>JAZEWT010000006.1:6635931-6667194 GCA_036362905.1 Mordacia mordax
TTTATCAAAATATACAAATATATATATATAAATACTAGGTCAATGAAATGAAAGTGTGTAAAAATCCAGATTTAAAAAAGTGGAGAGGATAGTTACGGTCACACAAACCTATTTGGGATCGCTACCTCTGGAAAGTGGCTGGGTGTCGGTGCCTACGCTTTAACCAACGCGCAATGTTGAGCGAATTAATCGTGCGATCGATGGAGACAATGTTGAGGAGCAATGCGCGTGAATTGCCCAAGAGTAGATGCAACACGGCAACGAGGAGCTTGGCTCAACGATGTGTGTTTAAGACGTTTTGTCGCCTGTTGCTCGGCACTGTTTCACTCCACGTTCCGGCCAATGAAATTCCGGGGAGCTCTTAAACGTCGGGCATCATACCGAACAACGTGCGATCATCATTACCAGTACCCGCGTAATTCTGTACACGGTGGCGGTGAGCGGACGCCCATCTCGGTAGACACAGGGTGCAAGGCAGGGCTTTAAACATGGTGGGGCGACGGTCCATTGCAGAGCCCCAGAGACAATTTCGACAGCAGGCCGGTAAACCGAGACAGCACAATGTCTTTGCAATTCGGGAGGAAATTGTGGAGCCCAGAGAAAACATGCAAGCTCCACACAAAAAAGCACCCGAACCAGGAATCGAACCCAGTCCCTTGCTGCTGTGAAGCGGCGGCGTTACTTCTCATTGTGCACTGTGCCGCCACAACGTGCGGTACAACCTGGACACCCATCCTAAACCTGCGCTGTGCGAGTCCCAGGCACTTTTCACCCGAGGGTCACAAAGCGCTACACAGCTGTAGAGAGGACTGCATGTCAACAACATATGAACGGCATATCAACAACAAAAACATTTTGTTTTTTGGTGACATGGAGAGCAACATTTCTCAACAGTAGGTAGGCTCTCGTTAAAGACTGGCTTTACAGCTTGTTCTCAATTGTGCTATGTCTAGTGTCCGGCATAAGTCCACTTTCTGTGACGCACCGATGCTCGCCACACACGAGCATTTCGTTTTTCAATGCACTGCTGCAGCGGCCGCTTCCGCACGCCGGGTTGTGGGAATCATTTGACCATACTTCACCGCGCTGCTCGGGAGCCTGTAATCCTACCCTATGCGGCACGTTTAACCGACATCACCTGTTATGCACTGCGGTCACCCCATAGGAGCGCTATCCAGTCTCGCAAGGCGTGCTCAGCTGTCGAAATGTGACATTGAACGGATGGCACCGTGCGCGATTTGATGGACGGGACAATGCGCCGCGGTAGCAGGCGCGGGTGGAAAAATCAATGGTACGAATATTTAACTGGAGCCGAAAGACTTGGCAAAACCTGTGCCAGCGTTAAACAGCTGCCACAATACACCTGGCACATGGAGCGCATTCAACACACGTTACTGCGCATTTACATGGCCCATAGGCAGCAGTGGCTTTAAATAGCCTCCTCTTAAAACACAGAAGCACCGCCACCACGGCCAAGGAAAATATGCCTCTTCTCAGACGCCGAGAACTGAAGTCAGCGTAGGAGAAGCTCACGTGCCAGCCCGCAGCCACACCGCCTACCTACACGTGTTTGGGATACATGCTGAAGATACTGGTGTCAGTTTCCTAAGTTTTAATAATTGTTCAAAGGTACCCGCTAACAGCACTTGACCCTCCAGTCTGTGAAGGCTATATTGGGAACAATGTCTCATTGTCCAGAACTATCATATGCAGTGTAATGACACTCTTTTAATCCGTGACCAAGTTGATGACTTGCCCACTAATCGCGATCGACAAGTCGATTCCCAAGTCTTGAAGAGTCCGTGGTGCCGCGGGCCACCAACCCTCCAGCACGTGAACCGGACAGCATTGCCGCTGGCACTACGTGTTCATCCTGGCACGCGACGCACCCCCCGCACAACACTCGCCAAGCTCACTCCACTGCATGATTTTAAAAACACCCTGTAGTTTAACCGCACGATGGCCTGCACACCCCAGTTTGTTTTATCCAGAGAAGGGACAGGTCACCCCTCCAAGGTTTTTCTAACACGGGGGGGGGGGGATCGGGTCATGAAGGCGGGGCGTGGTTAAGTTGGGCTCCGGGGCTACAGAGCCGCACCGGGCAGGTTAGCCGTCGCGTAGTGCACTCGAGACCGAGCATTTGTGCATTAGTTAACGTCTGAATGATAGGCGGATCGCCAGTGGGGAATGCGCTCAAAGGAGGAGGGTAAGTTTCAAAAGTGCAGACAAACGAGGATGGCACGTTCCAACACCTCGTGGGATGAACAGGGGAGCGAGGGCGAGGTGATGAGTCGACAATTAACACCCGAATGAGACCGGGTTACTTCAGAGAACGCTGGGACAAAGGGTGGGGTCTTCTCTGCGGGAGAGAGAGGAGCAAGCGGTGGTGAGGGCAGCCCAGGGGAAGCCGTACTGATTATGCGCAGGGGACAATACGCTTTCTGCACCGGGGCCATTGTCGAGTGTGCGACGAGACGACGGTAGAGCGGCACCAGGAGGGTATAGTGCACCAAATGGCGAAGTATGACGCCAGGCAGTGATTAAAGATGACCAAGTCCCAGGCAGGTGGTGTGGTATCTGATGCTGCGTGAGCACGTGCGACGCGTTAGCGCGACCCCGCGCTTTGTGCGCGATTGAATGAGTGAGCGGCCCTGTTGTTGGCTGAGGTGCCGAGTGCGCACGTGGGGAGCGGCTGAGTTCTTGAACCATGCTCGGAAGGAAGCGGTGAGCTTGTGCGAGGCATGAGCAGGCCGGTGATCATCAGAGTTCTGCGAGTACTTTTTGGGCGGGGAGCGCATGTCGAGGCAACGCCGGCGGGAATGGATCCCGTCCTTACGTGCGCAGTGCACGCGGGACAGGTGGAGGCGTCTGGGCTGGCGGAGCACGGAGTGCAGGAAGACGGTGAGGCATCCCTGCTTTACAAGTCGATGTTAACATTTTCGAAATAGAAATAGTTCGAAAAGCCGAGATTATGTGAGTGGCATATGCAAGGAGCTATAGTGTGCATAGTCACAGAGTGCATGCACAGGTGTCAAACTAATAGACGAGTGCTATGCATTGCGCACATATTTATTTTTTTTGTAGAATTTCAAGGTAGATCTTATGTTGCATTTGGATTCTAAAAGTCTCTCATCTCATCTCATTATCTGAAACCGCTTAATCCTATATAGGGTCACGATGAGCCAGAGCCTATCCCGGAAACACAGGGCGTAAGGCAGGAATACACCCGACGACGGGACGCCAGTCCATCGCCGGGGATTCTAAAAGTGATCTTGTATTTAAGGTTGGCAACCACTGCTCTACAGGGTATTTTATCTACTTTTCCTCACTCGCCGACCATCTTGGAATAGATACATTGCATCATTACACGAGACCTGCAATTTGAGAAACCCGTGGTGTACCCAGTGACAGTGATTAGTGGATTGAGGCGGGAGCAAGACGCTTGCTGCATTGTTTCAACTTCATGTTAAATACGTGGCAGTTGATGCTCGTGAAGGATGAAAGATGTTTGGACAGAACACGACGTGCCAGTAGCGTGCTATGTCTGAGCTCACGAGTGTTCGAGCGGCTGTTGCAGTAAAACTCACTCAAGAATACACGACACCATGAAAACCAACAAGCCACAAGTCTGGATTATCTGTTCACTCGGAAAGCCATTATGAGGAATTCCAGAGAATGTGTCTGAACACACAATAGCGCGGTCCCTGCGATCGCAGTTTGTGACTGCCATGTGTTTGGAAATTTAACCCAGGACCACTCAACTACAACTGAGAATTCCTTGCCAAAGCTGGTCTCAGTCTCAGAACGCCTGAGCATGCCTCCATCGTGGGAGACGAAACGTCAGAGAGAAGAGACTGGGCGACCTCCACGTGGCTATCCCATGCGAACAGCTTTGGAAAGCAATCATAACGCATCGAGCCGTGAAACCCTACATCGGTACCAATTGTACTTCCGTAACATCTGTTTACCTAAGGGAAAAAGTTAAGCGGTTCAAGCTCGGTTTTCAATTAGGCGCTGACAACTGCTACGTTTTTTCTTCCCCATTGTGTAATCGAGTTAATTGTGTTATTCAATTTGGACCATAACACGGGATGGTAATAGCCAACTTTTCTTAGAATAACATCATGGGATGGTTACCGCGCAATAAAACGCATGCGGTGCATATTTTGTGGTTCGCACACAAGCAGAATTAACCAGGGTGGCCACAGAGAACGGACCACAACACTATGACGAAACTACATATGCGCAACCGCTAGGCCATGTGACCGCTCTTCTACGATCCTAAAGCCTGCTAAAATTAATCCAAATATACACATGATTGTAGTAATTCATTTTTAAAAGGAAAAAAAATGTACAAATTAACAACCTCCCTAGCAGAATGTCATGTTAATGTATCAAACGTTTTCCCAGAAAGAAAAAAACACACATCATACTGGATTACATTTTAAAATTAAAATCATGCGTATTTTTTTATACTGCCAAATATTAAATGTTGAAAGGTGTTGGGGGGAAAGACATCTGTTCAGGTTTGTCACCAAGCGTAATGGATATTTCCGCAAAAACAAAACACCAGCACGCACCTGCGTAGTGATGTTCACGTACTTTCGAAAAATGTTCAGCTTGAATGGTCCTAACATTCCACAGTGGGAGGATTTGCTGCAGGAGGGGAGCGGTTGGGTACGGATTGGAGCAGCGCAATTTTTTGGGAAGAGCAAGACCCCGAGGGTTATTTGGAACATTTGCTGTATCGCTGGAATTCTCATTCCAGAGATCACTTGCTCACTGGTTATTTTCTGCTGTAATAATAAACATCTACTTAGTTCATATCAGCGGTTAACGTTTTGCACCACAAGGCCCACATGGCCCACCTCGGTATGGTCTACACTCTACAGGCACCACTCGGTGGGTTTAGAAGAGATTTTATCAAAAGCTTTTGACAACCAAACAGTTAAGATCCCTCGCACAAAGCAATGGGCATACTTCCTGCAAATTGTAACAGCATTTTTATTTCACAGACTTTTTTTTTATCACTGCTTTAACATTTGAAAGTACATCACAGAATTCAAGTGTATGTCTCCGTTTCGTAATTACCTAGTCGGGGCTCCAAGTCAGTCCACTCATGGAAAGCCACGTGAACGCATCGCAAATGCCTGAGATGACCACCAGACAGGTATTCAATGAGTTCGCGTGTATCTCGGCTCCATACAACGTTGTCTGCTGGGTTGGTCGTCGGAACGTGTCACAATCAATTGAATTAATAAATACAGAGACGCAACACGTTTGTGAGTACAACTGCCCTAAATAAGTAAACACGTATAGAATAGGTGGACGTTAGGGATGGTAGTTCTTTGCAAGTGTTACTTGTGCCTGTGCAGGACTGACTTAATGAATGAACATACTATTTTTACAATACTATCAATGCATCAAATCGTAAGAAGGGCTATATAGTCTTAATAAATTCGACTGAACGGAGTGAAGCAGACTTTAGACGTCTGACAAAAACGTAAAACGAAATTAAACAGTTAGGGCCAAAACTCGTGACAATTTATCAGATCGCCTCGTATTGGAAGTGAATGGTTACAGGTTTAGTTGGCAGCACCTTGTACAAAACTTGACACCTACATAAACTTATGCACCATAAAATGATTAATAGGACCAACCCTACAAGAAGTGACCTAAAAGGGGGTTTCATACCGTGCGTGTGTACTTGTCGACCAGGTGATGGTGGCTAGCAACTTCCAGCAGGGAAGGGCTTGTTTACAAAAGTCAGGGCGAGAGATAAGGGGTATAGCCAATGCACGTTGGAATGCTCTGATAAGGTTATGGCTAAACCACTATCGTCCCCGAGCAGAAAAGAAAATGCATAAGATCGCCTTTATTTAGGAAGAGATACCGCAAAGGATGTTGACGCGATTGCTTCAGGCCAGACCTCAATTGTAAAATGTGGTAGAGCTAGTGAACTGAAACAAACCGCATTAGCCAGGTGCGGGCGATGGCGTGAATGTGAATGCCCCGAGTCATGCAGACGTTTCGGGGGTTACGGGACAAAGGACTCCCCAGCCATTGCAACGGCGACCACGGGTTTAACAAAGCACAGCGGCCAGCCCCAGATCGACCACATACAATGCCTTTTACTGCTGCGCGAAACAATGACCTGGCAACTGTTACTATAATCAGTTGTGGTGTTTTAAAGCATAAGTGCATGCGGACGAATATTTATCCCGTCACAGAAAGCGTTAAAAACACGAGGGGCGATTTCGTTGCTTAAGTGCCGACAGGCTGTCTGTACAACAACAACAAAACCACCGAATGGAATCTCGTTTAATTTCGGAATAGGTAACGTTATCGGATCACGGGTACACAACCCATCATTTACACACACGGTGCCTGTGTTTCTTACTCTGGGATTAAACGGGAAATTTGTTCCGTTGAAAGTAATATGCAATTCTGCGAAGTGCATCATTATCCAGAGTTTCTCGCCTACCTGCAGGAACACGTCAATGCAGACATTTATTTTCTTTTTTAAAGTTTCCCCAGCTGTGAAGAAACTTAGCAAAACGCGAATGAATATACTGCAGGGAATCTAATGACACACTGTACTAACGAGGGTATTCTCGACATTAACGGACAGTCTCCTAATGTCGAGATAGACGCGTCTCGACAGTAGAGACGTGAATCTCTATTCATACGAGAGAAAATAGCTTTAAAAAAAACAAACAAATGTCGCATTCTAAGACACTGCACCTGCTGCACAGCAGACAGGCTGACCTGTGTGGTCTCTCTCATTGCTAACACCGGCAGTGCAAAAGCCCACGTGGAAACGTGAAATTTTCCATCTGATCACCCCAAGGAACAGCACACCACCTTTGGTTACAGAACGCACTCACTGCTGGCCCATGTCTGTTCAGTCTCATTCATTCTCAATTTAATTCAATTAACCGCATTTATATTTTTTATTATTATTATATATAGTGGCGTTTTTCACCCAGAGGTCGTAAGAAACTGCAGAGAGGTGGGGCAGGCGGCCACGTAGACATTAGGTGCAATATCAGTAGACACGACGTCCCTAAATATTACGATGGCCACAGCCAATTTCTGAATACGTGTTTTTTTTGTTGTTGTAGGCGCCTGCGGCAGGAATCTAACTGCCTTATTCCAGATAAGTGGCGTTTAGAGACTACCCCAGCAGATGCAGGGCGCATGGCACAGCTATACCCAGGTGCAGTGGAGGACATGGGGAGGGACATGTAGTCAGAAGGCCAATAAACCTAGGCAGCAGCATGTGTTGGGAGTGTGGGAGGAAACCGGCGTAACGGGCGAGAAAATGCTAACTGCACACAGAAATGTGCCCAAGCTATGAATCGTACTCGAGCTGGAAATTGAACCCGTGACCTTCTCGCCGTGAGGTTGTAGTGCAACTCGCTGGACTTCCTCTATCCGTGCTTCACAGAATTTGTTAACGCAGCAGGTGTTGCCAACAAATTATCGGATCAACTCGTCAATAAACCTGAGGTCAGTAACGTGTTGTTGATTTGCCGTTTATATGTTGTTGTTGTTTTGACGTGTCGTTCTCTCCACAGCATTGTGCGGAGCTTTGTGACCCTCGGGTGAAAAGCACTCCAGAAGTGCAATTATTATTATTAGTGCCGCCATTCCCACCCGAAAGGTCGCGACCCATCAGTAGGCTGCAAACGCCATCTAGTGGTCCGTGGAAACCAGGCACAAGTGGGCCGAGTGGGCCCTGAAATGCAACCACTGAACTAGGAAATCAAGGGCCTTTGTAAGGGCCAACATCAATGAACATCAAGGTTGGTCCTACATTTACCACACAAACATCAAAATGCTCGTTAAGTATGAGAAGTACAATGCCTGGCCTTTGTGGAGAAAAACAACGGTCTCTCTCTTTCTCTCTCTTTAAACACTATGGTTTCCTGCCTACTTAGCCAAGCAAGAGATGATATCTTGTTGACCACTGTGTAATTGCCCAATCATTAAGCTCTACTTTACACTTTACACGATTATCCTTAAATCTACAGTGGCAAGTTGTTTTACGTTTATTGTTCTTAACTCGCAAATTCCATGGGACAATCTTAAGCGTCCACAAAAGGGTATAAGGAGTGTATGTGAATTGTAACTAAGTAACAGTGACCTCACTAGATTCAGTGATCCTGGAGAAACTAAAAATCAGGTCGAATAACTGGCTTATACTGCCTGCAAACACTAATCTGAATTTTATATAGCGTCCAAATACCTTTATCAAGACACCGCACTAAACTATCCCATATTTTAAAAATGTGTTCATTAATGATGTTCTTTAACAGAGTGGATTGGATTTCATTAAGGCAAACATGTAAAACCTATGGCTCTTTCATTATGATTTCCATTCGTAAAAAGTTCTGCAATGTCAAAATGAACTTACTGTATTGTTAATTGCAATGCTACGGTTGAATAATAGTGCAGCTCAGCAAGAACACCCACAACATATACGTACAGTATACGAGGGCTGATTGAGTTACGTATTTAGATCATCAAGACCATATACATCACCACACAAAGGCCCACTGTTTCTGAGTAACAGGATCTCTCGCGTCAGCAAGCAAAGCAGGCGTACGGCCCGCTGATAAACCAGCCGCGGTTCACTCTCCGTGGATACAGAATGCAATCCTTGGACTCCTGAGCCACAATTCAATAAAATACTGACGCAGATTTGGAGCTTTGCTGTCAAAATCGCAACCATCTACAGTTACCAACCACGGGCATCCAAGTAACTTTCACCGGGTGCACTGTACACACACACACATGACCAATAAATGTATATCCTTATTGTCCCCTGGCCCCCCATAGCCCCCCTCCCCAGCCAGCTCCTTCCGTGAAGCGTGATGTCAGAGTGATGTCAGAATGTGAAGCGTGATGTCCGAATATGTGAGGAAGCATCAAGACATCAACCAGAGCGGGGTTATTGCACCGAGATGCAAACACGCGTCACATCTTTGATATGTTTGGCACTGGCAGCAGGCAGCTGCAGCAGAGGCAGCAGCAGCAGCAGCAACAGGCGACAGAGGACTGCGAGAGGGGGCTCGGTCGGGTGAGCGAGTCAGAGAGTGGAGAGATGATCGTGCGTACCGCGTACTTCTGAACTGGAGACTGTGGGGGACGGGATAGGCGCGGCGGGGGGGGGGGCTAGTTTAGCGTGCTGCAGGAGACATCGGGGGGAGGTGCGGCGCGGGGGGGCGTGGGCCGTAGAGAGAAGGGCTCCAAGCGCTCCGACTCGGGCAGCAGGCTGTTGAGCCGCTCCATTAGCGGTAGCGTCTGGTCCACGCCCATCTGGATCTTCCGCAGCAGCGCAGAGATCTCTCCCACCTTCGTGACAAGAGGGCGTTAGTAATGGCAGCAATGACAATCGCAAACATTACGTAAACGGAACGTGAAGATAGTGCCTGTCTGGCGGAGAGCAACTCGGTGGGTCTCACTGCTGCTTCACAGCAGGAATTACCCAGGTTCAATTCCTGGATCGGATGCCTTTTTGCATGGAGTTTGCACATTTTCCCCTTGACCGCGTGGATTTTCACCGAGAACTCCAGTATCCCGAAAGAGCAGCTTTTGGAAGCAATCATCATGCATCAAGCTGTGAAAACCTACATCAGTACTCCAGTTTCCTCCCAAAGTCCAAAAACATGCTACCTGGGTTAATTGTTCTGAATAAATTGCCTCCAGTGCCCTGAGATATTGCAACTGGTTTACCCCTCCACGCTGAATAACTGTTAAAAGAGCCTCATAGCTCAACCGTTCCTTCCAGTTTAAATAAAAAGTGACTAACACTGTATGGCTCCAGCTGCCCCACATCAAATTCCTAGCTAAGGGCAATGGTAGATAAAATCAGGACCCACACACGCCTAGCGAGAACACAATCAGACAAAACGCATTACCGCCATTTGACTGCTTTGTGAGAGTTTGTGTTAGCAATGAAAATTACCACAGTATTAAAATTCACAGCCAACCGGGCGGGAATTGGACAAGGATAATTACATAAACAGAATAAAATAATACGTTGCAGCAATTGGATTTGCATTAACATCAAATAGCATCGCCCTCTCCAGATGACCTACACAATGCATGCAAAGTCTGCCAGATAACTGGCAGGGATATGCACCCAACGCTTGTATGTGAATGAGAGTGATTGCGTAAAAAGAACGCTCACTTTTTTAACCTGTTCGGCGTAACGTGCAAACCGCTTCTGTCTCTCCTGCATAGAGGCATACAGAGTGCTCACCTCCCCTTCCACCTAGCAGAGGATAACACATCGAGCAACTGTTAAGAGAACGGAAGGACAAACAAAACCTTTTCAGATTGACACTCATGACAGCGATTCACCAGTCGTCGTTGATGGGACACATTCCTGAAAGGTGCGACGAATATTAAAACGACGTAAAACAGCGGCATTGTCGTCATATGGCTATGATCGGGTCGGAGGTGACGTCAATGCTAATCGTGGTGGCACTTCCCGCTAGGGGTCGTTAAGTCACGTACAAGGTCTCATCTCATTGTCTGAAACCGCTTAGTCCTATACAGGGTCACGGTGAAGCCGGAGGCTATCCCGGCAGACACAGGGCGCAAGGCAAGGATATACCGACGATGGGACGCCAGTCCATCGCCGGGCACTGCGGGGCAATTTAGCCTGCGAGCCAATCAACCTATGTAGCAGCATGCTTTTTGGACTGTGGGAGGAAACCGGAGTGCCCGGCGAAAACCCACGCGGACACGGGGAGAGCATGCAAACTCCACACAGAAAGGCACCCGAGCCGAGAGATTCAAACCCGGGACCTTCTTGCTGAGGCGACAGCGCTACCCACGGGGCCACCGCGCCGCTCTACGTACAAGGTGGATTGAGAAAACACTGAGGAGGCGACGAATGCCAAGACGTCAAAACGAAGTCAGCGATGTGTGAGTTGAGGCGACGCAAATCAGCTTGTAATGATGTAGGTTTTCACGGCTCGATGCATCGTGATTGCTTCGAAAAGTTGCTCGTGTGTGAGGCGAAACGTCGCGAGGAGAGGAGAGGGAGCGATCGACACGGCTGTCCCGAGACAGCAGCCTCTCGAAGCAAATCAGGTTGTTATTATAATATGACGATGTATCAGCGAAATCACATTAAAGGGAAGGCATAAGACGTGGTATTATTCTAATTAATATAGTCAAGGAGGCACATAATGGCTGAATCACAAACAATCACCAAACCCTTAAGCTATTGTGTACTGTAATAATATCAAGGTCAGTGATCAAACACCCTCAAAGGCAAAGATCCCCCGTATAGCCTTAACATACTGTAGGGTCAATCGCCATTAGTGAGCACCTATGAAGGCCAACATGACAAACAAGAAGGTGAGTGACCACCACCACGTGCAGTCTCCTTTGTCCCTCTGGTGGCAATGTTTACAGGGAATCGTCATTGTGTTGGCCGTGAGCGGGATTCAAACTCGGGTCGCCAGGTTTTTAGCCCAGTGCGCAAATCGCTGAGCCTCCACTCCGTAGAACCTTTCTCAGCCCTCCTCCCACCACCTCCGGTCTCTCATGTTTATCAATGACAAGATTTCTGGGATGTGCATTGTGTAATTTACATGTGAATGAGCACAATTGGCCAAAGATATAAAAACTTTGTGACCTCGTTACAGCCTAGGATTTGGGAACTGCCGGTGTACGCGATTCGTAGGCAGAGCACAATCCCTCTTCATCCACTTCATTTACACCTCCACTGTATCCAGGGCATGCGGTTCATTTAAATTCACTCCGGGGATCAGAGAAAGAACAAAACACGGTAACAGCAACGAGCAGGATGTCAGCCCAATTGTCCTTAGCAACCCCAAGGCTGCCCTTAACCCGCTTACCCACAATTCCCCGAGCACAGCGATTGAATATAATAATAGCGTGGCTTTGCGCCCGCTTCTCCGTTTTATTTTTTTTCCACGTGTGTTTAGTTTGTTTGTTTTTGTCCGCATCAGCCAACCCACACCCTGCGGCTACAACCAAGTCGGGCGACCGCCGGGACTGGCTCTTTTGGAAAGATGCACCAAACAGCAGTGAGAGAAAGAGGATCACTCGTGTTTTCCACATCACACTCCCATCACCTGCACGGCGGCCGCACAAACCCTGCTCCTTTGAACAATAAAATGCTCAAGACGTAACAATGTACTGACGTAGGTTTTTTTTGTTATGGCTCGATGTAGAATTGCTCTTTCGCGACAGCAGTATCGAACGTTCCTCTCTCATTTGCAACGTTTTGATTCCCACGTTGGATGACGGTGGCTCCAAGGTGGGAGGAGAAATGTGACTGAGCGAGGAGGAACGCTCGACACGTCTTGTCGCCAAATAACAGCTTGTGAGAGCAATTCTCAACAGAGCTCACAGCCGAGACACGTCCTGGGGTTACGGAGCAATTCACAGCTCCCCCGCCCGCCATCCCCTATCCCCTTTCAACTCGCCGCAAGACCACGTTAGACACGCGACAAAACATTATACAAACGCACTGATAATAACTGGATTTGTGTTAACAGTGACTTTGTTCCAAACGGAGTACAGAACTAAAACTATCAATAGGCTGGTATGGTGTTAACAAGAGATGGGGAAAAAACATTTTGCCGGCTATGACATTAAACTTTTACTTTGACAACTGTCCAAATGATGGCATGTTTTACCACCTTCGCTATGCTTATATTTAATTCCACATGAGCACAATAGGTTTACTTTTTTTACATTCAGTTCATGTTCATGCGTGCTTAAAAATGTAAAGCTCGAAATCAAATGAAAGCTTGGTTCGGCATTAAAGTGCAGTCACTACCACAGCTGTTGCACACGATAACAAAGCGATATTAAAAGTTGTTTATCTACACTCGGGGTTCTCAAGCTTTGGCACCTTAGAGCCCACGTGGATATTATCTCCACGGACAACTAGGTGGGGCTCATGGTCCGCTATTGATTTCTAATGGCAGATTTAGACGATTAGCCACGGTTGTGCTGTAAGTCTATGCTCTCCACCATGACCAACCCACACTGACAAGCGTGGTGATGTATGATCAAATACATCCTGACAACTCACACAGTCATCAGGATGTATTTGACGGCACAGTGGCCCAGTGGGTAGCGCTGTCGCCTCACAGCAAGAAGGTCCCGAGTCCGAATCTCGGCTCGGGTGCCTTTCTGTGTGGAGTTTGCGAGTTCTCTCCCCGTGTCCGCGTGGGTTTTCGCCGGGCACTCCGGTTTCCTCCCACAGCCTAAAAAACATGCTGCTGCATAGGTTAATTTGCGTGCAGACTTAAATTGTTCCATCGTGGGTGTATCCCTGCCTTGCGTCCTGTATCTGCCGGGATAGGCTCCGGCTCACCGCGACCCTGTACAGGACTAAGCGGTTTCTGACAATGAGATGAGACTCACACAGTGTGACGCTCATCCAGTGGTCGATTGATGAAAGGCCATACACGCGGTCCATATGTAAGATGACGCTGTTCTACTCGATTGTAGCTTTCAGACTCCCCATCGCCCCTCCCCGGTTGAACTTAAAGCGAAATGTGAACACCAAGCACTGCATACACATATTCACGAAACAATATCATATACCTGAAGGTGGAAACACAAGTATACACCATGTACAATTCTGTAATAGATTTAACTCAAACACATGAATCCACTACTCATAACCGTTATTCATTAATTGGCCTATACCCTCCTAATACACAGCATGCGATGTCCTGCAGGTTGGCGTCAGCTGACTGCATGGCTGCTCCTCCTCCTCCACCACTCTGCAATATTCCGCAGCAGCTTGACACTTTTCCCTGAAAGGCCCTCCGATATAAACGCAATAAAGCGTGATCGGTATGGCCGACAATGCGTAAGGGAGGAATATATAAATTAGGCGTTGGAAGTCAAAAATGAAAAATATTTAACATTGCCATCCATCGCCCAAACTCTGAACAACAACAATCGCCGTTTGCCACTCAGGGGCAGTGACGTCCTCACAGCACCTGTGCCAGGCCAGGTGCATTTTGAGGCCACGTGAAGTGTTCAAGGCTCACTGACACGTCACGGAACCGCCAGGTGCCACGGGCTGAGGCACCACCTGTGCTCCCTTCCGTGCACAGGTGACGCCTCAGCCAGTCATCTCACCCACTCCTCAACAATGCAGGAGTGTTCTGCACACGAGCCGCCTTTAAAACAAGCCCCAGCCTCTCGATGCCTTTGCTCTCGTTTCCTCCCAAGCTGTAACTAAGGAACACAGTTGCCATGACAGTGCATTTATACACATTCTACCAAGGCGACCGTAACAATCTCAGCGAGCGAGCCATGGTGCCCCCGCACCGCCGCCGCTCCCCATCCGCACAGCTGCACCGATTACTGTCGCTGCAGGAAAAAGTCCTGCAGCCCGTAAATGAGCGGCAAACAGGTAGGGGACAGGATATTGTCGCAGGTGCTTAGAATTAAAGCCGCGATTTAATTTAACATGGCACCGCCACTACTCTGCAACCCACGGTTCTGGAATGATTAACGGGTGCACTGCTATATATTTAATTACCCAAGTTCAAAGTCTGCGGCAGGATCTATTTGCTACCAAAGGACAATAAAGATTTTAGTCCAGATGCTTTCGGCATTACCTGTGTGCTAACACCATAAAGGTCTCGGTCAACCAAACAGAGAAATGTACAAAGCTTGCTTTAGTTAAAGGGAAGGCAATTCTTTACGTAAAGCTAATAAAGAGTGGTCGAGAGGTGTTAAAATATCAGTTATTTACCACATTGCGTGCTCGCTACAGAGAGCGTGCAACACATACGGGCGAAACAACTTCATTGAAGAAAAGAAGGTAAAACAGACGACACAACTGTTAAGAATAACCTCTGCCTCGAGTCTCCTGGCTGGTGGGAGGCTGGGCGTCTCCCCCTCAAAAGTAACTCTGTTCGCAGCTCCGAACTTCAGCCACCAAAAGCAGCTGGGTAACTGGCTAGGGGGGACGTTCGATGTATCAAACGTTGAATTGATACGGCAGAAGCAGTTCAAACATGTACTAGATAGCGACACTGAAAATGTGGGCATAATGAATAGCTAAAGCGGATACTATTCAGTAAAAATTACTCGAACTTTCTAATATGTGCTCGTACTTCTTTTGCCAATACACCCTGAACAAGGTGAGAGAAAAAGATGATTATCCTCACTCGGGGTTCTCAAACGTCTGCACCTCAAGGCCCACGTGACCCACTTGGATCTGGTGTCCACGGACCACGAAGTGGCGCTGGAAGCCCACCGATGGGATGCGTTCCACCGCTTGAGACTAACGGGCTTGAAGAAAATATAGAAATCAACTTCAAAAATGCCTATTATTTGATACCTAAACATCAGATTACTGTCGGCGCTCCGAGTACAGCATTGTGAGAAGGTTATGAAGATGACAACTGTCTCGTGTTTTCGGTTTCGCAGCAACGAATTTCTCTGTGCATGCAAATTACATCTATCAGCCACATTCGCTTGTGTGACCCTCGGGTGAAAAGCGCTCTAGAAATGCAATTATCATTATTAAGAGGAGAGATGACTCGGCCTATTAAAATTAAATATGTATTTGTTTAAGTTAAGTAATATACCCTTGTTCCATTAAGGAACTGTGTCTTTAGCAACGATCAGTATCACTGCAAGAAGGTGACTGCTGCACTGTTTTCGAGTTTATGTCTCAATGGAAGCGAGACTTAATGTAATCTCCTGTGTATCTCATTCAGCGTTTTATGTAATACATCCACAATATATTCTTCTGACAAGGGACGTATGAGTTTTTTATGCTGTTTGCAGTAGGATGTTTATTTTGGCGGATGTAGATACTTCTGTCCGTACTATTCATTTTTTTTTAAACAACGTTTAATACAATGGCACTTATCTTGTTCGTGAGTACATTAGTTTTTTTGGAAGGCATTATGAACTCGAAATCGAGGTGTCGCTTTTCCAAACAACTGTTATTTGAATAAACGGCTCTTAGTCGCAAATAAAAGTGAATTGGAAACCGATGGCGGCACTACAACATCTAAGTTCATGATGCAGTTAAATAAAATTCCTGCGTTCAACGATAAGTTTAAGAACGTTTATTCGGCACTTCAAGCTAAATGAAGCCAAGACAACGATCTACACATTCCACTTCAACAATTCTAAAGAAACTACATCTCTCAATCTGACATTGTGATGTCTCTCTTGTTCACGATTTCAAACTAAAGTACCTAGTGGTGGGCGGCACGGTGGTCCAGTGGGTAGCGCTGTCGCCTCACAGCAAGAAGGTCCCGGGTTCGAATCTCGGCTCGGGTGCCTTGTGGAGTTTGCATGTTATCTCCTCGTGTCCGCGTGGGTTTTTGCCGGGCACTCCGGTTTTCTCCCACAGTCCAAAAAACATGCTGCTGCATAGGTTAATTGGCTTGCAGACAAAATTGCCCAGTGCCCGGTGATGAATTGGCGTCCCATCGTGGGTATATCCCTGCCTTGCGCCCTGTTTCTGCCGGGATAGGCTCTGGCTCACCGCGACCCTGTACAGGATTAAGCAGTTCTGGCAATGAGATGAGAGATGAGTACCTAGTGGCAACATTAGATCAGACGCTGAGTTATTACCAACACCTTGGAAACAGCAGATATAAGCTCCTGGGCAAGCAACGTACAGGTACTGGAAGGGACATTATGGGGACGGCACGCTCGGACACTCCGGATATCGAAAGAGATCCCTCCTCGAAGCGAGCTCTGCCAATAAAAAAACGCACGCCATGACTTGTAGTTTTACACTTCAGGAAAGCGCACTCAGAAACAACATCCTGAGAGCAGAGCGCAGCGCAGGAAAAATACAATTCTGAGCTGCTCGCACGTCTGTGCTCTCCGTATTCACCAACCCACAATGACCAAATAATCTGGTGACACTGCTGGCAGCGGTGCAAACTCACGAACAATAAGAAACTTGCGCATCGAGCAAAAATGTATAACAGGAAACGTTCGGCTGACGATCCGTCTCTACAGCACAAACAAGACCAGCATGGTAAAATATTGTCATGATCTAGGTTTCCACGGCTCAATGCATGATGATTGCTTCGAAAAGCTGCTCTCTCGGGACAGCCGCGTCGATCGCTCCCTCTACTTCCATCGCGACGCAGCAGCTTTTCGAAGCAATCACCACGGTAAAATATTGTCAAACAAACCCAAAGACTCTATCTAGCAGTGGATTGAACTCCTATTGCTAATAAAATAAGCACTGCTGGTTAGCCATGATTGCCACTTCAATCCATAAAATACAGTCTCGTGCGTGGTCATCTCATTTTTTTCATCCCATATCTTCAGCGGGTGAGGGGCGGGGGGGGGGATGAAAGAATATCTAATCAATAAATGTATTGGAACGGCGTGACGGCACGGGGCTTATCAGCAAGGTTACAACCAAGGTTATTGGACACTCCACCGGATTGACTCTGTGCTGATCCAATAGACGACCTAACGCAGAGCAGCTGCACTTACATGTGTTTATTTAGACAAGGGCGATTGCGAAATGGCTACAAGATTTGAGTCCTTAAGCAATTTCTATGGAAATTCTGTGTTACCCAACAATAACATTTTGTTTGCATGTGCTGTCAGACATGTCGAACGTGCCAAAGCTCAATTGCGACACCTATACTGCACAATGGGGAGTGATACGGAGCGTGCAAAGGTTAGGAACACAGTACTTAGCCATGGAATAGTTTTACATCACGATCATATGTAACCGTTTATGGGCTGGTATATAATTCAGCAACGTCAGGTGATGTACTCTGTAGTTCAGTGTATATTGTTCAAGCGTGTAGATTTGCATCTTTATTTTTGCACGCTTTTAAGCTTTTCTTGTATTTATTTTTCAGTGTCCATGTTTCTGATCCAAATGAACTAGCAGATGGAATACACCAGTTAATACACGTTAATTTGCTTTAAATTTGCAAGCTGGGCTCTCCAAAAAGTACAGCATCCTGATCTATCGCGTTGATTCCAGTCCTCTTTGACTGAGAGATGTGCATGCACCCTGAAGTACACACGTGTGTCCCTTCAACATATTCATTTGTTTAGGAAACTTGTTGAACGTGACTCACAGATTGTAACATGGAAAAAATGGATTCGAGAATGTACACAAGCCAGTGACATAATTTTAAATAAGTCAGTTTTATTAAAGATGTTGAGCCGTGTAGCGCTTTTTTTTACAGTTGTCCACTGGGGACCGGTAAGTTAGAACATCTCAGGCACCGTGGGTAATTATGTCAGAATTATTTACCCAGAAAGCATGCCTTTGCGCTGTCGGATGAACCCGCATTAACCGGCAAAATTCCAAGCAAGCGTAGAAATAACGTGCAAATCTGGCACGGAGAGGCACCAGCAGGAGGAATGAAACCCGGGATTTCTTTCTGCGGGGCAGCATCGCTGCCCGCCATGCCACCGTGCCGCCCTTGGTAAATGAAATGGGCTTGGGCAGAACACGTCGTCAAAAGGGATGATGGCCTGTGGTCAAACCCAATGACAGTGGCAGCGAAAGGAGGCAGCGAGACCTAAGGGACGTCCATCACGAAGATGTTGCCAAGCAATTGGCTCGCGTGCACGAGTGTGACGGATTGTTGTATCGCGAGACGGCAAGAGATGGCAAAAGCTTGGAGATGGGCTCGTCCCGAAGTCGACAGATCATGGCTGATGACATAACGTGCACCAACAAACAAACTTTAGTTATTCCGTCACTTATATGTGCAAATATGACCAGTTTGTATAAAAAAATAAATGTGTTTTCCCCAGGTACGTCAGTTTTCTCTCACAGTCCAAAGGGTGTGCTGCCTAGGTTTAATAACCTGCTGAATTTCCCACAGTGCCCTACGATGAACTGGCGTCCCATCACGGGTATAGCCCTGTCTTGTGTTCTGCATTTGGCGAGATAAGTGGGTCACAACCCATCAGTGGGGCCGCAAGCGCCACCTCGTGGTCCATGCAGACCGACCTAAAGTGGGCCAATGGGCCTTGAGGTGCTAAAGATTCAGAAGCCTTGCGCCAGCGGATTATAAGCGGGTACTGAAAGTTAACGAATAATTACTACACACTATAGTGTGCATTCGTGCATCTCAACCGCCGCTTCCTGCACATATAAATCATGCATGAGCAGCGATTGGGAGCAGATGCTGGTGGTCCACTTGAGCAAGCAAGAGAACGCCTGCATGCAGCAGGGAACAATGAGTAATTCATGACCACTGACATCAAGGACAGCGGAGCGGGGACTCTCAGACGGACGTATTGAGTAAGGGGGGTATGGGAGGGTGCGCAAGGGACAAGAATGGTCGGGGAGCAGGGAGGAGTAAACGTGCACAGAGAGGACGCGATGGGCAGACAAGGAAAGTAAAATAAACTCGTACCGACGTCGGTTTTCACGGCTCGATACATGACGTTGGCTTTCCAAAGATGTTATTTTCTGAGACAAGTCGCTTCTCAGAACGCCTGAGGACGCCTCCAACTTGGGAGGCGAAATTTAGCGAAGGACCATGGAGGCGCGCTCGACAAGGCTACCCATAAAAATAAAGTCGATCGATCCACCAAACAATTGTTCCGTCTCCGCCAGATAGAGCTGTAACCTAAGCCAGTGCATGCCGATGAGTAACCAGCATAACCTGTAAGAGACACTGTACGCATCGATTGCTTCCACGTTCCCAACTCACGTCCCCTTGCTGAAGGTTTCATTTACGAGTCACCAGTGTTGATCCGTCACAGCAATGTCTCATCTCATCTCAATGTCAGAAAACGCTTAGTCCTGTACAGGGTCGCGGTGAGCCGAAGCCTATCCCGGCAGAAACAGGGCGCAATGCAGGGATATATCCACGATGGGACGCCAGTCCATCACCGGGCACTGTGGGCAATTTGGTCTGCAAGCCAATTAACCTATGCAGCAGCATGTTTTTTGGACTGTGGGAGGAAACCGGAGTGCCCGGCGAAAACCCACGTGGCCATGTGGAGAACACGCAAACTCCACACAGAAAGGCACCCGAGCTGAGATTCGAACCCGGGACTTTTTTGCAGCGCTACCCACTGGGCCACCGTGTCACCCAAAAATCGTCACTGGTGTTGGCCGTGAGTAGGATTCGAACTTGGGTTGCAGGGTATATAGCCCCGCGCACTAATCGCTCGGCCACTGCTGCCCACACCACAGCATTGTCATTATTGCTTTAAGGGCAAGGATTTCTGAATGGCAAACACCACTTGTAACACCTAAACAGATGCTTAATATAACTTAAAATAACAGGATGGTGTCTGCGTTGTTTAACGTACAAAATGCATTGCTTAATACATCAAAGAGAAACCGCATCACATTAAGATCAATTGCCTCTAGGCACACAGCCTCTCTGTCAACAGACTGCTAGATGAGGGTCTCCAAATTTGAAGACAATGAGCATACAAGTGAGAGAACAGTACAGTACAACGGTTTTGCATCAACGTCTGCTGCCCACAACACCGTCCTAGGTAGCACAAACTAGCCCACCGTCTGCTCAGAGGGAGAAATGTTAACAGTACGGCCGGTTAACCATTATGAGCTGCTTCTGTTCGGCGAACAAGAAAGCAAACATAAATTCTCGGCATTGTCACACACACTACACCTCTTCCAATGACCTCCACATGCTCACGCCACACCTCGTGGCTCTCGTCAAATGACGCACGTTTGCAGAGCTATTGGCAGCATATGACATCATTCTCTCCCGACGAATATTGCGGCTCTGTGTTATGTGATGCTCGTAAACTGCATATAAGGACGATTGAATGGTGAGTGCAACGGGTATTGCCTTTTTCACGGCAGCAAAGGATAAACAAGTCGATGCGCATTAGCAATCGTCAATACGTTGGGAGGAACACATTAAAATGTCACGGTATGAGGGCAGACACACTCCAGTGCCACGAGTGACTTGGCTGTTGCTGTATGAACACATGACCCCATTGTTCTGCATCGATTGCAGCTTTAGCCTTACCTGAACCTGTTGGGATGCAGAACGCAAAGATGCACGCATCCGCCGTAATCGCAGAATATTCAAGACTGCTTCACAGTGTTTTTGTTTTGAATGTGGAGAGAATTCAGATGTTGCTGTGTGAACAAAAAAAATATTTAAAAAAATGAATATGTGCAACCATTTGGGGAAGATACGTAAACTGTAATGCACCAGGCTGGTCACTGCGTTTAGACAAAAAGACCCACCTAAAAAAAAACACAACAATAATTTTCTATGAGAATTGTTCTCAAGAGCTTGTTCTCAAGTAGATGATAGCCTTGAGGTTAGGAGGATGCCTCGAGGGCCACATGCTTGGCAACTTCGTCAAATTGCTTAACAAAGCTGCTCTTTCGGGATAGCTGCTTCGAGCGTCCGTCCTCTTTCCTTCGTGACGTTTCATCTCGCACGTCTGGAAGCATCATCAGGCTAATCCTGGCATCAGACTAATTCTGATGGTGCCTCCAACGTGGCAGGAAATAGGAGAAACGCTTGACACGGCTATCCTGAGGAGCAGCTCGAGAACAATTCTCATACATCGAGCCTTGAAATCACGCATCAATACACTCGTTTGCTAGGCAAGATTTCTGTCGGAGAGAAACAACAAAGTATTTGCTTCTTGGACAGTTACCGACGGTGGTCTGAAATCAAAACAATGAAAGTGCCTTTTGGAAAACTAAACATTCAGATGAAAATGAACATCACCAATCTGCTGAAACATTATGTTTCTAAGAGGTCTGCATTTCCTGTTATAACATGGATGAAAAACAAGGACATTTACAAATTAAATGTAACCCAAGATGATAATTACACTAATAAGTAAAATAATGGTCCCACTTGGAATTATACACAGGCTCACAGGAAGAGGAACAAATGGATTATATAACAGATACACGTCAATGACATGACATTAACTCTTTAGATGAGTGAGATGGCTTTGACAAAGCACATCGCTAGATGTGATGCTGACCAGTGGTTGAGACTAATGAACAGCAGCAAAACAAGGGAATTTACCCAGTCGGTGTTTAAGCTGGACGAAGCCACTGAGGTACGTAGCTCTTATTCACAGCTGTCCAAAGGGGAGCGGTTGGATGACAAAGGGTGCAAGATAGGCATATATCCAAAATGAAATTCCAGTTCATCACAGGTTAGTGGGGGCAATTTACTTAGCAGGCCAATTAACCTAGGCAGCAGCGTGTCTTGGGACGGTGGGGGGAAACCGGAGTGTCTGGCGAAAATACACGTGGACAAAGGGAGAGAACACGCAAACACCACACAAAAAGGCACCCGAGCCAGGTATTGCATCCGGGACATTATTGCTGTGAGTTGGCAGCACTACTCACTACGCCCGTGTGCCACCCTTACCCGGGAGGGCATTTACCAAAGATCGAGTTAAAAATGTAAGCTCATATGCTTGTGTGACATTGATTGGATTGAAAGCCAGTGCCGAATGTCAGCAGCTTAGGAATGCCTTCATACAGCAGTGAATAAACCCGCACGCATTGCTTATGCGTGCGGTGGGTTGGAGTCAAGTAATGCCCTCTGTGGTGCGGACAGTGTAATAGCACGTCTGCACGCCACCTCCACCGCGTGTAAAAACAACAACCGGTGGCTAAAAATACACCACCGTCTGCCACAGTCGTAACACGCGTTCTGTTCCCTTAGCAATCCCTGCAGGGATCTGGAAAATTCAATTTTCTCAATCAGGAAATGAAGGCATCACCAAGAGACAGGGCTAGAGATGCTCTTAACGTAAATGAACACTTCCAGGGCCTCGTTTTCTCTGAAGGACATTCATGTACACGTGCATTGAATGTGGGGCTTAATTGAGAAAATCGGCGGTCGAGGCGGCAAAGACAGATGCATGCACGGAGCGTGGGTGGGTGACATCAGTACTTAAGAGTAGGGGTGGAAGAGTTGACGGAATGTTTCTCAGACGTAAAGGTGTATGTCCTCACAGAGACGATGCACAGCTGTATAGAACGAACCATGCGCGCGAGCTTGCTAATATGTTTCATTATGGCACGAAGGCTTAGCTGACACTCAAGTCTGTAACTGCCCTCAGTATGTGGATAAGTTATAAAAATGTAATAACGCACACGACGCATTTATTATTACTTTAGCACTGAACAGCAAAGGTGAGTTTTGCTTCCAGTAGATGACAGCCTTGAGGTTAGGACTATGGCGAGCAGACCACATGTTTGGCGACTTCGTCAAATTGCCTAACAAAGCTGTTCCTTCGGGATAGCCGTATCGAGTGCTGCTCCTCTCTCCTTCGCGACATTTTGCCTCCCCACGCTGGAGGCACCCGCAGGCATTCCCAATCTCAGAACGCCCGAAGATGGCTCCCGAAAGAACAGCTTTGGTAAAACAATCATCACGAATCGAGCTGTGAAACCCTACATCGGTCCAACTTCGTGCAAAACAGAGCATTTTCCCGTACCAGCAGTCAATTTAACGCGGTTGCGCACAATTGCCTGGTTTTACGGTCACGACCACAATGATGGTGAGGACGAGACAATGACTACATGTCTCGTCTCCCCATACACTCAAGGCTCGAGCGCACTCGTCCGTAAACGCGGAGGTGACACGTGGGCCACCGCCACGGCCACCAGTGACAGACGTTACGTTATCCCAGCTCCGCTGCGTAATTGCTCTGGGTTTCCAATTATGTTGTTTGTGCGGCTAATTAATTTTCAGCGTTTGGCACTGCTTGGCCCCCGAATGCCCACGTGCATTACAAAGTAAGGAGAAGATCAGTAAATACAAGTTATTATTTAAACATACGACAAACCTGGCATTATATCCAGCAATGCACAATGGCACACAGGCACCCATGGACAAGTAAAAGTTGTGGCAAGTATATTTTACAAAAATAATGATCATTATGCTAACTTTCAATGCGAGCACAGGAATTTTATATTCTGCACGAGTCTGTGAGATTGATGTCGGATTTGAACGGCTCAATTACACATCTATTCAGTTCCAATATAGTCCACAGGCACTCTTTTTGCCAAGATTCCTTAAGGAATGATTAAGCATATTTATACAAATCTGCACAGTCGTTTTGTTACAGGATGTGTTGCAAGACTTATAACTTGCGATGGGAGCAATTTTGTTGGACGCCACACGAACATAGCTCGAGCTCCTGCTGTGCGTACACATCCGGTTACGCGCTCGGCCGAGTGAAAAATCAACGTTCTCTTGAAATTATAAACCGTTTATGGGGAAGTCCATTCCTCAGACATTGCTTTCTCAACTGCAACCAGTACGTGGCTGAAATGCATAGGAACTGTCATTACACTCATTTTGAAACTATTATTGCTGGGTGGACTCACTGATTTGGTGCATCTAATTTCATATAGTGTATGTATATACCCCCAAGGGAGAAGGTCATCTTTATCAGCGTTAGTCTTTGAGACTATTTTAAAAACAAACAAAACTGGGCCAAAAAATAAATAACCAATAGGGTGGTGCAATGGTAACATCCATGCCTTACAGATAGAAGGTCCAGCCAGGGGCAGTTCGACTCCCACCTCTGGCACCTTTCTGTGGACAGGTTGTGTTCTCCCCACTGTTCTGCATGGGTTTCCACTGGGTTGTCCGGTTTCCTCCTTTAATATAGGATGCAGTGTCTGGCAAACGTTGGCGCTGGCTAATCATGTGGCAGTCTTCTCCCCACCTCTCGGTGGTTTCCTCACATCTCTGAGTCGTTCCGTCTTTAAAATGAAAACCTTCGACAACGAATGAATACTGTGTGCGTTATAAACTATAATACCCTTAAAAGATATAGAGGTTGTTTAACAATGACTTTACACGAATTGTACTTATGGGTTGCACGCACAGTACAGACAGGCAGGTTAAGTCAAATCACACACTTGACAATCTGGCTCCAGGTTAACAACTGCCAAGCTAGCCAGCGGTCTAAACAATCTATAATTCAACTGTTAAACATATCAGTGCCACACAACACAATGGGTTTTTTTATTTTACAGTATTGTGAACTGCAATGGCACCTGAAATAGTACAATAATTGGGCGCTCAGTGGCAGAGTCTCGACCCACTTGGGACGGAAATGTGAGATTCGGTACATCGTTACTTCCACACGCTCGCGTCATTTCCCCGAGCCGCAGGGATCAATCACATCACGGAAAGTCCACTCGGCACGTCACTCACACCGTTACCCGATTTCATCCGGATGTAGACCAAGGATTTTTTGTTCCATGAAAACTTGAAACAACAAATAAGCGTAAGCCAAGGCGTGTGGCTTTAATGCGTATTGTGCCCAGTGATATGCCTTTACCTATTCAATGCTCCAATGTCAACACAATCGTGTCATCCACATCTAGTCACGAGACCAAGCATCCAATGTGAGTCCTCTCTGGGCAGTGTATCACCAACTTGGTAGAAAACGGCCTGTGTAAACATAAATTACAGAACTACTAACGAGGTCCCTTCAAGTAATCTCTTAAATCCACACAAGGGGTGCTGAGATCTTCCACATATCTTGCCACAGGGAAATGTGTATATCACCATTCCACAGAGAAATGTTAATTAAAAGAGCTAAATGGTTAAATATAATTATCAGCCGGAATCTGGACAAATTACGTGAAATATAGAATACTGTTGACTTTTTGAGTGACGTTATTTGTTTACAAGGCTGTAACGATCAACTCACTACGTGTGAGAATTTGGTTTTATCACATATCTACAAACCATGCTTGAGAAGTGCTCTTAAGAGCTGTTCGTTTGTCATAGCCGTGTAGAATGTTCCTCCTCTCTCCTTCACGACGCTTCACCTCTCACTTTGTTAAAAACAGGGAGGTGAATCGTTGCTGACAGAAGGAACGCTTGAGAGCTTAACCAAAAAAGCAGGTCGAGAATTATTCTCAAACATCGAGCCATCAAAACCCACACTGTCAACAAGGCTAGCTTAGTGCTGTGACTGCTGAGCCAATCAGTCGCGTGATTGTTGTATGTTTACATGAAACTTATAAAGACAATGCGTGACGCATCAGCCTCTGTAGGGCCACACACTTTACACACGGCTGTTTAACAAGCTTTATTCTTCCATCTACGAGATTCTCCTGCTATATGCAACAGTACACTTCAAAAAAACCCGCACGCGATTAATGCGCTCGGCTCGTCGAGGTGTTCTCAGCTTGTACCTCGTTTCGTGTGCCATTATGATTGATGCTTTGCTCTACACCTTGGGAGCTTTCCCAGGAGTTCCCGAAAATACATCGGGGAGAGAGGCGACACAACTGCGAAAATGTACGTACATGTATAATGCACTCGCACGTAAACACGGCCCTCGGTTCCAACACAACCGCATGTCTCTATGTTAACGCTCACCGAGCAGGGAAAAATAGAAACAATAAACCAGCTGCTGTTCCGACACTACCACAATGTGGTGTGCTGGCCATTACCCTCAGAGACCGTCAATCGGTTTGCGTCAAATAGCCGTATCCATTCACTGGGCGCACAAGGTATTAATTAATTCTGAGAATGATGGCCAAGCACAATGCAACAACTCCCAGTGGATGCAAATAAAACAACGTACAAACACAATACTATTTTTCACACTCGTGCGCCTAGGGGTCCACAGGAACAAACACATGTTGCTGAAAGAACAGAATTTTTAGTGACTGAAAAGCTCGAGTGCTGGACACGAATGCTCAACAGTGCCCAGCTGCACCTGCAGAAGTGCTACGATCCCTTATTTCCTGACTTATTCATGGAGCATTTAAAAAAAATTATTTTGCATATAAAGTAACCTCCGTAAATGTCTGCTTGAACAATCATGCATTGTTTTCCAACCGGCTGTATGCAGCTCCCTTTTGCGCGCTGGAAAAGCCTATTCACAGGGCACTCACAAGTGATGGTTGCAGCGGCAGATTGTGCGTGCATTTTTAAATGGGAGACTTTTTCCAACACCAGCCTATCCACAAGAAAAATGACATTGCATATAAATGCAGCGCTGAGCCATTACTAAAGACCAAAATCACATTATTCTACTATTGCAAAGAAAATGGACTGATATTTAAAAAAAATTCAGTAGATAAACCATTGCTATTGATTTGTACGATACACTTCTTGTTATACTGCGAATAATGAAAGTTAAGGTTGCTATTGGGGCTCCGGATAATGCACAAGGCAAATACAAAGAGAGGCTCTCGGATTGTGAAATTATCTTCAGCTACTCAGCAAAGCAGGCCAGGGTAAAATCTCGATCCAAATTGACAACACATATAAAGGACGACACACTTTCAACTAATGAAATTCAATCTGAAAAGCCTCATCCACAATGGTCAGTGTGCAGCCTGAGAACAAGAGAACACACACATCTTATCTGGTCTTTGTATGTCGTCATCACTGCCAACTCTAAAGGCCTGGCTCAATTCAAATTTCCTAAAACTAAATGGCGAGAAAACAGAAGTTTTGCTTGTCGGACCGCAACAATTGTCCAATGCTGAATATATCCAATTAATGCTTGACGACCAGACAATTGAAGTTGCTAAGGCAGTCCGGAGTCCAGGAGTGACTCGTGATTCCTCACTCACCTTCGGGACACACATAAATAAGGTAATGAAGGTAGTCTATTTCCATCTCAAAAACATAGCCAGACTGCGCAACATCCCGTCACACTCCAATGCTGAGAAGCTAATACGCATCTTCATCTCCTCACGAATCGATTACTGCAATGCACTGCTCCCTGGCACCCCTGGTTTTCAAAAGTGTGCAGAATGCGGCTACTAGAGTCCTCATTCGCATACCTATCCACGACCACATGTCCCCAGTACCGATGACTCTCCACTGGTTACCGGTTAAATACAGGATCGAATTCCTCCTCACCGTCAAGGCTCTCATTGGCACTGCTCCAACGTATATCTGTGGCCTACTTCAGGCACCCTCCTCAACATGGCGACTTCGATGGGTGCCAAAGCCTTCTCGCACGCTGCTCCCAGACTCTGGAACACCCTTCCATTAAAGATTCCATCCGCTGAGTCCCTGGGCATCTTCAAATCCCGTCTCAAGACTCATTTGTTCCATAAGGCATTGAAGTCCTCTGGCTAGGACTGTTGATGCTGCTCACTGTTGTGCTTGGAGGATGGCTCACTGTTCACCTGCGCCTGGTCAGGAACACTTATTCCTTGCTTTACTTAACAATTATTTTATCTGTTAATTTATGTCCGTTATTTATTTATAGCCATTTTTTGACTTGAATTTATCTACTTCGATGTCGTTATTGTTGACATGTCATTCTCTCCACAGTTCTGTGCAGCGCTTTGTGACCCTCGGGTGAAAAGCGCTCCAGAAGTGCAAATATTACGATTACCATCAAAGATCCATGCGAGCCGTAACAGATATTGAACACCACATTTTAACTGCTGCAAAAGCAGGCCACGACAAGCTGGCACGACGCGTGTTAACACCGTGCCAAGATCATCGAAACCCTCGATGGAACTGCGGAGAGCAACGACTGTCTCGCGAGCGCGACGACGAATTTCACTCGGCTTCCAACCAGCTGGAGCGAAAGGTGGTGACGGGATTTGCGCTCACCTCCTTGATGCGCTGCGTGAGCATGTTCTGGTCGAAGGCCACTGCCTCGGCACACTGCTGCAGGTGTTCCTGGTAGCGGAGACACAGCTGCAGCACGCGGCGTGAGTCCATGCGCTCGAGGCGAACGCCGCCTGCGCCCCCAGTCACCGCCTCGCCCGGTCCTAGACCTGCACAGCCCGGAAAGCAACGGCGGCCACGGGTTCCCCCCGACACACTGTATCGTGCGACCCCCAGTAAGGTACCTGCCAGTCATCACTGGCAGCCAACAGTGGCTGTCACACTTGGCAGCAAAACTGCCACCCGGCACAGCAACACCCCTCGCTACTTTAAAACACAATTCGTATTGCCAGAGCGAGGAAAATATTATTAAATCATTGATGAAAAGATCTGTAAATTGCAAGGCATGTTAACTATGTTAAATGCTATTGCACTGACTGTTACAAATACATGTAAATGAGCAAAGTATTTTGAAATAATGAACCTTCGTTTTAACCCATGCATACAGTGAGATGTTGCTGTCAACATTCACTGAAAATACAGATAACAGTGTGCATCCTCCTAAACATTAGTATTACAAAACAGATTCCAAATATAGCACTTCCATCACTGTGGTTATAAGCAGAGTGCGGCATACATATATAAAAACACAAATATAGTCCAACAAGAGATCGATAATCGGTACCTCTCGTCGCATAAATGACCATATCTCAGTTAATAAATGTAAAATCATACTTACGCAGTGATTTTAAGTACACACAGCCGCACATGCGTACGCACGCACACAAACAGAAGTAAAGCATCTTACGGCAGTGACAACGGTGGCCGCTATGTCAAATTAACCGCACGATACTGTCTGGAATCGGTGAAGGACAGGAGGAGCGGCACCGAAGCTGGGTGTGTCTCCCAAACCCCGGCTTCCAAATCTGAAGCAGTGAGGACCGCAAAGTCCCCTGGCGCATCACACTCCCGGCACACACAGCGCTTCTTTAAGATCCACCGAGTGCGCGTCGTTTTGCAAAGGTGTGATGAAGTATTCCAAACGCATGCATACACTCAGTGCAAAACAAAGAGCCCAAATACAACAATTGCATCATTGCAATTTTGTCTGTTGGCTCGATTTTTTTCTTTATGTGTACTATTAAGCGTAAATTCAATTCACACTCTTTGTGAATCCCAATGCAGCTCCAACATGGCTTGCATTTGACCAAAGCAACGTCTGTGCCATCTACAGGAGCTTGGTGGTAGCTTCACATGAGACCCATAATGCATCACCATCATTATCTATACCCACTTAATCCTGTGCAGGATCGCTGTGGGCCAGAGCCCATCCCAGCAGACATAGGGCGCAAGGCGGGGCTATACCCAGGTTGTGACACCAGTGTATCGAAGGGCACACGTTTTTGGGGCAATTTATTCAGCAGGCAAATTAACCTATACAACAGCGTGTCTTTGGACAGTGGGAGGAAAGCGCAGTAGCCAGCGAAAACGCACGTGGACACGAGGAGAACACGCAAACTTCACACGGAATAGCACCCGAGCCGGGAATATAACCCGGGACCTTCTTGCTGTGTGAGGCAACAGTGCTGGTCACCCACCCATAATCTAATTTTTTTTTATTTTACGGAAACAAATGCAATGGTATTTTATAATACAAGAACCGCGAGCTTAAAGTCAATTATAAATGTAAGGTTATTAATTGTTATTTGAAACGTATTGGTATGTAATCCAGTTAAAATTTAATTAGGCACATTTCAACATTTCCTCATTTCTTTGGAAAATATCTAATCAGCAATGTGACATACATACAATAAAAGCTTGGATTATAAATGACATTTAACATTTCAAAGGATAAACCCCTTTACAAGGCGGCACGGTGGCCCAGTGGGTAGCGCTGTCGCCTCACAGCAAGAAGGTCCCGGGTTCGAATCTCGGCTCGGGTGCTTTTCTGCGTAGAGTTTGCATGTTCTCCCCGTGTCCGCGTGGGTTTTTGCCGGGCACTCCGGTTTCCTCCCACAGTCCAAAAAATATGCTGCTGCGTAGGTTAATTGGCTTGCAGACTAAATTGCCCGCAGTGCCCGATGATGGACTGGCGTCCCATTGTGGTTACATCCATGCCTTGCGCCCTGTATCTCCCGGGATAGGCTCTGGCTCACCGCGACCTTGACAGGACCAAGCGGTTTCTGACAATGAGATGAGGTGAGAACCCCTTTACGGTGTGAGCAGATATGATTAATGCAGGAAGTTTCAGCTCAGCGCAGAGGAACAATGCATACCATTTCGTGTGTTGTCTCAACAAGTGCAGTAAAAATTCCTACTTGCCACATTTTTACAAGATAGATACAAAGCTCTATATAATACAAAAAAAATAAAACCGCTATACTTTTAATTTCAGTACTAAATCTGTTGGTCAGTAACTGCATTTATTAGTCTGAACGTTAAGAAAAGCTTAGTTTCTAATCATTTTATTGAAAACAATTAAAAATCAAAATGGTTCCGATTGTGAAATACAAAAAAATATTTTTCTGAAAATAATTCAAAAGCACTCAAATATCACCATTACATACGACACACATAGATATTTCCTGTTCACTTTAACCTACGTAGTATGAATCAACTGAAAAGCCAACACATCCTTATATTTCAGCCGTATGTCGTGAAATTGCATGCACATTCACGAATTTAG
>JAZEWT010000006.1:6667441-6679184 GCA_036362905.1 Mordacia mordax
ACTGCGACAGTTCCGTCATGTGCGGGATTTTATTGAGGTGGGCGGTTGAAGTAACGAAGCGAGGCACTGCGGGAGGCAGTGGCATTTTAGTGCTGTTTTATCAGTGACGTGGTGGCGTATGGGGAACCAGTGCAGTGTCTTGATGCAGTTGGTGGTGGATCAGTTCTGAGCTCTGATGATCTCATCTCATTTCTTTGTCAGAAACCACTTAGTCCTGTACAGGGTTACAGTGAGCCGGAGCCTATCCCGGCAGACATAGGGCGCAAGGCAGGGATACACCCACGATGGGACGCCAGTCCATCACCGGGCACTGCCGGCAATTTAGTCTGCAAGCCAATTAACCAATGCAGCAGCATGTTTTTGGACTGTTGGAGGAAACCGGAGTGCCCGGCGAAAACCCACACGGACACGGTTAGAGAACTCGCAAACTCCACACAGAAAGGCACCCGAGCCGAGATTCGAACCTGGGACCTTCTTGCTGTGAGGCGACCGCGCTACCCACTGGGCCGCCGTGCCGCCCAGCTCTGATGTTGTGGACTGCATATGCTAGGTTGTTTTACATACGCTGTATTTTGGTGCACTGTTGTTTAGTAATGTCTGAGAGGATTGAATTGCCATAGTCACAGTGGCTGGCAATGATGCTGCAGGTGAGGGTTTGGGTGGAAAGTAAGGGGCGGAGTTGCCAGAATTCTCCGTTCGTGGTGGTGGCAGGGTCTGACGATGAGTTTTATGGGAGTGCCGAGTTGGAATGAAGGGTTAAGCGTTGTGCCTAGGATTTTTAGGTGAGGGTGTGAAGTGGCAGTGAGCGATGAGAAGGCGGTGGGGGAGCTCAGCGATGAAGAGACATTGACTGGTGCTGAGGAATATGAAAATGCAAGCATTTCTAAAAATAATAATAATCGTAAATGAAGGAGATTTATTGACAGATAAAGTGAAATTGTTATGCTGGCTTGGTCCTCCCATCACACTTTGGACATGTAAAAATGAAATGATTGCTGCTTTTTGGTGCACAATTCACCTTTTGTAAGTTTGTTACTCTGACCTTCTGTTTCACAACATGTTGTCTTGCACTAGCGTATGAAGGTCTCCTATGATATGCCAGTTTTCTGTTTGTATAATTCACAATGCTGATTAGTGTAGGTCAGTGAAGGGAGGAGAGGGCATTCATTCTAATGTGACATCACTGATGTGAGCCATGGCTGGGAATAAAACTCAACACATCTGTTTTTTTATTTATAACGCAGTGTGGTAACTACTGTACCATCACTTGTGCGCGGTACACCGCGCACAATTTGGCAGGGTGGAACAGCGGTTACATCTGTGCCTCAAAGAAAGAAAGTCCTGCCTGGGGCAGTTCAATTTCTGCTCCGAGCACCTATCTGTGTGGAGTTTGTGTGTTCCCACGTGTTCTGCGTGGGTTTTCTCCAAGTTATCCTGTTTGCTAGCAAAAAAAAATATTAATTCATTGACAAATAACATCAGATTATATAGCAGGCAGAGACTGGCATGTTGGCACAGGCTGACTGCCTGGCTGACTCCCCACCCTCCCTGCGGGTTCCTCGCACGTGTCTTATCAATGAACAGGCATGGAATCTGCACGCGTTATGAACTGAATCAGCATGATTATGATTATTCACACTAGTACTGGGAAGCCTCACTTCGCAGAAGAGGAAAGAAGCGTGGAATCTCCTGCAGCTTGAGGAGCTCGGGATCACTCTGGAGGTCACGGGGGCAGGTCTGCACTCCCGGCGCCACCACCACAATATCCTCCATGGTCGCCCTCTCCCTCGGACGGGCGCCTGACAGCGCTACAGCAACAGCCAGCAAAGCACACACATGCGCGACCGTTTAAACCCCAGAAGCACTTGTGGTAAACGTAAGGTAAAGGTGCAGGACTGCAATTGCTTCTCACATTACTACCGGCAGAAGGGGCTTCCCTAGAGGAAGACCTAGAAGGTTCCTATAACGGGTCCTTTACCTCCTCTTCCATACTACAAAGACACCTTGGAAGACCTAAGAATATCAAAAACTGACCCCACCACACATGATCTGCTGATTAGCAGTGGTGTCACCACAACCACCTCACGTGGCAAAGGCAAGTGTTATTTGAGAAACTTTACCATCGTGTTACCTGCTGCAATGTGAGACGGGACTAGAAAAGTCTGGAATGCAACTCAATGTGCTAACAATTACACCATAATAGCAATTACACAACAGCACTCCATCTGGTGACTGTAACACGGAATTGAATAATGGCAGCACGTAAAACTAACCATACTGTAAATGTGCTTTCAATAACAATTGCATTGCCAGAAGTCTAATTCTGAGACAAACTCTTGGCTTGGGTACAACAGCAGGTGTCAACGGCAATCAGAATCCTGGCTGGCACAAGAGTCAGTGTGCTGAAAGTAAAATAAAAGAAATGCTTCTGGGAAGTGTAGTACAGTAAAACTTACTGTATTTTATAATCAAAATTACTTGAGTAGAAGTATACCAAAAATAAAGTACTCGAGTAATTTAGCTGCAGCCAGGAATACAAATCTGATAGATGCATAGTTCAACGTGCAAACCACTGCACTACCGCTCTACCAGGAAACGTTATGGGGTGGGTGGGCGTGCCACCAGTGTTGGTCTCACCCTGGGAGGGATGTCCTGTTGCCTCAGGGCTGCCCTCCCTGCCCACCTCAGCGGTACTTTGCTCAGCCCCCATGGCCCGGCCTGGCCCAGCCTGGCCAAGAAATCAGCTTAGCTCAGCCACAATATGTCCCTGTGAATACAGAGAAAAATAACGACACATGGGTTTAGGGTCATTAGATTGAAGAGGTCACAGCGACCCTGATCCGATTTTAAATGGATTAATCTATAAAGTAGTTGAATACTTCATTTTCCTTGCTTTCACAAGTTACTGCTGAAGGCCTCCCGCTACTGTGTTGGTCATTAGGGATGATGTTTGACCATATCTCACCATGCTGGTCAGTGACGGTTGGTAAACGTAGGGGGGGGGGGGGGGCGAGTGTAGGGACCAATTGAAATGGTAGCTGTGATCTGGAATTGAACTCGGAGCAAGAGTTTCATAATTGAATAGGACTTTCACTTTTAAACGTACTGCCTTTGTCCAGTTTCGCGAGTGAAACTAAAGCTTGCCAAGTGCTTGCTGATTTAAAATTGGAGTGCTTCGAAGGCTATTTTTCCCCTCGCTCATTTTTCGTACGCAAACTCTTTTGATCGTCACGACACCAACCAAAGCGCGGGCCTGTTTCGGCAAGATTTGTAAAAAAATCCTTAAGCATGCTCCACATTAGTGTTGTTGTTGTTGACACGCCGTTCTCTCCGCAGCTCTGTGCAGCGCTTTGTGACCCTCGGGTGAAGGTGCTCCAGAAATGCAATTATTATTATTATAATGCAGGGCGATAAGCTCCGTACCTCAAACATACTTTAACCATCTTTACCAGGCACAGACTACAAGAGCAACCTTGAGTAATCACAGATCTGCTGAAATATTTTACACAAACTGTCCATTCCGTCATCGGTGTAAGTTTTCACGGCTCGATGCGTGATGATTGATGTCCCGATGGACGCGGCTGTCCCGAGAGAGCAGCTTTTCGAAGCAATCGCAACTGCCCATTCTTGATCAACTATTTGAGAATAAATGCATGCCTCCTTTTAATTCAATGACTCACAGAGGTATCTGAAGGAAACTAAAATATGCCATTTTGAAGAGCACTATTATAGCCTTTCACCTAGACCTATGTAAGCAGAAGGCTTGTGATTCATTAATGACTAGAACAACAAAAAATGAAACTTAAAGGCCAGCTCAACACGAATGAAAATCAACCCACTGCTTTCATGTTTATTTCCGGTAAAAACCCATTGAGCGAAGCAGCTGTCAATGGAGACCCGAAGTAGATAACAGATGTCTATAATTACAACAGAAAGCACTCGGTGAGCTTGCAAGCTCTAGATGCGGGATTTCTGCGACAGAGCTAAATGACCAGCTCAAAAACGCGCAGAGTCAAAGGGTAACTAAACTTACAGCAACAATGATAGACTATAAACAATAGATTATAGAGAGACAATGCACTCTACAGAGGGTAACAGCCCAGAGACCGTAAAGACCATATCAACATCAACCGTGCAGGCGTCTCCAAGGGAGACGTCTCCCTTTGGAGACGTTTAAACAATTCTAGACGTTTAAACATCGGAGACGTTTAAGCGCTGCAGACGTTTAAACATCGGAGACGTTTAAACATCGGAGACGTTTAAACGCTGGAGACGTTTAAACATCGAGGCAAGACGGAGCGATGAGGAAGCGCAGAGGCGACCCGGTGCCACTTGCGCCGCTCGTCGCTCGCGGCGGACAAACGCTCGTCAAAGCCACATCACCCAGGCGCTGCAGCACCGTGAACGGCGAGCGATGAGACGACCACACAAGCGACGTGAAGCGAAGCGAAGGCGGTCGCAGGCACACCGCGAGCGCCGAGCTGTTGTCATCAACGCGCCGCAGAGGCGCAACTGCACGCCCGCACGCACGCGTGTTTACTCGGAACCAAATAAGTCGCTTCCTGTGTCGCGGCGATCACGTCCGTGCGGAAACAATGCGCGCGAGAGCGCTCTCCCATTCTTGGGTTTCAAGCGAGAGCGGTGGCTGTGCGTGTGTGCACCTAGCCTGGCACAAGCGCCGCCGCGGTGACGCCACCGCCACAATAGCGGTGCGCGGTTAATCCCGTACAGGCTCGCGGGGCGGCGGCGGCGGGGGGGGGAGGGGGGCCGGAGCCTCTCCCGGAAGACAGAGGGCGCAAGTGCGGGGTTATACCCAGGATGTGACGCCAGTAGATCGCAGGGGCAATCTTTTCTGCGCAGGTCAATAAACCAAGGCAGCAGCAGCAGCAGCGCTGGTGTTTGGGCGGTGGGAGGAAAGCGGAGTACCCGACGAAAACCCACCCGGGCACTGGGAGAGAGAGCGAACACGTAAACTCCGCACAGAAAAACACCCGAGCCGGGCATCGAACCCGGGCTCTTCTTGCTGAGATGAAGCAGCGCTTACTGCCGCCGCGACGTCCCGCGTTACAAGCTGTGCATTATATTTCAAGACGTGTTCTTATGTCATTCCGATTTCCCTTGGCACTGTCAGCGCCCGCGCTCCATGCCGCAGCTCTGTTAACGCGATCACGCAATTCCACCTAGCGGGAAGGCCTGGGGACCTGACAGCGAATCTGCACGGAACAACAACACAAGACGATCTCAGCCTTTGTACGCTTGCGGCTAAGCGCGCAGAGTAATTATTCTTATTTCGGCTGGGACTTTGCACAAAGGCGGAGTGCCACTGGCAAGACTCAAGGTCGGGCAAAAGTAGAGCGACTGTTCAACCACACTCCGCACGGGACGCAAGCACACACAGACATCAACGCCGCCACACTGACCACGTCACGCCGAGACAGCCGAACCACCGCACGCACAGTCTCACCGCCGCACGCACAGCCGAACCACCAGACGCACAGTCTCACCACCGCACGCACAGCCTCACCACCGCACGCACAGCCTCACCACCGCACGCACAGTCTCACCACCGCACGCACAGCCTCACCACATACAGTCGCCATGCCCATCGTGGAGTTTCTGGCCAGGCAGCTTGGCGGCCCTACCAGGAGTCTCTGGGGCCGCATCGCCCGCCGCTTCTTCGAGAACAAGAACGCGTACCTTGAACTCGAGGCGGCCACCCTGAGCGACATCCAACCCGGCCTGTCAGTCCTCGAGGTCGGGTTCGGGCCCGGGCTGGGTCTGGTGGCCGCCTGCCGCCTGCTGGCCCCTACGGGCTCCCTGCTTGGTCTCGACCGCTCCGAGTATATGGTGGCCATAGCCGGGAACCGTCTCAAGAAGCTGGCCGTCAAGGGGGGCCCTGTGGGGCAGGTGGCTGCACAGGCGAAGCTGATCCTGGGCAGCGTGGGAGGCCCGGGCAGCGTGGAGCTGGACGACGCCAGCGTTGACCGAGTGTTCCACTGCAACTGCTACTACTTCTGGCCCGACCTGGAGCAGTCGTGCGCCGAGTTGTTCAGAGTTATCAAGCCCGGTGCGTGAGTGTTTGAACCCGGAGTTCGACTTCTGCTCATGGCCAATATCAGTGACGAATATCCGAACCTAGTGCGGTGTGTGAACGTCGCCACTGGCGTCACAAAGGCGGCCGGGCACGGTACTGGCCACTGACAACCTCGTGTACCGTGGCGGCCTCCATATGTGCTCGCAAACAACACGCAGTGTGATGTGGGAACGGAGCTGGATGCACGTCTTCTAGCACGAGCGATGAATAGCAGTGATGGCATTGTGTCTGTGGCTGGCGAGGGAATGGTAGCTGTGGTAGATATATCCAATCATGCTGGGCTGGCTAAATGTAGAAGTTGCCCAATATGCCGTTGCTTTTAATGTTCTTCCAATCATTTTGCTTCTTTCATTTTCAGTTGGTTGAACTCTAGCATAGTGAAGTGGCCTGCAAACTCTCATTAGTACAAGTACCTGATTGATCCTGTATGTGGTCGCAGTGAGCCGGAGCCTATCTCGGCAGACACAGCCCAAGGAAGGGTTATACCCATGATCCGACGCCAGTCTATCGCAGGACACCGTGGACACTTTCGTTAGCAGGCTAAGTAACGTAGGTAGTATGTCTTTGGGCCGTAGAAAGAAGCGGGAGTACCCGACGAAAGCCCACCTGTACACAGGGAGAACATGTAAAGTCCACAGACACCCGAGCAGGGAATCAAACCCGGGTGTTTTTGCTTAGGAAGGAGTGTCTCGGCTACGCTTCCGTGCCGCCCACAAACTATACTGGTCACTATGAGCCGCACTAACTGAGCACTATTAGAGTTTTTTTTTCGGCTTCGAAACTGTTTTGCATACACTGTCACCTAGAATATTTTATTTCAGAAATTTGAACCCTTATATCTCTGGTCACGTTATAGCTACAGAGCTGAAATTTTGGCAGGTTGACTTTTCACGGTGGACAATTTGACCGATTAAAGTTTGAGATAGGGCTTCTGGGTTAGGCTAATCCTGATCCAAGGGAGAGTTCAGCACTTTTTCCAGAACCAAATGCTGTAGAGCCTTGACATTTGGTATTTGCAAATAAAAGTGTGTATACTTAAAAACATTTTTACTTGTTAATTTTAGTGCGATCAGTACCTTGATTATAAGGGTCTCTTGCAAGAGTGTGTGCTGTGACGCCCAAAAAAAGTACTTGAAGGTCCCTTTTTAGCCATTGAGAAGCACCCAATACTTGGATTTAAACGTTTGGCATGCCAGATTTGACGAATAAACGCCATTAAAATGCCATGATGGTACAATATATGACACGGTGCTGGCTTAATATGTATCTCTCAGGTGGTCTCATGGTGACGACACTGAACTTGGCATCCTTGAGAAGAACAGCGTCATATGGAATGCTCAAATACGCCACCGGATGGGAGCCAGGGCCCTATCTGAAGGCCTTGTCTCATACAGGCTTTGTGGATGTGCGCATGGAGGAACGGCAACATGGATCCACCACTTTCCAGGCCATCTTTGCCACCAAATCAGATGCCCCAGTAGCACCGGCTAAACAAACATGACACCGCTACTTATTCAGATACCGGTTTTCGACTCTAAAAGCGAGCCACTTCTGGGCCATACTGAGCTAAAGCTGTATACAAAAAATATATATACTTCGGAACAAAATGATGCAAAAAAATCTGTTGCCAACACATTTTGTAATGGAAAATATATATGTTTAACCTACATGTTGGTTGATTGCCCGTTATATTTTAAATCAGTTATTGCATATTGAGGCTTGACTGCTTGTACTGTGTAATATACTTTACAAGGTGGATTAAAGCCCTCCTTTTCCGTGTTGATCATGGTCATGAGTTGCTTGACCATGCATCACTATGCTGGGAATTTTGAGTTGAAGGGGGCTCAGAACCAGTTCATTTGTCAATCGCCACCCACTATGACTCAAAACAAGTCAAGTGACCATTTCAAACATATGCAATGTTAGGTTTTGGATAAGTGAATTTTGTGTTAATGTAGGAAAATAGCTGTTTTGTTTTATGTTAAAATATGCCAGACGAATAGCCACCAGCAGACAAAACTGCCATTGTACATTGTAACCATGCTTTTTACGTATCAACGAATTATACCATGATGGGTCTTAATATTATCTGCCCAAGCCGATCTACTCGACTGGGAAATTAAGATTGATTTACTTTGTGCTCTGTTCTTCACAATTGAGTTGTTTTTGCTCGATTTCTATTTTAGGGTTTGCTAAACACAACTTTGTTTTGGTGAGCCAGCTGACAGCTGCAAAGATTATATTGGTATCGAGTTCTCACGTGGTCAAAGAGAATAAACTGGAATTACAAAATGAATGTGCATTAAGAAATATCAGCGAGCATGAGAGTTGTGAGCACATGCTCAATGATCTCACAAAGCAACAAAAATGGTAACTACTTTTTCTCTTCCTGTAAATCATTTTTGTTCAGTGTATTTACAGAAACCGCTGTTATTACTCCAGCATTTTACTTTATTGCTGCCAACTAGATGGAGCCAATCTGCTTGGGTGTCATCCAGTTCAAAAACGTTATTTATTATGCTTTTTAACTGGGAAAGCCTCACCGAGACTAAGGAAGATCCAACCAAGTGTTTTTTTTTTAAGGTAGCGGTTTATGTTGCGATGTGTAATCCCAATTGAATAACGTAGAGGTATATTTTCAACATTTACATGTTTAGTAAACACCAGTTAAATTGTATTTAGCTATGTCAATAAAACTCAGAACCCAGAGGAAACCCATACAGAGCCGGATAGAACATCCAAAGTTAACCCAGAAAAGGGTATAAAACCTTAAGGAACGTCTCGCTCTTAGGTGCAAGTGTTACCACTACACCACCCAGAACCCAGATGGTAACCCATTACTCATGAGGCACTAAACCTAAATGGGTTATTGGATACACTACACTCAGCTTCAAAACATTGAATATCAAAAGACAATGTGGGCGGTACTGTGGCCCAGTGGGTAGCACTGTCGCCTCACAGCAAGAAGGTCCCGGGTTCGAATCTCGGCTCGGGTGCCTATCTGTGTGGAGTTTGCATGTTCTTCCCGTGTCTGCGTGGGTTTTCGCCGGGCACTCCGGTTTCCTCCCATGGTCCAAAAAACATGCTGCTGCATAGGTTAATTGGCTTGCAGACTCAATTGCCCGCAGTGCCCGGTGATGGACTGGCGTCCCATCGTGGGTGTATCCCTGCCTTGCGCCCTGTGTCTGCCGGAATAGGCTCTGGCTCACCGCGATCCTGTACACGACTAAGCAGTTTCTGACAATGAGATGAGACGAGCAAATGTGCTTCAATCAGCAATGCATGTAATAACATATACACAATGTGCACACTCCAGAGGTAACAACATTTTGCTTTGATTGTGAAAATCACCGTCCATACACTGTTATTTAAAACTAAAATGTAATTATTCAAATAAACTGCTGGCCTTTAAAAAGGCAATGCTCACACAGCACATTACACTTACACTGCTTGATTTCAGATTAATGTCGGTTCACAAAAATGTCATTCGACGACACTTCCAATAGAAATGGCACATAACAGGCAAATAGCACGCACAAATCCCACAACCCCGGAAGGGACAAATATTAAAAATGTATATTGGAATGATGATTGCCTCGAAAAGCTGCTCCTCCTCTCTCGCGGCTATCCCGAAAGAGCAGTTTTCGAAGCAATCATCACGCATCGAGCCGTGAAAACTTACATCATATTTTGAATGTCAATGTTGAAAATACCAATGTCAGGAATATATTCAAGTACTGCAACGACACTGGGATTAAGGACACATCCACAAAGACAACGAACATTGGTGGCAACACACTAGCAATACAGATCAAGTATCACAAAACCCACAATGAAAACCACACACCGCAGGAAACGGGGACCGACACCATCGCAGCGTCCTCTTCTTCTCGCGTACTCTCGCACGGAGCAGCAAAACAAAAGCCATTCCCAAACTCACGGCATGGCAACCGTCAATCGTCACACCAAGGTGAGCATCAGTATACAGATGTGTGCTCCAAAGGCCAGCCTCATAGTTTACAAGTTCTGGGGCCAGAGTAGACTTGATTTACAACACTAGCAGTGTCGGTTGCTCAGCTTGTAGGATTCACGTAAATCTGTAAATAAGCGTTACCATATTGAGCATTTGTAACGTTACAACCTGTTTTTAGAGTAGTTAACAGCCGATAATTGGCAATGTTAATATTTATAAACCATTCTTATTCATATCAACAGCATTGATAAATACCTCGGCTACAGGCTAGCTTAAACATAATAATGACATTATGATTGCTATGTTACCTCTATATACTTGTTTGACTTCCTGGCCAGTGATTGGCTGGTATAGGGACAGCGATGATGTAATCCTGGCAATCTTACAAGAGCATTATAATCTCACGATGAATTCCCGATTCTCCTCGACTTATGATCCGTTTTCTCAAAAGACAGCATCGCCGCACCATCATAACTGATAGATGTATGACACATTAAAATAATAATCTTTACTGTCACCCCTGGCCACTTTAGTGAAGAATCCACTGTCTGATGGCCATGGTGGCTTCTGATTACACACTGATGGGCTATTGAAAAAAACAAACGGTACAAATCGGACTCCACGTGTTTAATCTCATGTGTGGCACCTTTCATCCAAAGTTACTCTGCATATATCATAGCACGATCTAATCTACGCAAAGCCATTGCAAGAACGACAGGATGAGGATTCAGATTATCGATTTAAACTTACTGCACAAATAGCAGCAACAACAGCCTAAACACAGTATTAGACTCTGAGGAATGACCAGTAAAAGTGATTACGAATGCCCAATGAATCACAATGTAGTGTCTAGCAATAAAGACTCGTCAGGAGGTAAACAGAGAACTCTAAGCATATTGTGCTGAAGCCATCTCACTCGTAAAGCTGCCTTCTTATTTGATCACGTTATGAATGAAACGTTTGTCTACGCATAGAGACAACGTATCAGAATTTACAGTCACAAGTCAAGAACGAATGCTTTTAAAACTCTGGTTACGGCCTTAACTCTAGCGGTGGCAGGGGTCGTATAAATCCATTATAAGATACATTGAAAAAGAGATTTACATCACGTACGATGGGCTTAAGAATTGATTTTAAACATTACACGCTCATGTGCCTCTCTGGACGGCACAACTGTGATGACACATCAGAACCATAGCCTCGCTTTTGTGACTATGTAATGGCAGACTCACCAATCTAATGCCATTTTTTAATATTCACAACATAATTGGAAATAAAACGAAACTGATACATATAAGCAACGACTTCTGGGTAATTATTTCTACCAATTTGGGGAGACAGAACTCTTTAGGAAAGCGTGAAACAGGAGTTGGCAAATTTTGAGTGTAAATGGTACATTGTCTGGTATGAGAATTGCAATGCCTCTGACCGTAAGTCCCTGCAGCGGAGAACATCTTTGAGACCCATATCAACAACAAAAACGCACCCTGTCCAGCCTGGTGCATTTGACCAGATGCATTTGCACCAGCTAAAACAACGTTCCAAAATATGACAAATCTTTACAGCTAAGCATGACCCATACTGTAAGCAATACTAATTTTATAGTCATGATATTCAGGGTCACATTTTGACCAAGCCTGTAATCACATTGCAGCCACATTGCAGCAGCAAGTCAT
>JAZEWT010000006.1:6679217-6694849 GCA_036362905.1 Mordacia mordax
CCGATTTATTGTTCATATATTGCTTTACCCAAAAACCTCAAAGGGTGCCAATTCATTATCCTAACATGGTGCCACTGGCATCAGTCACCATCCCACTCTCAAGGAGATATATTTTCAGGCATCTCAAAGTAACTAAAATAAATTTCGGATTGTAAACTCACTCATCTAAATTCTCTCTGAACCCTCTCACTCCAATGCTCGCTTTCAAATTGGCACTGCACCACCCCAAATGATATCAAAGTGTAAGATTACAACAGGTTTTACCGTATCTGGCGATTATGCAGGTGTTAAGATCTTAACACCTGCATAATTGCCAGGCAATTATGCAGGTGTTAAGATCCCAAACACCAAAATAGACACATTTTACAATGCGTCCAGTTTGCAAAAGCCACACATACTGGTGGCAAAATATGCAAAGAGGTAGCTTTGATAACCTATGCATTGTCCTTCAACTGACCGACCTTCACCAGGCAGTGGCTTCCTTTTTAGCCTATTCGCCGGTGTCAGCCGTTGCCAAAAGGCAGTCAGCTCAGGACAACGTAGTATCAATGCCTTATAGCTTAGGTGAAGCTGTTAACGCTATGGGTACTTTTTTTTGCCAGTATACATATATAAGATTACAACAGGTTTACCCGTATCTGGCGATTATGCCACATGTGCAATAAGTTTTCAGGTGTTTTAAGATCTTAACACCTGCATAATCGCCAGATACGGTAAAACCTGTTGTAATCGTATATATGTATACTGGCAAAAAATAGTACCCATAGCGAAATCAACGTGTCTAAATGAGATCTATTAAAATGCATCCAAAATCCCCCAAGCTATCACTTCTTGAGCAGCTGCTGGAAGCTCTCGTAAACCTCCGGGTTGCTCTTGGCAAAGTGCTCAGCCTTGTTCTGCTCCAGCCAATTAGACGAGTGGATCTGCTTCCGCAACAAACCAATCAGGTCCTCCAGGGAGTCGGTGGGCGGGGCTGATGAAGAGGCGTTTGGTTGGTCGCTTTTTGACGTTTGATCAGAGCGGGCATGCACCTTGAGCTTGGCGACAGCACTTTCCAGCCTATCCATACCTGCATACACGCACACAAAGATATCAATCCTCATTTAGCATTATGGACTAAAGAGGCAAGTGCTGTTCATCATCATCATCATCGGCCTTGACAAAATCACTGTTGGATGATCTGCTCATACACCAATTGTGTCCAAATTTCCCAGACCTGCCCGGACACCTGCACGTAGCTCTTGTGCTTTCTGGTTGTACCACCTGTTGTTTGGCAAGAATTTCCCAGACCTGCCCGGACACCTGCATGTAGCTCTTGTGCTTTCTAGTTGTACCGCCTGTTGTTTGGTAAGATGCCCGGTGTGGGAACAACGACGGTTTCTCCAACCGGAACATCACACCGACCGGTTCACGGCACAACCGCAGAACAGTTGAGAGCTCTGCAGCACAACTGCGAAGACCTAGTGTGGTAATCAAGTCAACTTCAAACAACCATAACTACCAACTAACAAAAAACCTACACATTCCTTGCAGTAATTGAATTGTCAGGATCGTCAAGTGATGAGGTTTTCGGTCTGCGTGGAAATTGTATTGTGTCTTAAGCAGGAGGCGCACTCACCCAGTCTGAGTCGATTCATGCTCTCGGCAAAAACGAGTCGCAACCAGCCAGGCTCGGGGCAGTAGAACGCCTGCCCTGGGCTTATGAGCACCTTGTTCTTTATCAGAGTAATCCACAAGTCCTTCTCCGCCTCGAACGTTTCATCCTGCAGGAACTGGAGTGCGCTCGCAAGGAAAACGGACACAGGAAAGGGAGCGTGCTTTTACCGCTATCTCGAGCAAACAACTTGAGCATTGACACGTCCATGCCACATGTGCAATAAGTTTTCAGTTAAACTACGAATTTATTTTGAATCTTTCAACAATTGGGCGGCACGGTTGCCCGGTGGGTAGCGCTGTCGCCTCACAGCAAGAAGGTCTCGGGTTCGAATCTCGGCTCGGGTGCCTTTCTGTGTGGAGTTCGCATGTTCACCCCATGTCTGCGTGGGTTTTCGCTGGGCACTCCGGTTTCCTCCCACAGTCCAAAAAACATGCTGTTGCATAGGTTAATTGACTTGCAGACTAAATTACCCGCAGTGCTCGGGATGGACTGGCGTCCATTCGTGAGGTATATCCCTGTCTTATGCCCTGTGTCTGCCGGGATAGGCTCTGGCTCACCACGACCCTGTACAGGATTAAGCGGTTCCCACAATGAGATGAGAGCTTTCAACAATCGTAGTGAAATATAATAATAATACAAATTATTACGTCCCCAAACTGCACGAACGGTCATGAACGAGACACGTATACGGAGGTGTGAGAAAACCGCAGAAAGAGGAGGATTCCACCAGGCGTTCAGGTGGTGCCAGCCCGCGAGAGACTGCTTCCCTAAATTTTATAATGTCATCGGCAAATTAATTAATGAGTGCTTTTAGTTGTGGGGAGAAAAAAAAAGGAGAACCTCGAGGAAACCCACGCAGAACAGGGAGAGAACACACAAACTCCACAGAGAAAGGCGCCCAAAGTTGGAATCGAGCCACCTCTGTGAGGCACTGCTGTTGCCACTGCCGATCAGTGAAGCTAAAGCTGGGTGGCCTGTGACGTCACGAACACAGGATTCATCGAGAATCCAAAGCAGCACGAGCTGGTTTCAGCTGGCATCGACGGCAACGTGGTGCGCTACACCACGCTGCACTCCGCTGCACCGCGCTGCACCGCGTTCCAACAACGCGTTGCAGGTGCAGCTATCACCAGCACAGATTTGAGAATTAACGTCACCCCAATGTGAATGTGAAGCGAGACCTCGTCTCAGATGGCTGCCCATTAAACTTACACAGGAGTGTATCCCCAAACTCAACTTACAGCTACACACAGAGTTGATCTTCAAATCCAACAGCAAATAAGAAAAGACACTCAATCAGTGCGAAACTCACCTGTTTAAATTGAGATTTTTCTTTTATTTTTTTATAATTTTTCGACGTGACCACTGAGCAGCCCCTCACCTGCCGGAAGTCAGCCCAGACGTAGAGGCCCGAAGCTCGGTCCAGGTATGGCACCCCCATGGCTCGGAGGCGATCCGTCATGTAGCGGTGGGCCTCCCGCAGGCGCTTGTGATTCGTGGGCAGGAACACGTGGTCGATCCAATCTGAGGACGAATGTGGGGGTGAGGTATTCATTACCTTTTTCTTTTAGTCACTCAAGGGAAGTGAGCCTCACCCATGTCAAAAAAGCCCACGTGTGTCAGTGCTCAATTGACAGCTCGGCATTGGCAGCAGAGTGGCACTGTGGTGAAATTGATAGCTCACAGCAAGCACCTGGGTTTGACTGCTGACTGGGGCACTTTTCTGAGTGGGGTTTAATGTCCTCCCCTTGTTCTGCATTGCTTTCCTGGTTCTCTGGTTTGCTCCCATAGTGAGACACAGTCATGTAATTGGTGTTGCCAATAACCCAAATGCAGGACCTTCGCAAAAAAGAGTCCAAGTACGCGATGTGACTTTCCTGAGTAAATAGATAATTATTGTGGCTACTCTTGAGTCTGAATAGAAATTCTAATATTCTCATGTGTTAACCATCACTGTCTTCAAAACAAGAGCTATACTGACCCAGAGATATGATGATAATGGTGAGATCTCATCTCATTATCTGAAACCGCTTAATCCTATTTAGGGTCATGGTGAGCCGGAGCCTATTCCGGAAACACAGGGCGTAAGGCAGGAATATACCCGACGACAGGACGCCAGTCCATCGCCAGGCATTGCGGGACAATTTTTAGTCTGCGAGCCAATCAACCTATCCAGGAGCATGCTTTTGGACTGTGGGAGGAAAACGGAGTACCCGGCGAAAACCCACGCGGACACGAGGAGAACATGCAAACTCCACATAGAAAGGCACCCGAGCCGAGAGATTCGAACCCGGGACCTTCTTGCTGTGAGGCGTCAGCGCTAACCACTGGGCCACCGCGCCGCCCAATGGTGAGATGATAGTGATGATTATGAAGCTGGTAAACTGACTCAATCCTAATCAGGTCTTTAACTCTCACAATTATGATTGGGACATACGTTGTTATAATTAATAAATAATGCAATTTATATCAAAATGATATAGGACGGTAATTCAGGCTAATAGAGCAGACCAATCTTTACAAACTATTCAGACATATGAGAAGTACAAAGAATATAAAACTGGAATGAACAAAATCGATTACTGATCCAAGTGATCTAAGTATTTTGAACTCACAGTCAAAATCCTTTTGCGAGCAGTGGCATCAGCGAGCAATTACAGGGGCGCCTCCGGGCGTGAGAGCGAACTTTATTACCGGTACACTGGCCAATACCAGCTTACTTTCACCTCTGGCTGCATACCTCTATCTTTTATAAGTACTCACTAAAGCCAGGTTAAACTCAGGTACTAGATATTTAGCTCTGGCCTGTCTTCTAAATAGGTAAACAAAATGACATTAATGACAAAGTAACACGAGTGAAAAAATCTTAAAAATAAAGCCCAGACCACACCAAAATTATTCCCAGCTGCTTCGTTAGAGCGTACTAAGGGGTTTGTGTGAAGGCAGTAGCCATCAGGTGTGATTAAGTCTGCAGGCTGGGGTCACCTCGGTCCTTGAGAATCTGCGACACGGAGAACTGCAGAGGACCCGGCACGCCGTGCACGTACGCCACCTTGCCCAGGGCACGGATCACGTCGCGGTTCTCCGTGTAGAGTACGCCCACGCGCAGTCCCGACGCGGCAAAGTCCTTTCACACGCCGGGTGAGAGATGCGGTTTCACAGCAAACGCGCTCGACGAGAGCCTGACGGGCCCCATTCTGACATGGCTGCTCGACTTAACGTTACTTTTTAAATGGATTAAAATTGTGAGGTTGCTACCTGTCGTGGCTTTCCCATGATTGTCCTCTTTTTTAGGTAGCTATCCTTAGAAATCTGTAATTCCACCCAGATCATTTAGAATTCAGGCGTTTGTAATTTGTGTAATTAATAAACGCCACTTAAGAGAATGCGTTTACACGCAGTTCTCCCTCACTGCAGTATTGTGAGATACTCCTTTTCCCACGCATTGTACGCCAGGGGTGGCAATGCTTATCATTTATGTAAATAACGAGAAAAACAACCCACCTCAACACAATAATAGTCTCATCTCATCTCATTATCTGAAACCGCTTAATCCTATATAGGGTCACGGTGAAGCCGGAGCCTATCCCGGAAACATAGGGCGTAAGGCAGGAATACACCCGACGACGGGACGCCGGTCCATCGCCGGGCATTGCGGGACAATTTTAGTCTGCGAGCCAATCAACCTATCCAGGAGCATGCTTTTGGACTGTGGGAGGAAACCGGAGTACCCGGCGAAAACCCACGCGGACACGGGGAGAGCATGCAAACTCCACACAGAAAGGCACCGGAGCCGAGAGACTCGAACCCGGGACCTTCTTGCTGTGAGGCGTCAGCGCTAACCACTGCGCCAGTGCAGGATGGAAAACTACGGGTTTTTTTAAATCACACAGATGAGTGTTAAAAGCGAGAAATTCGAGCAAACATACTGGTGTCAGTTGACTAAATATATATTTTGATTGTGACGACAACTATATACTTCTGTTGGAAATACAGATATTTTTTTCTGCACAATGCACGACAGCTGTTCGCTTTTTACATTATGGTACGTTACTTAAAACTGGTGACAACTCTATTGCTAACCACTGTGATAGAAATAGAATTTGACTTTGAAATATTATGAGCATTTGGAGAAGCTCGTCATGCTAAGAGCGATATATTAAAAACTATTTATTATCGTTAGGGCCATATAACTGTTCGGGCAAGGCTCAGAGAGGTTAAGCTTTACCTTGCTGAGACTCCACATGACGTGCGTTCGGTCTGGGTCAGGAAGACTTTCACAAACAGACAACAAAGGAGTCAATAAAATGATGATGATGCCTTGGCGTGTATCGTCATGTGTGTCCTGCCGAGCTTCTCACTTTAACTCCTCATGACCAGGGTAAGTGTATTACCAGGCAAATTCATGGGCTACCAGTGCAGGTGTTAAGATCTTAACACCTGCATAATCGCCAGATACGGTAAAACCTATTGTAATCTTGTATTTGTATACTGGCAAAAAAGCACCCATAGTGTCAACTGTATGATTACACAATCTCATCGTACTAAAATTCTTTGACCTCAGTTGACCTCTCTGAGATCACTTCCTCTGCTGTATGCCTCTCCCAGCTTTAGAAAACAGTCTCCAGTCTCCAACTTGGCATTAATTACTTAATTGGAAAACGCACATTAATGGTAGCCCCTTACTGCCTTGAGAATCAGTGAGGCTTTCTTGGGTAAACAATATAAATGATTTTAATATTAAATTTGTTTTATGTTGAGAGGTTGCTACCACTATTTTGCTGCCCTTAAAATCTAGAATAAGCTCCCCCACTCTCTACATTTTGGTCTACTTTACTATATTCAGTCTATATTGTCGGTGTGTTTTGCCCTGCACTATTGAATGTGTATTGAGCCTTGTTTGATTTTGCACCGGGGACCAATGGAAACGTAATTTATGCTGTGATTGTACGTGGATAGGATGACAATGAAGTTTATCTATCTTAAGCAGTCTTGCATTGGTCAGTTCGGATGTTTGTTGTGTCGCAGGAATTCCGCATCCAGAGCTTGCAAGCTCACTGGGTATTTTCTGCTGTAATAGTAAACAATAAACCTATACTTCCAAGTAGTCTCCCATTGTTAAATAGGCCCTGTCCTTTACCCGATGCAGGGCAGAGAAAACGTCATTGCCTCGACACATTTTATTCATTTCAAGTTGACAATGCAAGTTATTTCATTGCCTCTTCATGTTCCATGTATAAACCTTACTTATCGCATTTTTCAGTCCCAAAATACACCGCTCTGTTATGACTACAGGTGAATATCATTGCGACTGCTGCATTACATAATAGACGTCACATTGTATTGCATGTGCAGAGTATATCACAAGGACACCGTGGATACCGACCGGTCAAAACTGAGGACGCTGGTGAACGTGGGTCCCTTGATGAAGATGCTGAGCATGTATATCTCATCCATGATCACATGCAGCTCGTGTCTGCAACAGACGCCCCGCTTCAACGCTAGAATACTGAGCCGTACTGCCGGTGTTGCCGTTTTCAACCGCGGGTATCGAGCGCTCAGTCTCATGAGGTCCCGGGAGCAAAGCAGAGTTTAGCCGGGTCAGCGGTTGAATGGGCGGCCGGCGCACTGAACGTAACGCACATATAATAATAATAATACATTTTATTTAAAGGCGCCTTTCTGGGCACTCAAGGACACCGTACATAATTAAAACACATTAAAAAGAAGCAACAATAAAAATAATATATAAATATAAAAACAATTCATATAAAAACAATTCAACAAGACAGAGCAATTTGCATCAGATAACATCTAGATCTACATGCACGTCTGTGTTTGCAGACTGTGCAGCATTGAGAGATGCAGTTTGCAGGAATGACGGGATACACAAATGCTTGTTTTTATTGTTATTGTTATGTTATAAACTGGGTGCTGTAGGCTGCTGCCAGGATACGTTGTCAGCAATAGAAATTTGGCAAAGTACAATAAACCATGACTTAACAAAGGGGAAAGGGTGTCAGGAAATCCGTTTAATCCAGATGATTACATGACGATCTTATATATAGAGAAATGACCATATCTTTTAACTATCTATAAATTATAACCACCATTAAATAGAGTACTAAATATATCTAACAGCAATAACAAAAACACTAATATAAAAATATATATTACTGCCAATGGCGACCGCTGTCTCAGACGTAACGGCCGGCATCCAGAGGTCCGTTGAACAGAGGTCCGTGAAATCGAGGTTTTTACCGAACATTGTTGTAATGAACTATACCCGAACATCTATGCCAAACACCTTCGCTAACACGCACTGAACAGCATTACGAAATATGGTCAAATAACTCGTGCAACGCATTCTTGCTCTCGGACAGTAAGCGCTCCCCAATGCCACGCGTTTCAATTACCCAATCTCCCACCTTGGGCCAAGTCGTGCCAAGCGATACAAAATCACATAAACATTTGCGATCACCGGCTACAAGATGTACACGTCGATGTCCATTACAGACTTTGACGAGACCCATTTGGCACGGCGCGGCCCAACGGACCGAGCCAAAACAGGCGTGTCTTGGCAAACACTTGCAGCCCAAAGAGAAACATCGGCGAGCAGAACGCACCTCTTGGCAAACTGTAGGTAACTGAGCAGAGCGTCGGCCGGGTAGATGTCGCCCAGAGGGTTGTTGGGATTGATCAGAATAACCGCCCGTATGCACATGCCCTGCGCGGCGAGAGAGAGGGGCACGCGGCCGTGATTTACCAACACGGTCCCAGCCACCACACAGCCCCTACGCGTCTAAATCGGCTCGTTTCCGTGACACAATACCTAGCGTCTACATGTTCAGGCAGTCCACGACTTACGAATGTCTCCCTTACGAACACTCATACTTGCAAACGAGCTCCTATTACATTTATGTTCAATACAAAATACAGTATAATATTATATATTGTGTTCCACCGTGTTGGAACACAAACAATGCAGTCTTTATTGTTATATTGTATTGTATACGAAGCACTAATTCACTTGATGTGTTCATAATTTAGATATTATTTGTACTGTTGTAGATATGTATAGTTTATAAAACCTAAAGGTAGGGCCTTTTTGTGTGGAGTTTGCGTGTTGTCCCCGTGTCCGCGTAGGTTTTCGGCGGGTACTCCGGTTTCTTCCCACCGTCCAAAGACATGTTGCTGTCTAGGTTAATTGAACTGTTGAGTAAATTACCCCCCAAAAAGGGCCCTGCGATGTCCTTGCATCACACTCTGGGTATAGCCCGCCTTGCGCCTTCTGTCTGCTGGGATAGGCTATTGCCTCCCGTTGTGTTACAATCTGGCCTTTTTGGGGAAAACAAAATAAACAGAGCCCTTTAACAACGTAGAAGTCGTGGTTGGGTGAAGATGAGGACATCTGGTAGAAGGAGCTGTGACACTCAAAGCCAATGGTTGAGGTTTGTGGGGCACTGACCTCCTTTTTAGCAGCTTCCAGCGCAGCCTCGAGTTTAGGCACCGTGAGCTGGAAGGGATGAGTCTCATCTTCTGACGGCTGGGAGAGAGAAAGGTAATGATTTCAGTCATTTTTAGATATTTTACAGGTCAGTTGGAACTTGCCTTCCTCTTCTAAAGTGGTGAAGCATGCCAGTGATCCAGCACTCTGAAAACAAAGGTTTGTGCATCACCTGTGTTTACAAATGCCCACATTCTTCAGGCTGTACAGTCCCCAGCAGATGGCAGTACAGATAATGGACCCTGCAATCTTGTGCACATCTCGGCCATCCCCTTGTAGTCGGGGGTTCTACGGATTCTCCCAATTCTTCCCACGTGCCAAGTACTCGTTGGCCAAACAACACCTACAGGACCTGCAGCGGTGGCTTGATCTAGCAGTTGCGCTTTCACTGATTGTACAGAGCAATGATGCAGTGCGCCATGAACCCAGTCACCAGAGTTCACACCCTGACTGTGGCTTAGCTCATCGGTAAGCAATACCTGAATCAACCAACACTGGGCTTATAAACCCACACTGAGCTGCCGGGTCAAGTTTGATCAAACAACTCTAGTGATCAATAGGTGTTGAGAGGCCTTCCTCCCGCAGTGAATGGATAAAAGGCTATATACAACTATGTTTTACTTTAATAGTATTATTGATAGTAACCTTATTGTGGTCCGAGGGGGTTGCATATTTCAATGAACCACAGAATGATGTTATATGAAATATAGAACTCCTGCTAGGGTCTACCTTTGTGACGAGATCTGGTGGGAGGTTCCAGTGAAATATCAATCCGAAGACCTTCCAACTAAATTAAGTTAATGTCAGGAAGGACATCCGGTCGTAAAATTCTGCGCTAATACCCCCACGATTATGGGCAATCGGCCAACGCGGGTCACGTGAATACCGGCCGTTTAAACGGGCAACATCATATGATAGAGCGTAGAAATCTGCATTGAGCTGTGAAGTGAGAGCCAAGCCAATAATGGCGGTGGTGATGACGACGATCGTGCTAAGTAGTCTCACCACGCCACTCAGTGGCACGTGCACCGTCCGTACACCTGAGTAGTGACGGATGTCCTCGTCAATGACACCGTAGTATGGGGTGGGGATGAGGATGCCGTCTGCAGGGGGATACACACAAATACATCATTAATGGAACGTCGGGTCAAGTGCCATTAGCAGGAATCCACAAAGGACAGTATGGAAAGGTTGGAGAGAGGGTGGCCAGCACCATGCCCAACGGGCTTCGTGTTCCCAATGATAATGTTCACACACGGCACCAAGGAGATGCCCAGCACCGGTTCAGAAAATACATTTTTGGTGTTGGCCGTGAGCGGGATTCGAACTCGGGTCACTAGGTTCGTAGTCCATCGCGCTAACCACCGAACCACCGCTCCGCACAATAAACACAACACACACACACAAAGGGGCACACATCAAATGACACAATCACATAAAGAAATCACTTAGCCACCTTTAGCTGGCAGTAAAGAGTCTGGGTAATGTCCTGGGTATGACGTTAAAACTGCATTCGGTAATGGTGTCCAAACGCTTTTGGGAATACCGAGGGAAAGCCACCTCAACTAACCTTCCCTACTCCGGGATTTAAGAGTGGTGAAAGGGTGAAGCAGGAGAATGGGATCGGGTAGAATGAGCTGTGGATTGGCCCTCGGTCAAAGAACTTACGGAGAAACACAGTTACCCAACAACGACAATTCGCATTTATAGAGCACTGACGTGCAACCGCACCTCAAGACACTTAGCATAACAGTGGGGAAGTGCATTACAGGGGAAAAGTAGGCGTGTGTGTGCAGGTATAAATGTGTAGCAGATCTGGCTCTCATTCACCACTTCACACCCATACACAGCGATTCGGAGAGATCACCCAAATAGTTATGATGCTCCTACTGATGTGATTCTTGAGCCGTGAGTTAAACTTTGACGTGGACGTTGAAATTTCAATTCGTGAAAGGTCCCCTGTCCTATCACCACCGATGGATTGTGTCACTCTCCCGATCATCCGGCTCACCTCCAGGGTCACACAGCACCGCTGAAAGAGCCGTGAAGAGAGAACCACAGCCATTAACCACGACCACCTGATGAAGGAAGAGGGTAGGCAGATAACACAACTCGTTCACACAGCGCTGGACCGTGTTTTCCGGTTGTAGCTGCGTGTTGTTTCACACAATGTCCGATGCTCCGCTCAACATGCCGGAAGCTTTTCTAGGATTCAGCCCGGTTCTTGAAGAAGCTCACTGCACATGGGCGGAAATGTCTGGCATCGTGCCATCACCCATGTGAAGTCCAAGATAACACCAGCAGAAACACATGCAGCCGGAACGATGCTCAACATCCAGCACCTAACATCCAGCACTCCATCAGAGTCAATGGCATGCAAGTGTACAACTTCAGTAGTTTCATTCAAACCCCAACTCTTACGACCTTGTTGCAGGAATATTAGCGCACAAAGACACTCATGCAAACAAGTCAAAAGATTCAAATTATCCCGCAATATTATTTTTTTCAACACAGAGCTGTTCAGACATGTGTCGCAAAACAAATATGAAGAAATTGCCCATTTCCAATCATGTGGACTACCAATGGACATATTCTGGGCCTCACTTCCGCAGGAAATTACTGGGCAGACAACTGGTGAGATCAGTGATGATGCTAAGAGGAGGACTGAAAATAACAACTAAACGTGAATAAGGTACTCACGTTCTCAGAATCAAGGGGCCTTGGTGCCTTGCAGTAATCGGTTAGGAAACGAGCCATTTCTTTCTTTAAACTATAAACAAGATAAATTGAGAAAAAAGGTTAAATATCACAGCATAATTAATGTCAGTAACAAGCATTTATTACAAATGAGATACTGTTAACAAAAATAAATAAGTGGATCTCTTTGTAAACGTTTAACAAAAGAGAGTTGTTTACATTTATATTTTTATGTACAGTATTTGAAGTGGCATATCATGTTATTCGACAAAAAGCGGGTTAATAACAAGGTTATGCACAGCTGTTGGGAATTTAATGTTTCGATCCATCAATTCCAGTGATTTGTGACCTTTGCATGAAATAAGCATTATAAAACTATGAATTGTTATAATTAACATTGATTGCTTTGATTGAAATACTTGCACTTATTCACGCTTCATACGAATAGTCCGCTGCAGAATTTGGTTTGCATCTCGGTAACCGGTAGGTCACATGTCATGGGCAATGTGTGGGCACTGCCATCTTTATCAAGACCACTATCCAGTGTGGAAGTCGGGGCAAAACACTCTTGAGAGGTGCTCCATGGACTTCCCTCTAGTGGAGGCACTTCTGCCAGCAGTGCGTGAGTGAGCAATTGCAGAGCTGCATCTTTACCTACAATTAGTAAAACGGGATGAACGTAACTGCAGCCGAATAACGATAAAAGCGGGTGCGTTTAAAACAAATATAGCCCATCCTTGTAGCTAATTGTGGACTTGTGAGAATCCATAAGATAACTGGAGGTGCAGCGAACGCGTTCATTAAGAGACGTCAACTCGGCCAACCGTAGTGCTGCTCTGTGTACTTTGTGCAAGTGCAGAAAGAACGGAGAAGGCGATCGATAGTTAAACTCACAAGGCATGTCCCCGCCAGTCCCCGTAGCAGAGCGTCACGGGGTCCACGTGGAACATATCAGGTTGGCCCAGCTGCTCCACAGGCAAACATCACCCATCAGCAACAACAATGTCCTAGCCATCTCGTTCATCCCTGCCATTATCTTTCCATGAATCTGTTATTTGACTACACATCTTGCTTATTTAAAATCGTTCGTGCCCTCCTTCTCATCAATCACTATCACCTCAATGTCCTGCCGTATTCTACCCACCGCCTTAAATAATAACGCGACGCACTTTCACTAAATGTCACATGTCTCTTAAATAAGGATGTTTACACTTTCTCTGCCGACCATGAAGTCTAACGCACTTGCATTCTTCATATTTCATTATCCTGCTGTTTATGGCAAAGGACATATTTCCTTTCTCTCGCATATAATGATTTCTGCCTTGATTGTCTGACCCTGCCTTGACGTCTCATTTGGTTGCTTGTTATCATCTGCATGAATATGTAGAGGACTTTAAGGGGTGTTTTTTAGACGTGAACACATTCTATAGAGGTGTCGGTATGTATTTACTCGCACACACAAAAAAAAACCCCAAAAGAACGTTATTGTTGCTGGTTTGCCGTTCTTGTGTCGTTGTTGACATGCCGTTCTCTCCACAGCTCTGTGCAGTGCTTTGTGACCCTCGGGTGAAAAGTGCTCAAGAAATGCAATTATTATAATGTACGACAACCTACCCGCTTGGCCATCAAGTCCACAGATATCTTGTTTTCGCTTGTACCAAAATTAATGATTCCCTAGAGAGACATTAACGCAAAAACATGTGCATTCATATATAAACGTCATCTCAAACACAAGTGCTGCATAAACAGTGTTCATGCAATTAACATATGCATTATGTTATTTTTCCACCATTATGCAATCGACACGGTGGGTGTCTTTTGAAAAACTCATTAGGGCGACAGCATTCTCCAACTCGAAATGCACTTGCCACAGTTAATGAATTATGTAAAACTGACAGCGACTTTACTGCCAGCTCAGATAGCTGTGATAATGTCACCCATAATGATAATAAGTAATAATCATCGTGATACTATGTTTATGACACGCGTGCTCTAATGATTTACTTTCACAACTGCAAGGCCTTGGGGGTATGTGATTGAGTCAATTTCCATTACATTTAAAAAGCCACTGTGTTGGTCCAAGCTGTGATGATGACTCCCACCCTTCTCTCTTGGTTGGAGGTCGGCAGGGATACAGTGATAACATCTGTGTCTCATAGAAAGAAGGTCCTGCTGAGACGGTTCGATTCCCACCTCGGGCACCTTTCTGTCTGGCGTTTGCGTGTTCTCCCCCTATTCTGCGCGGGGTTCCTCCGGATAGTCCGGGTTTCTCCCAGAAGATAAAAAAAAAACTCATTAACCGAACGATAACATCATAATATATAGGATGTAGTCTCTAGAAAATGTTGGGGCCAGTTAACTGCTTTCCCCCAACCTATGTCGTTTCCTTTTCGATTGAATATCTTTGACATTGAACGAACACTGTGCCACGTGTTAGAAATTGCATGTATATGAAAATGTAACGATTGAAATAAGAAACTGAGCGTGACACCCATCGTCTCTGTTGGCATTGGTGTGTGGGCACAGAGTAACACACATGGCTTAGCCTGTGCCCGTATCCTTCCATTGTACGTGACCGGACATACCAAGCGCAGTCAGGGAAATGTCTGATCATCGTCATCAACATCACCATCATCGATCGATCATCTTTATCGATCGGTCCATGAACGGTCAATCATCATACATTGACGGATACTGCATTGATGGATACTCCGTCAATGTAGTATCCGTCAATGTATGCTGCAGAAGAGACGGGGGAACTGAGCCAGCAATGTTGGACCGAAGCTGGCTCGGCAGCCGCATCACAATCGCACATGGATGCCTGCTGCACACACAATGCACGCCGCATTCACAAGCACGGCCGTCGCTTAATAAGCCGTGGCCAATGGCTCTGCCTCCTTCTTTTCATTCGGCGCCTTGGCAACGTTATCGAAAAGCAGCGGCTGAGCACGCACACGCTTGCCAACGTGCGCGCACAATACTGCGCGTGCGCTCCCGGTGCGCTGCTGCTGCTGCTGCTGCTGCAGCGCGTTACAATGAATATACAGCTCTCGGATCACAAATACATCCATGCGCATTACGCACCGTCTAAAACAAAAAAAAACGCGTACAGGCTCGCTCACAATGCTATGCAGAAATCCATGTGCCTATGCAGATGCGTGCGTGTACATGGAGGCGCAGACAATGTCACTACATGAACCCGGCACATGCACGACACATATCACACACCGCAGCACACCGCGAGTACAATTTCACTCGAGTACACAGTGCATGCGCGTCTGTACTCAGTATTGATGTGCAAAGACAGTACATGCCACGGGTATATATGCGCACACAGTTGCTGTGTAGTACACACGTGTACGTACATGAATGCAGCAGACACACGCATCGCCGCAAAGCGGCCGTGTACCGCACAGCGTTGCGCCACATGGCACGTGTAGAAGACGCATGTGTGGGCCACCTCTGGATTGCGATCCTCGTCGAATTTGTTGGTTGAGTAGAGGCTGAATCCATCCTGCAGGATGCCGGAGAAGCTCATGATCCTCTGCCCTCTCTCCGACAGGAACGGACTGCTGCTGCTGCTGGTGCTGCTCCTGCTGCTGCTGGTGCTGCTGCTGGTGCTGGTGCTGCTCCTGCTGCTGCTGGTGCTGCTCCTGCTGCTGTCGCATGGATGATGCTGCGCGGATGCGTTGCACGCACCGCCCGCCCGCCCTGCTCGCTCCATCAGCCACAGCAGCTGGGACTGCGCCTGCGGGAGAGAGTGAATGTGGG
>JAZEWT010000006.1:6716704-6732231 GCA_036362905.1 Mordacia mordax
GAGCCGGAGCCTATCCCGGAAACACAGGGCGTAAGGCAGGAATACACCCGACGACGGGACGCCAGTCCATCGCCGGGCATTGCGGGACAATTTTAGTCTGTATGCCAATTAACCTATGCAGCAGCATGTTCTTTGGACTGTGGGAGGAAACCGGAGTGCCTGACGAAAACCCACGCGGACACAGGGAGAGAACTCGCAAACTCCACACAGAAAGGCACCAGGGCCGAGATTCGAACCCGGGACCTTCTTGCTGTGAGGCGACAGCGCCGCCCACTGGGCTACTGTGCCGCCCTAAGTGGGTATTCGTAATAATGGCAATGATATATCACGTATTGTACTGTAATTTACTGTACTATTATTATCTGCAACGTCAATGATATATTGTGGTGCCTTCTTCTGCCCATGGTATTTCCTTCTTTAAAGTGTGAGGCAACTGCGCGTAACAAGATTGCTAACACATTACGACCTCTGGACCCCACCTGAACCGAGAAATGACGCAGAAAATATTGCAGTTTGACAGACTTTCCCGGAAGGTATCAGACATGATTACGCATTGAGTTTTTCTTTAGCATTCCAATGCTTTCGAACACTCTTTAACTTCCAGCGGTAAGCTACAATTCAAAACTGAATTGATTTTCGGTTTAAAGCCCAGAGCTAGCGATGGAAATCCACAATTACTATGGAGAAGTGGGGTTGAGTCAATAATAATAATAATAATTGCCCTTCTGGAGCGCTTTTCACCCAAAGGTCGGCAACTTCGACGATGGACTGGCGTCCCGTCGTCGGGTGTATTCCTGCCTTACGCCCTGTGTTTCCGGGATAGGCTCCGGCTCACCGTGACCCTATATAGGATTAAGCGGTTTCAGATAATGAGATGAGATGAGGTCGGCAACTTTGAAAAGTTCTTGACCACCAATATTGACTCACCCCGAACATTTTTACTCGTATCGACCCCAAAGCGAAGAGTGATGGGCTGAGTTAACCACCCAACCACAATTTGAATTCGCTCGACTGCTGAGTCACGTGGCTGGATGCACAAAGCAATTCGCAAATTTCTGTTGTTGACGGTCATACTTAGGCGAGTCTTATGGTGACGTATATTGTGGCAGTACCACTCCCGTCATTTTGAGAAGTGACGTATAGCCCGCACATTCACTCCACGTGTCGTTAAGCGTCATCACTTGTTGCGCCTGTATAAATAGAGGTAGGTATCAGGTTTACAAACCCATGAACTCTGGTCTATAGCACTCGGTGCATTAAACATTTTGGAACTCGAGAATTGAAAACGAAGAGATACTTGGGTAAGAATTCGCTTTGCAACCGGAGAATTGTAGCTGAATTTCAATCAAGGGATGTTACAGTATCTCTTTAACTGTTGTTTAATGCTTGTGTGTGCTAATGTTTACGTTTTTAAAATGGATATGGTCAGGAAAAACGTTCTTGTTGCTGATTTTCCGTTCTTATGTTGTTGTTGACATGCCGTTCTTCCCGCAGCTCTGTGCAGCGCTTTGTGACCCACGGGTGAAAAGTGCTCTATAAATACAATTATTATTATCAATATACTACATAAAGCAACTATCCTTTCCTTTTTTTCCTTTAAATTATGAAAATGTTTTACGTACATTCTCCTCTACACAACGCAGTGTGTTTCAAAGATGATCTGAAATGTATACGTTTTAGATTTTAATAAAACATTTATGATCGTTTTTCTTGTAAAATCTTGACAAAACACATGACATTAATATTTAAGGGCGGCACGGTGGCCCAGTGGTTAGCGCTGTCGCCTCACAGCAAGAAGGTCCCGGGTTCGAATCTCTCGGCTCGGGTGCCTTTCTGTGTGGAGTTTGCATGCTCTCCCCGTGTCCGCGTGGGTTTTCGCCGGGCACTCCGGTTTCCTCCCACAGTCCAAAAAGCATGCTGCTGCATAGGTTGATTGGCTCGCAGGCTAAATTGCCCCGCAGTGCCCGGCGATGGACTGGCGTCCCATCGTCGGTATATCCTTGCCTTGCGCCCTGTGTCTGCCGGGATAGGCTCCGGCTTCACCGTGACCCTGTATAGGACTAAGCGGTTTCAGACAATGAGATGAGATTAATATTTAATATCAATATATAAATATGGTCAACTATTATATTTTTCCAAGAAAAATCGTTGTTTTGTACTGTATGCGAATATAACGGATAACGGACTGCTGACAATTATACCAGATGCGATGTGACAAAATTCTTGTTTTTTCACAGCAACAATTGGAATCTGATAAAAATTTGTGTGAGTTCTCAGAGGAACGTTTGCAACACCACTCACCAAGAAGAATTCACAAAATCCAGTCATGGTAATATTTTGGAGCACTATTCATAGCACAGAAACTATATGTATCGCTGTTCATGATAATAGTTTCAGAAGATGAATCGTTAATTACGTAATGTGTAGCTTTCCAATAATAATCCGCTGCTCTCTCATTGTTGTAATATATAATAGTTTCTACTTTTGTAATGCATTGCTTTAATGCCCCAACAACTACAATATTCTTGGATCATATCTAATCGCATACATTCCAATAGGAACGCCAATGGCAACTGTCTGTACAGTGCATAGTGGCATTAATCTGCCAGAAGGGAACTGATTGCTGTGTAATCCCAACTTCGTAATTTTTGAATAATGTTTCCTATTAGGGCAGCACGGTGGCCCAATGGTTAGCGCGGTCGCCTCACAGCAAGAAGGTCCCGGGTTCGAATCTCTCGGCTCGGGTGCCTTTCTGTGTGGAGTTTGCATGCTCTCCCCGTGTCCTCGTGGGTTTTCACCGGGCACTCCGGTTTCCTCTCACAGTCCAAAAGCATGCTGCTGCATAGGTTAATTGGTTCGCAGGCTAAATTGCCCCGCAATGCCCGGCGATGGACTGGCATTCCATCGTGGGTGTATCCCTGCCTTGCGCCCTGTGTCTGCCGGGATAGGCTCCGGCTCACCGTGACCCTGTATAGGACTAAGCGATTTCAGACAGTGAGATGAGATGAGATGTTTACAATTTAGACAATGACGCCAGAAGGCAATTCCGACACAGACCACTTTGGTATGGTCTCTACGGACCATTAGGTGGGGCTCGCGGCTGACTGATGGGTCGCGACTCCCTGTTCAGTAGATGATTCATATTATGAGGTTAATTTCCTCAAACGAATAAACAGGGCAGCCTATCCTCTTCGAACCACGGATTTCTGCAACATGGTGAACACACTACCTTGCTAGGGCCAGAGAGATGTTAATCTGCAATGAGGCCTCTCTACCAGTGCCTGACTAAACTATAGAGGGTATAATTCCACACGTTAATACGCTTGTCATATAACAAGGAGGGCCAAATGAAATGTGTTACTGAGATAGAAATGGTGCGTGTGTTTGTGTAGGCAAACTGCACTCCGAATGCAGCCGGGCCCAACTTGTGCGTTCTGAGAAAGTGCACAACACACGGTAAGAACCAATTAAGTTAAAGAGTGTGTACATTTGCAACTTAATATCGCTTCATAAATTATACAATTGTATGACGGTGTATTCACAGTATGTCCCCTCTTTCGTATACCCAACAGGTTGCCCTGATCTCCATAAAGATGTCCCTTTTCTTTGGCAAATTTTCATGGATGGAGAGTGGAAAGATCTTGAGCACAACCAGGAAATAGAACGAGCCTTCAGCAAGCCATCCATTCACAGCTACAGACTTGCTGAACATAAACGGTAATGGAGAAGTAGTGATGTGGGTTTTGAATTGGTCTACATGATGGTGGCCCAGTGGTTAGCGCTTGCGCCTCACAGCAAGAAGGTCCCGGGTTCGAATCTCTCGGCTCGGGTGCCTTTCTGTGTGGAGTTTGCATGCTCTCCCCGTGTCCGCGTGGGTTTTCGCCGGGCACTCTGGTTTCCTCCCACAGTCCAAAAGCATGCTCCTGGATAGGTTGATTGGCTCGCAGACTAAAATTGTCCCGCAATGCCCGGCGATGGACTGGCGTCCCGTCGTCGGGTGTATTCCTGCCTTACGCCCTGTGTTTCCGGGATAGGCTCCGGCTCACCGTGACCCTATATAGGATTAAGCGGTTTCAGATAATGAGAGATGAGAGATTGAACCGTAGGGTGAAGGGTTATTATGGTTTACATTAAATATATGCTTTTGGTTATTGTTGCTATGGAAATAGCCAAAATTGTTAACATTTATACTTAGGGGTTAAGATCGCACATGAATAAAATCTACAGATTTATTGTCTGATAACACCTTTATTTATAAAGGACCGCAAAGCTTGTGTTGGTGAGGAGGATGAAGACATATCTTTGGCAGTTCCTCATCACATAGCTGCCTTCTCGGTTGTCTGTGGTTCCTCCTCATTCCTCAATGTCATTATCTCTCTTTGAGGTCGAATAAATGAATACTGTGCTGCATAACTAAAGTCGAAATTATGATTATTTACGCATATTAGTCCGCTCAGAGGCACGGTGGCCCAGTGGGTAACGCTGTCGCCTCACAGCAGGAAGGTTCCGGGTTCGAATTTCGGCTCGGGTGCCTTTCTGTGTGGAGTTTGCATGCTCTCCCCGTGTCCACGTGGGTGTTTCCCGGGCACTCCGGTTTCCTCCCACAGTTCAAAAACATGTGCTGCATAGGTTAATTGGCTTGCAGACGAAATTGCCCGCAGTGCCCGGTGATGGACTGGCGTCCCATCGTGAGTATATTCCTCCCTTGCGCCCTGTGACTGCCGGGATAGGCTCCGGCTCACCGCGACCCTGTATAGGACTAAGCGGTTTCAGACAATGACATGAGACTTTACCGTGGCCTGCGGCCAGCTATGCGAGATCTGTGCTGAACACTAGATGATGATGAAATCAGCTCTGAGTCGAGAGAACAGCCTGCAGCTGATTGGCGAGATCCTCTGCAAGGTTGTCGAGTGATACGACCAGCCAATACAGACACTGAAAGCATATGAAATGGCACCCAGACTCTCGCAGTGTACATCGATTTGTTGAAAAATGCTGATACACTAGTTAGGTGCAATACATAGAACCGTCTGAAAACGTTTGCTGAACCAGCGGTGACGATTACACTTTACTACATTCAAAAGTTATTTTTGACACGGCACATTCACTGTATGTCAATTCATGTATTTTACTTTACAGTTTGTACTAATCATAGCACAGTCCATTGGCCGGGGTAGCATAAACATTAGTGCTTTGTGTGACATTTGTTCAGTGGCATACATTTCCACTCATTGCTACATTTTAAAGCTTTATTATATGACTGCCATTAGTTGTATTCTCATCTCATTGTCTGAAACCGCTTAGTCCTATACAGGGTCACGGTGAAGCCGGAGCCTATCCCGGCAGACACAGGGCGCAAGGCAAGGATATACCGACGATGGGACGCCAGTCCATCGCCGGGCACTGCGGGGCAATATAGCCTGCGAGCCAATTAACCTATGCAGCAGCATGCTTTTGGACTGTGAGAGGAAACCGGAGTGCCCGGTGAAAACCCACGAGGACACGGAGAGAGCATGCAAACTCCACACAGAAAGGCACCCGAGCCGAGAGATTAGAACCCGGGACCTTCTTGCTGTGAGGCGACAGCGCTAACCACTGGGCCACCGCGCCGCCAATTAGTTGTATTATGCCTATTAATTATATGTACAGTATACTATTTTCGATAGCTATACAGATTGGAAGTGACGATGGTGGTAATTGTTCTTGACGCGATGATTGTGCTGGGTGTGATGATGACGATTCTTATGAAGTCAAACACCAACGCCTCCAATAACTTGTCATGCCTCCCCTGCTCAGCGATTTGCTCATCGGATACCTGGACTTCAACACCATGATGTGCTATGGTCCACAGACGAGGCATGTCCGTCGTCTGAGTGCACCAGCAGTGGACCGCTGGGTGTGGTACTACAGGGATAAACATGATGAATGGATACAATTCGGAGAAAAGGTACAATCGAGTCCTTTCTTTACATTGAACTTTCAATAATCCATACTTCGCCTTCTCAGTTCACACGTGTATCTATTCAATACTATGAGCACATCGTATTATCTTTGCTGGAATGGGAAAAGAATCACTGGGAAATCAGCCGGAACTGCGATCGATTTTAAAGTCTGGGGGTTGGGGGCCTCCCCCAGAACATTTAAGTCATACAAGGATGCATTTGCTACGTTGATGATACTTCAGAAAGGTAAAATGAGCATCCAATGTAAGACCACTAAAGCACGGTATAACCCTCAATTCTACACCCCGATTAAAGAAATTTTAACAATATGTTAGCTAATGTAATGATGTCGGTTTTCACGGCTCGATGCATGATGATTGCTTCGAAAAGCTGCTCTCTCGGGACAGCCGCGTCGAGGAGAGAGAGAGCCATCGATGCTGCTGTCCCGAGAGAGCAGCTTTTCGAAGCAATCATCAATATGTTAGCTGATAATGCTTCCAAGAGATGTTCTTTCAGGATTCTGAAAGAACAGCTCTTGGAAGCAATCATCATGCATCGAGCCATGAAAACCTACATCAGTACAATATATTAGATCATTTATCTAAATCTGATGTACATAAACAATAGCTGCCATATAATATCTAATCTATTTTTGAAAATACCTGTATTTTTTGTGGCATGCCACAAAGAAAGAGTCAAAAATGGCCACTTAGAATATAAGAAATTTTGGAAATCTAATGAATTCACTGAAGGGACGGCCCTCCATACAGGATTTTCACTTTTGGATCGGCATTCCCATGCATTCCCCCCCAATTCCATCCCTGAGTATCATCAGCCATCGCTAAGCAACTGCTGGATGAAGGCCACCCAAACGACTGCTATCTCCCTTCTTCTTCTTTGTTCTACATCGACACTGTGTGGACGTCGACCCACAGTGGGGTTTTCATGGCTGTGGTCGCCCAGGTGACCGACTGCACGGATTGCCAGGCCGCGTGCAGGCTCCGCCATACTCCATCGCAGGGCGCTGAGGGACGATTTAACCGACTGTCAATTTACCTGGACATGTTTTTGGGACATAAGCCTGTAATGTGGGGTCTTCTCCAGTCCAAATTGGTCATAAAAAAAAACCTCTTGTATAATATTCAAACGGAGATGATGAATAGTTATTACAAAATATAATAATGTGAGAGTAAACCAATGAAAATCACACGCGCTGTTTGCATGTACCTTGGTGTTGTATTTTAGAATTCGTGGGGTAAAAGGAGCACACTTAACAGCGCTGCAATTGAAGAACGGTACAAGGGGAATCCTGAGGATGTCATGACTGTTTACAATTATCAGCTGGACTTCAAAGGTTAGTTGCAACTTTGCATTTCCTATTTACATTTCTGAATTAGGGGGTATGTGTAAACCATATTTCTAGTGTATCCAGGTTATTCTGGATAATGAGACTATCCCGGTCTCTTGAGTTCTCACCTAGTTAAACGATGAAACCTAAATTATCTTGGCTTAACATCATTCAATGTCCATGTACAGCTAGAGGTGAAAGTACGAGTTTAGCCAAAACATTCGGTATTGTACCAGTGGAAAGAGGGATTTCGATGTTAAGAAATGTAAGTTACTTTTACCACTGTGTACAGACTTTTTTCAAATCCATTATTGGGCTAGCGCTCAATATCGTGCATGTCGTGTGGGTTATATGACCATACTTCACCATGCTGGTCAGTGCGGATTGCTGACGATGGGAGGCATACAAGTGCAATACGACAAAGAGTGTTTCTCCACTGCAACGTAGCCCGACAACAGCGTGTAACCACGGAGTAGGGGGCGGCCAGTGGCCGGCCGTTGGGCTGAGCAACGTTCGGCATACAAACAATTCCACAATACTTTCACAATTGATTTGTCATCTACACAAGAATGCTTGATTACTCCTTGGTGCTCTGTTAAAACAATGTTTGTTATGTCGAAGCTTAAAATTGAAGCCTTTTTATCCAAAATTCATTTGGAAAATTCAGTTATTTTGAACTATGAATTAGTGTGTGGGGGGCCTCGTCATTGACTTTTGCCTGGGGCCCCAGAATCACGGATGCTGCCCTGCCTGGAACAACGTCTTTTGCACGTGATGGATGCCCATCCAAGCATTATCTAGGCTCTGCCCTTATAAGGTTCTAGGATCTTATGAAATTGGGCACATTATAGAAGATCTTGACACAAGGGACCACTAAATGTCCAAGTACTTTTCCCCCTCAACTTTGTAATGATCATTTCAGTATTAAGTGCGTACCTGTGCAACGTGGGGCGTTTTTTTTTCATATCTATACCAGCTACCTCTGTCCACCCAGCAGTTGGATCGGTTTACAAGTTGCTTGTGGTGGGGGATAGAGTGCAGATGCTCCCAACTCTTCTGAGATGGTCAGCGTGGAAGAGTTGGCCAAAACACCCTCGGATGGGGCTATCTCGAAATTCCTATGGTTGAGGTCCTTCGAGCAGCAGTGGTGTGAGCAGACAATTACAGCATTGCACCTTCACCAGATTTCCCTTCACACAGGGGCAGGTAGATGCGCACTCTGAATATGTGAATACATAATGATTCTTGTCTTCTCTGTCTGCAGAAATGTGTCAGTCAATGTTTGCGTACGTTCGACCAATCCGACGGCGACCCGAATTCCAAACAAGGGCCAACAACGCACTTCTGACAGTGCACAGGTACCGCCACACAAACCGATTCATTTTGTTCAACAGGTCTGCTCGGGTGCCTTGCTGTGTAGAGTTTGCATGCTCTCCCCGTGTCCACGTGGGTTTTCGCCGGGCACTCCGGTTTCCTCCCACAGTCCAAAAAACATGCTGCTGCATAGGTTAATTGGCTTGCAGACTAAATTGTCCGCAGTGCCCGGTGACGGACTGGCGCCCCATCGTGGGTATATCCTTGCCTTGCGGCCCTGTGTCTGCCGGGATAGGCTCTGGCTCACCGCCACCCTGTACAGGACAAAGCGGTTTCTTTCGGTGAGATGAGATGAGGTCTATACTTACAATATACGCTAAGAATAAATCAACAGGGATCGGGGAGTAATTTTCTTTTCTTACAATCGCATCTCAACCACCCATCCAGAACGTATTCTGCTGAATGCGTCGGCCATTTTCTTACTGATAAACCGTACCAGATCATACTGGACCTTACTGGCTTACTTTCACCTCAGATATGCATCAATGCGACAGAAGAGAGAACTTGGATAAAGAAATAACGTACACAAATTCTTGATGCCGTCGAGCATTATGGGTGAAAGTATATACACACAGCGCTTTGTTCGGCGGTAGAGTGAGTGGCTCGCAATAGGTTGGTTGCAAGTTAAAATCCTAGTTTGGGGGTTCTTTCAGCCCATCAGTCCTCCGTGGCTGATAAAATAAGTACCACTTTGTCAGGAACCACGTTACTCCCTGCTCCCTCCCCACCTCTCAGACGTTTCCTCACAGTTCTGAGTAGTTAATGTTTCCTTTCGACGTTGAACGACTATGCATGCATTATAAATTGTAATTATTGTTAATACTGCTTTGCGCAGGAAAACACTTTAACGTGTTGAACATATTCTATACCTTCACACCCTATATAAGGAAATAAATGTTATGGTTCAGTCTATTAGCCTGTTAGCTTTCCAGACCGGTAGTATAAAGCAGCATTTGTATGAGAAAAGAAACTAGATTTTGACATATTGATTGTTCAAAACATTTATATTTGGAGAAACTGACCAAAATTCTGCTTCATATATTCCTTTACCCATAATTTTCCAGAATCACTTTGATTTTTGCATTGAACGGGGTTCCAGAATGTATATTCATTGCTGTTACAAAGCGCAACTCATATAATATCAACATTGGTTTAGCAAGCCTGACTGCATATGAGATCCACTCGGCAAAATCCGGTCCAATGTTTTGACAAAAAAATTCCGTTTTTCAATATTTGTGTGGAAAGATAATATGCTGATAGACTAGCAAGAATTTACATGTATATGTGGACACATAGAATGGGGTCACACTGGTATGTGCTTTTGGTTAAATCAGTTGGGTATCATGTTGTGCTATTTACAAGGATAAGGATCACCCTTTATTTAAAATAAAATAATAAACAGCATCCCAAAGTAAAATTTAATATTTTCTGAAATATTTATGAAATTAAAATTGAGGCTGTAGGTTGAAGTGTGGAAAAACGTTGGATCTGGGAATTTCGGGGATTTTTTTCATCTGGGACTTTCAATATGGGATTTTATCACTGTCAAGCTCACAAAATGGGAATATTCAGGCGACATTTCATTGTATGCTAAAATCCTTGTCATTGACCAGACTATTTATGAAGAACTACCATGAGCAGTTCCAAATCAGCTATGAAAATGACTACACGGTGAGTTGTTGCTCCATATATATATATAGGGCGGCACGGTGGCCCAGTGGGTAGCGCTGTCGCCTCACAGCAAGAATGTTCCGGGTTCGAATCTCGGCTCGGGTGCCTCTCTGTGTGGAGTTTGCATGTTCTCTCCACGTGTCTGCGTGGGTTTTCGCCGGGCACTTCGGTTTCCTCCCACAGTCCAAAAAACATGCTGCTGCATAGGTTAATTGGCTTGCAAACTAAATTGCCCGCAGTGCCCAGTTTTGGACTGGCGTCCCATCGTAGGTGTATCCCTGCCTTGCGTCCTGTGTCTGCCGGGATAGGCTCCGGCTCACCGCGACCCTGTACAGGACTAAGTGGTTTCTGACAATGGGATGACATGAGACATATATATATATATACCTTCAGAGTTGGTTTTGAATGGCCTTTAAAAACCTCACTGATCTGAATACATATTCTCTGGCTTGATATAAGCCAGCCAGGTAGCTCAGTGGAAGCGATTTCCAATCCTAACTGGGAGTTGACTCAGCAACATCACATCACTTGAGCTCCATAAAATGAATATCACTTTGTGAAACTCAACGGTGGTTGTTGTACGCCGTAAGAATGCAGAAATTCCACCAAAGTCTCAGGCCTCGAAACAGGACATGAGCCACGTGCCTCAGTGCTCATGTGCACGCTAAATCGCGTTGTCTTTTATTTGAACAGACTTCCGAATTGCAAGCAGGTCACGCACACCACAGCAATATCGTCGAAATGTTCCACAGAGAGATGGACAAAGAACAATTCAAAATCACAAAAATCGTAAGAGTCGACAATTCTCTTCTCTGGCACATATATCAAAGGTAATAAAAACATGCACGTGATTCTTGAGAACTATTCATTTGCCGTTTGACTATTACCGCCAGGGTTTAAATTCGGGCAGAACTGCCCTTGATTTGAGGTCAGGAGCAGTCTACAAAACCTAATTTGAGAAATGACGTCTCAGTTACAACTATTCACGATGAATTCAGTCATTAACGTGTGTATCTTAATAACTTTAACGAGACGTTGACAACACTGACAATCGCTTTTCATGGCTGCTCTTTCGAGATACCCATGTCAAGCGCTCCCCCTCTCTCTTTCGCGACGTTTTGCCTCTCACGTTGGGGGCGAAATTATCAGGTGAAATGGTGTGAAGAAGATAGGAGGAACGCGTGATACGGTTATCCGAAACAGCAGCTTTTAAGAACAATTCTAGTGATTGAAAACATTTAAAAACACTTTTTGCTCCAGATGAATTTCAAAGGTTGTGTGCAATAAATAAATGTGGTAATGTCAAATACGTTTTAAACGACACACAGGATGTGTAAAAGGTAAGAAGCTTCTCTGCATTTGCGGGGAAAAGTCATCAGTATTTCATGCAGAAATGCATCATGGTCCTCACCATCATAATACAATTTATGAATACATTTTAAACGTTTGTAAATCGATAAGGCTGTATGAATGACGCTTATTTAACAAACTCGCCCGATTGGAACGTTCGTTATTCATATACAGTATTAGCAAACAGGGTTACGAAACACGGCAAAGCTCACTCTGCACCAAACACGGCTCAGGGTGTAAATATTGAAATCCTATTCACAGGAAAAAAGAGCAAATGCTGAGAGACAACGGAAAAGAGCACGTGAATGAACAGCGACTGTTTCACGTAACAAGGACAAGTGCACAAAATTCCATCTGTGGCAAGAATTTTGACTTTCGATATGCTCGTCCCAGACTGAGGAACGGAAGAGGTATGTGGTTGTATTTTAAACTCAGGAGGTGTGACATATATGTTATGGGAAAAAAAAACTGGGAAACGTGCATGCTATTTTTTTTATCAGGGTGTCTGTTTCGTGTCCAAAAGTTAGAGTTATTTCTGCTCGAATAAGTGTTAAGACGATGCTCATCCCCTGCCTATAGCTCTTAGCCAGTTGTGGAAGTTCCACATTCCTATGGCAGGAGCGAGCTTGCACCAAAATTTGAATGCACAATCCTCTGATTGTGGACCGTTTTGCTCCACGGCTGAGCCTGCGAGCCAGATTATTATACATTTTTATCAACAAACATTAAATATATACAACTAATAATAATAATTCGCATAATTGTGGAGAATATAAATAACATATACACCACTAAGCAACATCGTCTTTACATTTGTGTCTGCACATACAAGCATTTCTAAGCCGACCCATCAGCCATACGAGTGCATGGCCTCAGCAGCATTGACTCGAGACAAGCAAACACCTGAACCAGTTTCAACACACGGCGTCACCAGCTGTGTTAGGCTCGCTTGAGTCGAGTCTGGAGAACTTCCGAAATAAGTCAAGTGACCACCACCACCCCACCACCAGAACTCTCCTTACGCTATGGGCTCCCAGCGCGATGATGACAGACAACGCACAGTTAAGCCGTACAGCTGATTCGTTGTGTTGAAATACTTGTATCCATAATGAAGCAGCTTTGGGTTTGGGTCACGTAAAGAATAAATGCTGTAGAACCACCGACGCCCAACACAACCAAACAGTAAGGTTTGTTACGTGAACAGAACGTGTCAATCGGTTATTTACTACTTCAGCACACAGGTGTGATAGAGTGCAAACCCACAACATTTGCAAAAGAGTATGTTTCACTTATAATTACCATCAGATTACAATAGGTTTTACCGTATCTGGCGATTATGCAGGTGTTAAGATCTTAACGCCAGATTATTGTAATCTTGTATTTGTATACTGGCAAAAAAGTACCCATAGCGTTAACAGCCCCACCTAAGCTATAAAGCATTGATACTGCATTGTCTGGAGCTGACTGCCTTTTGGCAGCGACTGACACCGGCAAATAGGCTCAAAAGAAAGCCACTGCCAGGTGAAGGTCGGTCAGTTGAAGGACAATGCATAGGTTATCAAAGCTGCCTGTTTGCATACTTTGCCACTAGTATGTGTGGCTTTTGCAAACTGGACACATTGTAAAAAAAATGTGTCTATTTTGGTGGTATTTTGGTGTTTGGGAGTATACAAATACAAGATTACAATAGGTTTTACCGTATCTGGCGATTATGCAGGTGTTAAGATCTTAACACCTGCATAATTGCCATCAGCTTCATCAGGCATCTTGCCAAGGTCACGAAAACATTGACGTTAAGTTCAAAATAATGTTTAGCTTTGTATCGTGGGACGGATATGTGAAGGAGATGTTGTTGTCTTTTGCATAAAGTAGATTGATGTCTTTTCTCTCTGTATCCACAGGCAGCTATTTTTGCTCCAACCCGAAATACGCACACAGCCATTTTGAACGGTACCGCAAAACTGATGGGGATGAGGTCTGCATGTTTCTGGCGCGGGTGCTGTTGGGGGTGAGCTGCTCAAGGCAGTTGATGAACGATGATGACCTCCTGCCCCCACTCCGGGAAGGCTCTGAGAAGAAGCTTTATGACAGCGTAGTGGACGACCTGGAAATGCCTTTAAACCACGCCATATTCTACCCCAGTCAGATCTACCCAGAATACATCATTAACTACACGTGGCAATAAGTGCAGGTGTGCTCTCTCACGTCACCATTGGAGGAAAGGCTTCCACCAGACATCCCCTGAGGGCATCCCCTGGGTGGCCAAATGTTAAACCCTCTCGCCTTGCCGGTTCAAATGTAAATACATTATTGTTTTCTGTTATGAAAGCTCGAGTCCAAAGCTTTTATTAGGTCATGGGCATGAACAATAATTTTCAACTGGGTCGCAAGAAAAAAGTTTGAAATCCATTGCTCCAGATTGTGTTGATCGACGCTTACAAACCGACCCGACATAACTTGAAAGCGGTGTAAGCACCCACCCTCCACCCCACCAAAAACGATCTGTAAATAAACTATTGCCTACGCATTAATCTTATTTCGTGGACAGAGGTGGGGTGGCAATAAAAAAAACTAATTTCCTTGCTCATTACATGTCGATAGTTGTCCATTTCTCAACTTTCAACTTGATCCTTCTTCAGGCCAGCATAAGTTCATTACTCCAAGGCGTTCAGGTCAAGGTTCAACTCCAAATCCACTTCCGAGATAAGGCCCTGCTTATGATGAATAATAATATATTCATAATTACGATTTATAATGCGCACATATCTATTCCTTGTCGAAGAGAGAGACAGAGCAAAAACATAGAGGCCCTCCGTATAAAGGCAGAGTTAAGTGCTGCCTTTAAAAACGCCACCACTCAAGATGAAAACACATTCAAAACCAAAAATATAAAGTAAATAAATACACAGGGCCCTGTCAGTTCACTGCTGAACGGCATCGCCGTGCCGTGCCATGTTTAGGTCAGACCTCACCACACTGGTCAGAGCGAGTTTGTGAAGCAGGAAACTAAACGGTTGGAAGCCTAGACATCACTGGTTTTAATTTCACGCGCCGGGGGGAGGGGAATGAGCGGAACGCACAGCATTGCACTCCTGGAGTGAATTGATCAGATTTCACAAATTCCTTACGCTATAACGGTGGAGTTGTTTGACCATATTTTGACTGCACACCATATGATAATGCCACGATACCGTAGGATATATCAGATTACACGAATGTATTTCTCAGGAATAGATAATATTTTTACGGCAGCTATTATTTATGAACATCCTTTTGGTAGGATTTGGGGTCAATAGGCATTCATGGTCTTAAATTGGATGCTAATTTTACTTCTGAGAATGATCAGAAATTAAGGAAATGCGCTCTCATAAAATCAAAGGAGGAGCTCCGTACTCCTCACTTGAAAAGGCATCGTGAGACCTGGTTGAGTTCCCAGCGATTTTCTTCCCATTTCACCCCTGTCATTTGCCACTGGTGCACTGAGTTTGATTCCCATTGCGGGGACTCAAACTCAGAACGCCTGGAGAATCGAGTGTGAACAACTGTGCCAAGGCTCAACCCCCACAACCTATAAACGCAGATAATTAAGGTGCCGCTGCTGTAATGCATCTACATTGTTGCTTGAAAATATCAAAGTATATATTTGTAATCCTGGAAATACCAAGATTTCTTAGCGCTTTCACCCTCACAGCCAGAGGGTTCGATTCCCGGCTCAGGTGCCTATCTGTGTTGAGTTTAAGTGTTGTCCCCACACATGCGTGGTGGTTTCGCCAGGAACTCCGGTTTCCTCCTACTGTCCAAAAACACGCTGCCGCCTCAGTTAATTGGCCTGCTGAATAAAT
>JAZEWT010000006.1:6748707-6759074 GCA_036362905.1 Mordacia mordax
TTCGAACACGGGACCTTCTTGCTGTGAGGCGACAGCGCTAACCACTGGGCCACCGCGCCGCCCTGTGCCACAAGTCTGCCATCGTCCATTGTCGAGGACGGATCTTGGACAGAATTTCCATGACAGCGCAGATGCGCTCCTCGCCTGCACTCTCCGATAGGTCACGCGGGCGTCTGGTGATCACGGGGGAACCAACCGCGGCTCTCTCGTCACGCTGCAGCGCAATCCCAGTCCCTCCCTGGAAGGATGCCAAGTCTCAGCTAGAAACCCGACGACCACTTATACCCTCGTGCAGTGTTACGCGGTGTGGTTTACTTTACGGCACCAAAATCAGCTGCACTTTGCACCAGAGATGTTGTTCGCATCGCTGTACGTTCGCTGGAAAGGGCAGCATATTTCTCATAATGTTCCAACGCCAAGCGATGCCCTGTCTCCTGTTTTATCAGACGTTGCTCTCGCTGTTGCACAATCGCCGACTTTTTGCCTCGAGCGTGAGAGGCGAAAAGCAGCGAAGGAGAGAGGAGGAGAGCGCTCGACACGGCAATCCCGAAAGAGCAGCTTTTGGAAACAATCACCACGCATCGAGCCGTGAAAACCTCCGTGAGTATCCTGAATGTGGATTACGTTCGTTTACTACACCGAAAGATGTTGATTGATAGTGAGTAATGGGAAGTGCGAGGGAAGGGAAGGCCTTACCACTCCGCGGAACGTGGGCGGGATGATCCCAGAGTAAATGGGCACGAACGAGCTGCAGATGAGTGCCTATGGGAGCAGCAAAGGGCAGGGGGTGACAGGCCTCTCGGTGAGCTCCATCGCATTCTCGGCTTTGCCACGAGATGAAAGCCAGCGGTCGAGAACATTCTCTTCAGTGGTGCAGCTGAACACAGGGGAGCTCGATGAAATTCATTTTTGGATTAGGTCACGTAGAAAATTATCAAATTAGTGTCGCTTAACCTTCCACACCTGACACGGCCAATCAGTAAGGGGTGCTCACGTGAACAGAAAACGCGCCAATTCCTTTACTATCTCAGCACACCGGTGTGTTGCAAAGCGACCCCACAATAGTTTACAAAAAGATATACATACGACGTTTCGCTGATAACTACATTCAGCATCATCAGGCACCCGCGCCAAACCTGGGCAGATCGAACGATTGACACCACTTTCGGGTGTGTTTATATGGAGGTTGTGATGTCATCACTCGCGCGATCAGGGGAGCTATAGAGCTATTGCTCGATACATCGCAATGGGTTGTGGACGCCTGATGCTGGCTGTACATAGCTATGTTACGCTACGGTGCGGTATTTGATTGTGGATACACTACACACACCAACAGCTGTAGTCGTCAGAGCAGTGATGCAACCTGTAATCTAGTCTCACTGAGCAGGCTTTTGCAGTTGCCAGTCCATTGTTTTGAAATAAACTCCCTTATGGCGATAGGAACTCATCTCATCTCATCTCATTATCTGAAACCGCTTAATCCTATATCGGGTCACGGTGAGCCGGAGCCTATCCCGGAAACACAGGGCGTAAGGCAGGAATACACCCGACGACGGGACGCCAGTCCATCGCCGGGCATTGCGGGACAATTTTAGTCTGCGAGCCAATCACCCTATCCAGGAGCATGCTTTTGGACTGTGGGAGGAAACCGGAGTACCCGGCGAAAACCCACGCGGACATGGGGAGAGCATGCAAACTCCACACAGAAAGGCACCCGAGCCGAGAGATTCGAACCCGGGACCTTCTTGCTGTGAGGCGACAGCGCTAACCACTGAGCCACCGCGCCGCCCTCCTTATAAGTACTCCCATTTATTATTTTATTGTAAGCTAAAGCATGTCACATTGAGCTACATAGCGGTGAGTTGGGAAGGAGAGTAAGAAACACTGTTTTGAGTTAGTAGTTTTGTCCGGTAATCATAGATTTTGTAACGCGAAATTACTTTTGAGCCACTCTATACAACTGGCTACAGAGCCACGTGTCAGTGGAAACGTCACACGATGAAACATAGCGACCAGCAATTGTGCAACTTGATGCCGTGCAGAAATGATCAGAAATAATTTGACAGAACCGTTCGTTAGGGTGACGCGTGCTCACATCTCACGATCATGCCACGCTGACGATCCAGTTGCGTGTACAACATGTATTGTCTGTGAAACACAATAAATTACGAATAAAATGAGGTTACACTTACAATTTTAAATGTTAAGGCTGTGATTTGTAGCAATGACCGAAATTTTATTGAAAATTTTCAGTAAAGGACAAACACTCAAGGCTCACCAATGAGCGAGCCAGTGAGGGGCTGGCGACCAACCAATTCATTTGATTTTTACTTTATGCATTGTCGCGTTGGTCAATTCGAACGTTTGTTGTGTCGTAGAAATCCCGCATCCAGAGCTTGCAAGCTCAATGGGTACTTTCTGCTGTAATAACAAACATCTACCTATCTACCTACTGTCTAAGCAGTCAATCACTGACTGAGACGCTGACGCATCGATTGATCCATCCCTGGTTGAGCGATCGATTGCCAACAAACGAACCATCAGTGGCCAAGCGAGCAGTCGCTCCCCGAGCAGCCGGCCAACTGAGCAAACGATCGCCGGTCGAATGAGCGAGCACAATCCACGCAACCCACGGCACGACTACTGAACCCACCGACCAAACGATCGGCGAGCGAGCGAGCGATCGCGCAGGGAAGCGGCCGAGAGCGCGCACCTGAACGAGCTCTTCCTTGGAGGAGAAGTCCGACACGAGCACGTTGTGTCCGTCGGAGACGCGGGTCAGCGAAACGTAGAGGCGTCCTGCGGCGCGCAGGTGAGCGTCCTCGGGCAGCACGCGGCGCAGCCCTGAGCGGATGATCTTCACCATGTGGAACGCAGGGTGCAGCGGCCCCAGCGTCGAGCGCCGGGCCAGACGAGCCAGCTCCATCACGTCCGCGCAACACTCGCCTGCCGAGGACGTCGGCGACACAGCGACCGTTGATTCAGCATCAGTAACTACTTCACAGTGCAGAGGGTCCAGGGTGAGCCGGAGCCTATCCTGGCAGACGCGGTGCATGGCAGGGCTATACCCATCGCGAGGCACCGGGGGAAATTTAGTAAGCGGGTCGATTAACATATTCAGCAGCAGAAGTGCGTCTGTGGACTATGGGAGGAAACCGAAGCACCTGGCGAAAAAACCTACGTGGGCAAAGGGAGAACATTTCATCTGTCCACAGAAAGACACCCAATCCGGGGGTTCAACCAGGGACTTATTTTTTTGAGGCAGCAGCGTAATTCACTGTGCCCACGGTGCTTTCTTCGTCAAAACCAACGAACAAAAATGTGTCTGCTGCCAGTTCCGTCGGTTAGCTGTGCCCGGTCTCATGAGATGACAGAGACTACGCAGGGATGCACCTGGATCGCGCATGCACGGGTGATAACATGTGGGTAAACAGGTTGTAGAAGGGATTGCATGGCAGCAGAGGGCAGGCGTCTTAAAATACGCCGCTATGCCCCCCACAGTACTCCTCCCCGTTCAACCCACGCTGGAATGCTGTGGATGTCCAATAGAACTGTGCATATGATGTCAAACGAAGTCAATTAATGAAGCACATTAATGCAATTGTGCTCCGAGGCATCACACGAACAGTACGCACAGCTATGCTGTCAGGCAGCCTTGCAGAATGCTTGGGCGCGTGTTTTTACCGAACACATGCAGGGCGGACACGAAACAGGAGGACGTGGAGTGACGTGACTGACACCACACACACACACACAGGCATCCATCTTCATCTCACCAGAGCTAAGGTCGGCACGATACAGCGGGCACTCGTTTGAGGCCGTGGTTACCCCTCGGAGGCCCGAGCAAAATTTAGACAGCGCCTTGACATTGCTCACAGCTAAAGATCAAACCCCAGGTGATTGACACGCTGGTGCTGCGCTAACCGGTACACAAGTACTGTACATAAATAAAAGAACATAAACATGTGGTGCTATTATTTTGGAGCTGGATCTGCATAAATAATGAAAAAGCACCACGTGCTGTTTTGTGCGGAGCCGTGACCGCGAGGCATTTTGATCATGAAGGCTGTGGTCATTGCACACGATAACCAACGTTTTGATTCCATTCAACCTGATCTGATTCAAATACTAACACTGATGAGCGGAGCACACTGGCTGATACCAAGTCGGGACATTTACACGAATGCGACCGCAGAATAAAATACGTTTGTCTTACTCTACCAGGTAATGTCTTGCACCGTTGTATTGTGGGCGCACCACCGATGCCACTTTACACAGCGAGATTTGGTCACTGTGGGTTACCACCACCGTGTGTCAGTGAACGACACCAAAACAGGACATCGCAGAGCACAGCCCTGAAATTCCATATTCCTACTTTACCAGCCAAGGACACATCCTTGTATATTTCGTTAAAATATATTTGTCAAAGCTGGAAGAGGCCAGATTTATAATGCTGGATCTTTTGTATGCTCAATAGTGACTGGAAGAGTAATGCACTGATGTAGGTTTTGGAAAGAATGTAAACCTCCTGCACTTCAGAAGGTGCTTTAAAAATGTACGAATGGCTCTGTAAACTGAGATGGCACCAGGTCGAATTCTGCTCTTTCCTTGCATCAGCCTCGTGGTTAAAACAGTAGCGCAGGTGAAACCGCAGGCTTGACAACACCAATCCCTCATCCGCTGCTAGCGATATCATTCCGAGTGAGATTCATTACCACGTTGTTTTAATACTTTACACAAATCTGGCAGATTGTTTTGTGTTAAGAAATTACAACAAACGAAAAGCACATGTGGACATGGAAGTTCTTTAAATTATGAATCCAAAAGGCAGAGGGTACACTTGGTGGGAATATTTGATTTGTCAAAAATCATTTGATATGACTAATGAATAATTGCGCAAGTTTAACGCTGACAAAAAACACAGAGAGACTTGGTTTCAATGTACGCAACGTCTAGATTTCCATGATGACCTGCTAAAAAGAGATGCATGCCCTGCCAAGAGAGATACGTGCCTGAAAGCAAAACCTAAATGTGCAATGCTGTGTCAACATTACTGCACAAGCAGAACAACAAAAAAACATTCATCAATAGAACTGCCCTAAAGGGGCCAATGTAACTAATATATGATGTTTGAGCAAATGGCCCTTATTCATAACAGACCATTCAAATTTGACTTGTATGGAGGTTGGTAAACAAGAAAAGATGGACGCAGAGGGGATGCGCAGCCTGGGCTTTCCTTACCTTACAAATGTAACAACCAGGAATGATCTTAGTGATTCTGGGGGCCCAGGAAAAATTGCCTGGGTTGCCCGATTGGAACAACCCAGGCATGGAGCGCACACATTGCAGGTGGAGTGTTGCGCATGAAAACTATTTCAACTCAATCATCCCAGTGGGTAGCGCTGTCGCCTCACAGCAAGAAGGTCCCGGGTTCGAATCTCGGCTCGGGTGCCTTTCTGTGTGGAGTTTGCGAGTTCTCTCCGTGTCCGTGTGGGTTTTTTGCTGGGCACTCCGGTTTCCTCCCACAGTCCAAAAAACATGCTGCTGCATAGGTTAACTGGCTTGCAGACTAAATTGCCCGCAGTGCCCGGTGATGGATTGGCGTCCCATCGTGGGTGTATCCCTGAATTGCGCCCTGTGTCTGCCGGGATAGGCTCCGGCTCACCGCAACCCTGTATAGGACGAAGCGGTTTCTGACTTTGAGATGAGATGAGATATCTTTGCCGCCTGCCGTCTGGCAAAAAGTAGCGCAGCATCCGGACCAGATCTTACAGAACGGAACGGTTTCTTAACCCCGAGCCATCAGGCTCCTCAATACCATGTTACCTCGCCCCCCTCTTCATCATAACAATCAGGACACAGAGAATATTGATTTGCTTTAACAATGGAGCCTTTTTAATGACAAGCACCAGTGTAGCCTTATATAACTATAATATTTATAATAACAATGACCAAAATAGTCACGGCGATAATAACACTACTGAGGGTTAACTCTAACTGAAGCTATTCCAGAGAGACTTTTGTATTAATTACGTTAATCCGTTTAAATAGCATTAAAATCTCGAGGATTAATTTCAAAAGCCACTGCGAGATCGATGCCAAAAATATTACGATGTATAACGTGCTTCGCTACTATGGTGCCTTATCAGCGACGAGATGCGGCTATTGAGGTGTGGAGCCAAGCTCCGTGTGAGAAAGCCTGACGAAAGGTGTTGATTAAGAAGTATTTTTTTAATGTCCAGGTTGTGATCGTCTGTCGAAGGTGCAGGGAAACGATGTTCCACGTTGTAGGGAACTCGAGTTCGATTCCCGGCTCGGGTGCCTATCTGTGTAGAGTTTGCGAGTTTCCCCCGTGCCCGCGTGGGTTTTCGCCAGGTACTCCGCTTTCCTCCGACCGTCCAGAGACACGCTGCTGCCTAGGTTAATTGGCCTGTTCAGTAAATTGCCCCTGAAAAAGTGCCCTGCGATGTACTGTCACACGCCGCCCCCCCCCCGCGACCTTGTACAAGATTAAACGGGCACTGATAACGATGACTACCAGCCAATCCGGGACGGTTGGCATCACCTCGATTTGACCGTGTTTAATCAAGCCACCGTTCTATTGGTAGACAAGTGGCCCAGTGACGGGTGACTCGAGGGCCTTCTCTACCGCATGGCCGGGAGTAACCCCTGTGAACTCCTGTGCGCGAGTAACCCCGCCGAGAGCCACACCCCGCACCCACCCCACGGCCGGCCTCACCAGATTCCAGATCCCACCAATGGAAGCGGTCCTGGGCAGCGAGTCATCACGTGGGGGCAGCCACCCAGGGGCTCACGGGTGACCCTTCACCTTGTGTGGCAACGTCAATCAACGTTCCGAGTTTGGGCAAGAGACGACTTTGCATGAGATTCTCAGGAGGAATTTTCCAAACTGAGAGCGGGGGTAAAATGCCATTGAAATAGACAATGGTGATGTGTTTTTTTTAAGCACACCACTCGGCCATAACGATAGAACACAGAAGCCCTCTGTTAAGAGTAAAACAACACCCACCGTTGTCCATCCCCTCAACAACATAGCCCTACAGAAATACACCCTGAAAAAAGACACACTGAGATTTACTCTGCATTACCACCTGTATACATTGCAATGGCCCGATACTCCGCCGTGATCTTGTGACCATTAGGGTAAATCATTGGCCCATTTTGACATGTGCATGCGGACATTTCCCATACCGTACATGTCGTAGGAGTAGTTTGACTATAGCTCACCATGCTCGGAGATGTTCATGTAGCTGAAGATGTTTATTATTACAGCAGAAAGTGCCCAGTGAGCTTGTAAGCTCTACATGCGGGATTTCTGCAACACAACAAACGTTTGACCTGACCAAGGCAACAAGATATAAAATCGAAGGGCAAATAAATTTACTCACAGCAACAATTTGTGCAAAAATTAAACGTCAAGCGTAATCATAAAAATAAACAGTAACATGTAAGATTTCACAATCGAACTCACAGCACCAATTAGTACAAAAAATTAAATCTTAACCATAATCATAAAGGAAACAGTAACACCTAAGATTGCATGTCACAAAAATGATCAATAATTCCCAAAAAAATTCTAAAAGATAAAGAGGAGCAACAGTGTAACAGTGGCATGGGAATGAATTAAAGAATCGTTTTGCTTAACCAAAGGAAAGGGCAAATACAACGTTTCAAGACACCAATCAATTGATGACCTTAATGACCTTAATGATTTTGACCTTAATGCTGCACAGAGCTTCATTACTCCAATACTGGATGAACGTCTCGCCCCACGCCACATTGACCAGGGGTTTGCTGAACCAAACTTGTTGATAAAGGGAGGTGAGTTATGTCTATAAATTTAAATCAGGCCGCTAACCGCAATAAAGTACTGTGCAGTTTAAGATGAATTAATGCTTATTTGTGCAAACTGTACGACAATATGATCGTTTGATTTCTTGAAATAATTCACGGATGCAATTGACACGAATTATCATTGGGATAGACCAAGGGTTCTCAACCTGTTGCACTTCAAGGCCAACTTGACCCACGTGGGTCTGACCTCCTCGGACCACAAGGTGGCGCTCGCGGCCCAACGATGGGTCGCGACCTACCGCTGGGAACTGCGGGGATAGACAATATGAACCTATACAAAATATACAAGAAAATGTAAAGGCAAGATAAATATCAAATGTACCGTCACTGGGGATCACATATCCAGCCACCAGTTAAACTCGAGACCCACATAAAAAACGTGCTGCTAAAATTATTTTGTGTCCATGTCGGTTTTCACGGTCGCTGTTTGTGCATAGCAGTATCGAGTGTTCCTCCTCTTCCCTTTGCGATGTTTCGCCTCCCACATTAGCCTGATGAAGGTCAAGACGGAGGGAGGTGGAACACTCGACGCTGCTATCTCTAAAGAGAAGATCTTACGAGCAATTCTCACATTTATCCAATTCTGACATTTCGAGCGGCTGACGTACAGCTGAAGTGTGTGTGGACACGACACGCACTCTGTGTGTACACGACACGCACACTGTGTGTACACGACACACAAACTGTGTGTACACGACACACAAACCGTGTGTACACGACACACACGATGCATGGAAACACGGCTCTTGTTTTTGTCAGACAAGCCGAACGCACAATTGTTTTTAAAGGAGTGCCTGGTTCTGGAAACTTGAGCATCGACTTCAACACCGGTGGTCGTGAGAAATGACCGCGCGTGACGTCTAATGCCGCACATTTTTCGAATCGCACTTGAAGTACGAACTTTGTTTCGACCACGGCCAACAAGGGCATCTGCCGAGCAGACAGGACTTTGGCTGAGAACCCCGGGGAAATACAACTGAGAATGACTTCGTTGATTTCTGTACCGAGACCTGGTGTGAACGAAGTAGGAAATCTCATCTCATCTCTCATCTCATTGTCTGAAACCGCTTTGTCCTATACAGGGTCACGGTGAGCCGGAGCCTATCCCGGCAGACACAGGGCGCAAGGCAGGGATACACCCACGATGGGACGCCAGTCCATCACTGGGCACTGTGGGCAATTTAGCCTGCGAGCCAATCGACCTATGCAGCAGCATGCTTTTGGACTGTGGGAGGAAACCGGAGTGCCCGGCGAAAACCCACGCGGACACGGGGAGAGCATGCAAACTCCACACAGAAAGGCACCCGAGCCGAGAGATTCGAACCCGGGACCTTCTTGCTGTGAGGCGACAGCGCTAACCACTGGGCCACCGCGCCGCCCAGGCAGGAAATCGAATAACACTTTGAAATAACACTCTGATTTCCTATCTACGAAGAGGCCAGCAACGTTAATTCAGACAATTTGCAATTAGGTTTGAAGTTTGTTGGAAACAAGTTAGCAATTGCTTATAATAATTAATCACACAATGTCGTCTGCAAATATTGCGACGCCTTATTATGTGATAATAATTGCACTTCCATAGCGCCTTTCACCCAGGGGTCACAAAGCACTGCACAGAGCTGCAGCGAGAACGGCACGTCAGCAACATCAACAACGTATGAACGGCAAATCGACAATAACGTTGTTATGCAAACAATGTTTTGCAAACATCCATACTTTATTTTAAAATATTGCAATAAATGCATTAAAAAAAACGATTGCTGGTATTTCACTTGTCACGTACCACATAGATGGGTAATATTGTGATACAGCAATGTGATTTAGTTCACGCAGGAAATCTTCGCTGAATCTTAAACCTAACAGGGGGGGCCCTGTATTAAGATCATCATTATCAATGCCCGCTTAATCCTGTACAGGGCCACGGGGGGCAGGCAGACAGATGTGGACAGACCATGACGATGATGATGAGGCTATAGATAGCACCAACACGAGAACATCATTTCCAGACCAGTGCTATGATCGTGATCAAACATCATTAAATATAGCCTTAATAGACTGTAGCCTTCACAGACTGTAGGGCCAAGTGACATTAGCGAGAGCCTATGAAAGCCAGTACGGCACACGAGGAGGCCAGCAACCATGCCCGGCCGCCTTTGTCTCCGTAGCGACAATGTTTACACGCTGCACTAGGTACTCATGTCAGGCTGAGTCGAGCTAGGGGAAGGCCTGGACAGGTTCAGAAAATCCTCAATGGTGTTGGCCGTGAGCGAGATTCGAACTCGGGTGGCCAGCGCGCTAACCGCTGAGCCACCGCTACCAACATCCAACGTCTCATCTCATTGTCAGAAACCGCTTAGTCCTCTACAGGGTCGTGGTGAGCCGGAGCTTATCCCGGCAGACACAGGGCGCAGTCCATCACCGGGCACTGCGGGCAATTTAGTCTGCAAGCCAATTAACCTATGCAGCAGCATGTTTTTGGACTGTGGGAAGAA
>JAZEWT010000006.1:6783630-6825228 GCA_036362905.1 Mordacia mordax
TGTTGCAGAGGCGTGTCAGCCAAGACAGCCCCACAACATCCAGAGACTTGAGGTACTCAGGGCGGATCTCATCCACCCCCGGTGCCTTGCCACCGAGGAGCCGTCGTCATCATGATCGTTATAAATAATAACAAGGGCCGCTTGAAAACTAACAATCAAGGCTTTTGTTAATCTATCGCCGCATCAAGACCTGTCCCATGCCATGTCAATCATTGAGGGGGCGTGACCATAATTCGAGGTGGGAGGGCCTGGCACTGGTTCTAATATAATTCGCCACCGATGTTAGCCATGATCGTAATCAAATGTACATTGCCGTGTTCGTAGCACATTGTGTTATTAATAATAGTTGCACCTATAGAGCGCTTTTCACCCGAGGGTCACAAAGCGCAGCACACTGGTGGCTCCACGTCCATAATTGTTAAGTCAATATTTCCCATACAGAACCAGGCAATAACTCGTTAACAAAAAAAAATGAAACTTCACTTAACGACTTAATGCTATAGTTGTTATGCCCTTGCGGTATTTGTAGAATTTATAGGATATAAAGCTATGCAATATGTGCATGAGGTAATTATTACAAGCACTGTTTGATTATTGCGATCTAAGAATATTTTAATCGATGAACAAATACACCCTTACGATAAGGGAAAGATTATTATTATTTGGAACTGATCAAAGGGAGTGCTCTATTTTCACATTTAACATCGACTGAGTATTGATCACTGCTGTTGAGGATGATGATGATGGTCAGTCAATTCTAGGGCACTGTAATATATTAAGTGTAATGCAGCTATAACATCCATTTCATTAATCCGGAATGCGCACACACACACACTTACGCTCATGTATCACAGAGCAAAAAGCTATTTCACATTTTTTATCACTACTTGAGAGTTTGTGCACCAATCGATATTGCAAACAAGAGCCAGGCAAACCGCTATTTGCATTTGGTTTCCATATCGCTACGGCATGACGTCGACCCTGGCCAATTGTGCAACGTAGCCACCGCATGACAGCCTGCACTTTACCCCACGCTTCACGATGTGTCGTGGCGCCTGCAATGCACAGCCCACCCCCCTCAAAGCCTGTAATTTATATTACTGACAATCTGTTCAGAGTAAAAGGTTCCAAGGGCTTATTAATCATAAGTCTCTGCTTTGCTTCTCTTTAACATTAAAAATAATTATCTTCAAGCAGTAAGTGGGAAACGATGCCAGCAGATGGTGGTTACTGCCAAGTGCCTATAATTGTGCCAAAGTCCAAGTCACCAGGCGTCTGCCTGATTGTTAGATCTCAGAAGCTAAGCCGTGTTCAGCCTGCATAGTGTTTGGATAGATGACCAGCATGTACCACCAGGATTTACTAGACGGTGGTGACAGCCAGTCACGGGAGCTGTGCTACATTACAGAGAAAAGGGGCCAGCACAGTAAACACCATCATGCTGTCACTATGCTTCTAAATCCATTGCTGTACTGTACTTCGATGGTCCCTCGTCTCCGATCCCTGTATTCATGAACCTGCACTTATCGGCACAGTGAAGCATGAACAAAAATAACTTGCACGGCGCGAGGCAGGTTTTAACCAGCCATGAATCAATACAGGGCTATACATGTACACCTTTAATCGAAGAAAAAACACGATGAGGATTATTCCCATGTGACAGCACCACGTCTGGGGTCGTGTCATTGTACGAGGGCAGTACTACTTACTGAGATCACGGCATTTGATGGTGCTGTACTCAAAGGGAATGCACAAATAGTCGCACGCCTCTCTCAGCTCAGGGATGGAAATCCCATCTGGGCACCGAATTATTCCAGTCTTGTAGTAATCCTGTAATAAAAACAAGGGTTAAAGACAAATTAGAAAATAGTTAACGTGTATACAAATTCACCACATACCACGCATATGCAAGCATGCCAACACATATTCCTTTAAAAACACATCTTGTTCCACTCAGGGGAGGCAACAAGTCCATGGAGGAATTTTGTTTGAAAATTACACATTCATACACATTTCACTGCAAGCCATTCCATAAATCGCTAAAGGTTTATCCTTCAGCGGCACAAAACATAGCTGGAAGAAAAATGGGTGGATTGTATTTTAACAAATGAACACAGCAGTAGCTTATTTTTATAGCAAGTTATTAGAGCCATTGACTTTGGGGAAATAACAAAAAGAGCGTGCAATTTTCATTGAGTGGATCTCTTGAGGTGCTAAAATAATAACAATAATAAACAACTACGAATATACTTATTTCACAAGTGAGGCACATGATTCAATTGAAAATTCTGGGCCATAGTATGCCAGCCTGACCAGGTGTGCTTTGAGCTGCAACTTATTGAAAGCAGATGGTGCTCAGATGACGATATGTTTGCGCAGTGGGAGAGACATCCAGACGGCTGGTGCAGTTGCAGGGACACAGCGTTCAATCAAGGCTCTACTGATTCTGGGTACGGTGAGAAGATTATTAAATGTGAACTCGGCAGGACATGGCAGTTTTCTGCAGCCAATCGAATTAGTGGAAGGGGTGGAAAGGTCTGACAGGAGACCTTAAGAGAAAGCTCAGTGGCATACAATGCCCAGATAAGGATGGAGTCACGCTAATCAATTGCTACAACACAGTTGAAATATAACTGCAATACGTATCTTTTTAACAAATATAACACATCAGTCACAAGGGGCTGAAGAGCATGTCTGCGCACACATGTGGATACCTACGCGTGCCCAGAAACACTGATCTGTTAGTGTATATCACCATGGTACTGCACATTAAGCATGTATTAATCCTTAAGCCAGATAAAAAAGTAAAAGTAGTTTTTTTAAATAGCCAGCTCCTGAAATCAAGCAAGCGTCCACCCCCCAAAACTATTGTACAACCACACTCTTTAGTCAAGAAAGGAATCTCTGTGATTTACGTTCATTAACTGAAATGGACATATTCAGGGGATATTTTGTACCAGGGCAGCACGCGCAAACACATAAAATGGTTGGCATTGAAGTGGTCTGCACAGCACAGTCCTTCTTTCTTGTGCAGAACATTTTAAATAAAGTTTTGTTGCTTTTGTTATGGCTTACTTAAAGAAACTCTCTTAAAAAGCCTGCGCAAACCTTCCACATTCACCGACACTCCAGGTAGAGCAATGCACTACACCCACAAAGAGCAGGACAACGAGGTTTGCACTAACTTGATGCCTAATCCTCCTTGTCGAATAAGACAGAAAACCTCTAGACTGGAATATTCTTCGTGCTGGAATATACATCCTTATCCTACATCCTGGGCAGTAAGGAATCAAAGCACTGAGAATCCTCCAGTGATGGAAGAGGGTTACGTGTGCTGTAATATAGGGCCCAAAAAGCAATGCAGATTTCCTCCAGTGAAAAGAAAAGAAAAAAAAGAAAAACCCACCAGTGTTTTGTTTAAAGTTAAGACAAGCACTTTCTGGATATTAAGAACATACCAACAGCTGCTGAAAGTAAAGCAGCTGTTGTAATTTCTCTCCTGCAGGCTAGTTTGTAAAAGGTGTAAATAAACAGAATAGCAACATATTGAGTAAAGCCAATTTACAAGCGATATTGTTCTTCAGCTCTGTCAATTTATCACTTGAACATATATACAAGTCAGGCCATTACAATTCTATATGTCATACCTCGAGCACCTCCTCAATACCGTAAAAAAAATGTGTGTCTACGCGGGAGACATTCTTCTTGTGGTGCCAAGAATATCTATCATTCTAGTGGAATACAGCGTAAATAATGAAGCTTAAATAGTGCAGCCAGGTCCGATATAAATCAAAGGAAAGCATGCAGACAGAAGGGGATAACGCTGGACTAAAAGGAGAGGTCGTTATGTTGCTAGATCGTGCCAGGCCCATCTCCTTCTGACACGCGTGACGAATAGCTAGTGTTCAGAGCTAAAGCGCAGCTGGCGGGAACATAACACGGTTACCACCGGCATACTCGCAAACGCTGCATCTCAGCCATCAGATATAAGCCGTTTGCACAAAGGCTGATGCGACGAAAAAATAATTCTGACAAAATTTAATTTGGCTGAAAGCACCCCACCAGAAGAGAAAAAAATTGCGGAAGGAAAAGAACAATCTTCCCTCGTTTCATAAACTACAAAGGCAAATTACAGCTGCTGATACTGGAAAAATCCGCCAGGTTATGGGAAAGATTTATAAGGCTATCTAACACGCATAGGCAACAAGCACAACGCAGTACCACTTCACGATGCTTAATCTAAAAGATTAAGCATGACTTGTGCTCTCTGCTCGCCAGCAAGACACTGCGCATTCTCACCAGGATAGCTCGAAACACTGTGGAGCTGATCCCATCAGCCACGTCGTATTCGCCTTTGTCGTTCGGCCGCGTGAAGTTATAATCCCGTCCGGAGCCAAACATCCTGGGAAAGAAAACCACAACAACAAATACAGAGAGCAGGGGTTGTTATTACGCATTGCACAATAGTTTCTGTATCAAGTCATGTATGCGATGTGTCCTTGGGATAACTGCGTAAGCAATGCTCTCCCTATGCGATTCAGATTTCTTTACTTCATGAGCAATCAGGCTGTTCATCAATACTGAATATTCGAAACAGAGATGTATATTAATACAGCATAAAGTATCAAGTGAGCTTGCAAGCTGCAGATGCAGGAATTGTGACAAACGTCTGAACTAAGAAAGAGGTGCAATAATTCTCCACCCACCTCTCCTGTTGAATGGATACATTTATATGATTTGAGGATTACAATTGGCATGAACATTAGAGCGTGAAAGGGGCCACTATTTCCAGCAGCAGTAAGAAAGCATGAAATATAATGGCAATTAAAAAAAAACGATTCCTGGACATGCAAACTCATTGTGATGTTAAGACTCAACATTAACACATTAATCAATACATTGATATACCTCTAACAATGCAAGTTAAGAAGTTTGACAATCCTCAACAATTATCTTTTAAGCAGAGACATGTGTAATATATTCCTACTTCACATTTGCTTCCAACCATCGCTTAAAAGAACATCTAATTTTATCCAGACAACTAGTTTTTTCGTGATTTCAATGTCGTCCGAGAGAATACTCTGTAACTTTCACATGACAGAGCATTTGGACAGGTGAAACTGGGACAAGTATGTTGCCATGGGTTGCAGTTGCCTGTGAGCAGAATGTATTTTTTTGGGAAAAGAAAGCAGCCATAAACAGTTCTGACTCATGTCAGAGCTACACGTTATAAAAAAAAACACACACTTTTCAGAGCACAGCAGCAGCAGAGTCAATGACTTTTCACCTGTCCAGAGCAATGTGAAGCAATTATTTTTTCAATGCCCATGGAATAATGTGCAAAAAATCCTCCAATATAAGGCACCATCAGTGCCAAGAAAACATGTTTTTTTTTCTCTATACCTCTACACACATTAACGGAACAGATGTTAAATCCCACTGCCACCTTGTTCCAGTTTTAAAAAAATCTCCTCATGAATAACGAATGCAGCTGATGTCAACAAGGTTTCATAGCAATTAGTTGCACGCCAATTTCATGGTCACCAAATTGCTCGGGGCAACATGGTAATTGTCCGAAACACTCTTTTAATCAGAATGTAAATAAGCTATTTTGCTCTCCCCGTAAATCTATACACAATGCTGCGATTGTGTCACTATTTAAATATTTATTTTACATGTCGAGCATAGCATGAGATGCTAAGACATCAGTGTCAATGTCTGCAAATGTTTTTAGCTTTCCATGAAACTTTAAAATGCAAACTGAACAAATTGCCACATGCACACAATTATGAACACAACTAGTATCATCTTTTACATGCAAACTATCTGAATGCTTTTTTAGTTCTCAATATTTGAGAACAAAAAAAATATGGTATATAACATATTGGGTGATGACATGGCCACAATTGGCAATATTTTGAATATGTGCTACTGCCCACCCCTATCAGTTACTTTTTTAACATTACTGAACACTCATGCCAACGGTGGAAAATTAGTTTGAGCCTGTGGTTATCCATTGCCGTGGTCATAGCATTATAACAAAATGTCACCTTCGCTTGCAGTTTTGCCTTAAAAAAAACTAGTCGCACCCAGATCCGTGCCGACAGCCCTGCCACGCTTACCGGCCCAGCATGGTGTTGGGGTGCGCCGTGAAGATCCCCGGGTCAACTACGAAGCGCGTGCTGTCCACGATGAGTGTCACCCTCTCGTGGCCGCGAACGCTCCGGCCAAGGCCCATGTTGGGGCCGCAGATACCGCCGCCAATTCCCCCGTCCTTGTGGCCGCCTACAGACATCACCACCAGGTCCTCCTTGGCGCGGGCCCCGCATGCCCCGCCGGCTGTGCAGGGTGGAGATGCGCGGGTTGGCCTCGGGCTGGACGGCCGCGACACTCGCCCGCCGTCGCCGCTGCCACGATCTGACAGAGCACAAGCATGCCAAGCTCCCTTTAGCGCATGCCTGCTGCAGCCCCCCTGGAATGCGGTCACATTCATTTGAAGTTGGCCTTTGCTACATGACGTCTCAGGTGGATTATGCGAACAGGTGCCTGTCTACAAGAGGCATGATAGCCGAACTAAAAATAGGTGTTATTGTAAAGCTGTACGGTTAAAGTAATTATGCAACTAAAGAAATATAATTTCTCTAAATAGTTTCAATGTCAACGTAATGGTGTCACTAGGGATACTGTGAAGGAGCTGGCCGACTGAAATTTTAAAAGCTGTTTTGTATTTAAGGAAATTTGTGGAGGAAACCCTGGGACACAGCTTAAGAAGAAATCAAAGATTTTTTTTGTGTTAGTTTTATGTACATTTAAGTGGCAGCAGGGTGTTACAGGTTAGCAGGACATAAAGTGCCGATGCTTCACGTACACAAGCCTCCCTATCACATTACAAATCTTCGTGCTGAGGAGCTTTCTCTGTTATACTAGATGCACAGCAACACTCATTGTTTGCCAAATGATGATTACGTGCAAATAATACCGCCGAGTGTAGTTTCCCTGAATGAAAGCTGAAACTCATATATATGAAAGGGCAAAGTACATGGACATTCCACCGGCACTTAAATAGGTTTCTTGAAATAATTGTTTTCAAGGTACTGTTTTGTTTTAAAATATCTGCAATGAAGCTTCAGTGCTGTGCTGTGTTATATGCACGAATGCGCAGTGGCAATGTGAAGGGGCCAGCACAAATGCATCATCATCACCATCAGCACTCACATCAGCACTTATTAGAAAACACGAGCAAAATGGCATTTTAATTTACCTTGGCAAAGTGCCGTAAATAAAAATATATTTTTCAAAAAGTTCAGAAGTGCTGCACATTTTGCGAAGTAAAGCATTGCTGCCACCACAACGGCTCACAAATCCAGTCCACGGTGCATTTCTCCACCAACAATTAACATAGGAAAACAATGTCTATTAACCTGGTCACGCCATCCCACGACACTGCGTGATAAAGGGGTGCCTAAAGGTGGGTTACAAGGACTGTAGTGGTAATAACGCCCCTATCTGCCATTTGCCCCAAGAGACATAGTGAACGTGGGATAATTCACTGCAAATGGTTTGACAAAACCTATAATTGGCTACACCACGCTGTCGAAAGGAGAGTCATGCTCGCTGTTAAGGCAATTCCGGAAAATGAGATAAAATCGTCAAAGAAGCAAAGCCGTAAACACATTTTTTCACTCTTCTTAAATGCATAAACAGTACAAATTAGATTATTAACACACGCTAACACCACCGTGCTAGTACGGTGGTGTTAGTAATCATCAACTAAGCCCCCCACCCCCCAAAAGCACAACGACATTAAACCAGCCGGCTGTCGAGGATATGTTTGGGGAAGTAAAGCAGCGCCATAAAATATGGATGGCATTCTCTAAAAAAAAAACACCCAGTGCACATAAAACGAGAGGAAATCGAAATTTTAAATGGCCAAACAGGAACACATTTAACATGAGGATGCAGCCACAAAAATTACAGGTTAATTTTAATTGGTTTTGGCTGGACGAACGCTCACAGAACTTCCCAGACGGTGGTGATTAATGGCAAAACTGTGCTGACTTACGCCGTCGGCCGTCTCTAACGCCGCCGTTGACTAACGCCATCGCCACCCCTTTTGCCACTACGCCATGCATGGAAATGGCCTACATGCAGCTAACCCTACTATTGGTGATGCTTCAAGGGAATCGCTTACTGCCGGGTGTTGCTCCCAGTCAACGTGCCTGGCAGTGCATGTTATTACTGTGTGAACATCCTTTACAAAAATATATTCTGCTCGTTACAAAAGCATTGCACCAGCCATTGTGTTTTTTTCCTTCTTTCCTTGGAGGCTGGGGCGCTGCGAACATATCGGCTCCCGAGTGTAAATCTGAGTTGGGTGCCAAGCAGCTAGTCAAGCGCGCACAGATCTGGCACGACGGATCTTTTTTGGCCAGACGTGATGCCGGGCAGGGCAGCAGTAAATCAGGCATGCAACATGGTGGTGTCCATTTCTTCTTCAATTTTACTGCCCTTCTCTCTGTTCTCGGTCGAATGATTCAGCGCCGTTTTGTTTCGCATTTCCAAACGCCCGACTGTCGTTGCCCTCCAGCTTCTTCCGAATCATGGCTGTTAAAGCCACACGTCGGGTTAAACGAAATGTGGCACGTCACTGACGTTGTGGACAAGGCGTTGTTATTGCTATATTAGGCGAGTGAGCAGTGGGGGCTGCAGCATGCATGATGATGTCGAAAAGGGCATTAAAACAAGCAGAGCTCTGCAGTTAAAATAGGCTCCAGAGAGGCTGTAAAGTCACATTAATGTAATATGATCAATCAAGGGTGACTTGTCCTAATTGCAGCAAATGCAGACTATTACAACCTATTAAAGAATTCAAATGATTTTACAGAACAAATGACAACAGTTATTTAGATTTTATGGTTCATTGCAGTGACCATTTCTAACTGTCATATTACATACAAAATTGTTACTAAGCACATATTTTATAAATACATTAGCATTACTCTAACAGACTGCTTTTCAAGCTATCTTGTGACAATTTTGATGGCTTTAGCTACAGCTGCTTACAAAATTCATAACCACACATTTGCAAGTAAAATGTAATGCTATTTTTATGGAAGTACACATTCAAATCCGGGGATTAAGCCATACATTAATCTGCACTTTTTCCATGTTTCGCAATGTCCTTTATATAACCAGTGGAGCTTTATTCACAACCCGTGACCCAAGAAAACCTCTCACATTGGTTTACAATATCAGGTGCCTCTTACAGTTTGAGAACGGTCGGGCTAATGTTCATAGACAGGGGGCCAAAAGCATTGAATTATAATGCATGCCAGATCTTTGCATGGTCAGCTCAGCAGGAGGACTTCCAAATGTTTGGTCTTAACTGTAGCTCAGACCCAGATGCGCTAAGCCTCATACTTGGCCCCAACGTAGAGACCAATGTGGACCTCCCCCCCCAAACCCAGTTTTTCACACCCAACTCAGGACACCTACGATGTGCATATGTCCTGCCAAATCATCCAACACAGGTGAATACTAGCTGGTCTCTGCACTCACTCAACCACTGCAATAATCGGTGAAAAGTACCATAAGCCCATGATGTAGTATGACGTGACAGCCATGGCAGCCCGTGGGACATTCTTCGGCAAGACAATGCAGGAGATCAAGCAACAGATTTGTATTTTACAAAATATGCTGAGAAGAAGATTACATCCCACACACACGACAAATGAATGGGCTCTCGAGTTAATTTAAGTTCCAGTGCAGCATCTTCCCGCAGCAAGTACAAGCTCGTACTGCATAATTTAACACATCCACTCTGGTTTCCGTGTACGCCTTTGATACATCACGCGTGCACAGCTTGAAGACTGCACTGCAAGTGCCGATGCCCTTGGTCAGCTACCATAGCCGGTGAGGTGGCCAAGCGAAACAACGACTCTGTGAATCAACTGACATCACCACGATCGAGCAGGCGGGCGAACGGGTGAGGGGGTGCGTGGCGGCGGTCCATCGACCGGGCAGGAGTGAGCGGGCGCCTACCAGGCGGGCGCTGACGGGTGGGTGAAGTCACGTTGCGGATGCAGGGCGTAAGCTGTCCCTCAGCGCGCTCGTGGGAGGAGTCACGGGAGCGGTCACTGGAGCGGCACCGATCTCTCGAGCGCTCCGACCCGCTCCCACCATTCCCACCGCCACCACCCACGCCGCCAGTCCCGTGAAGGCTCATCCTGCTTAGCTGATCGCCCACGTTCTTGACTACACGCGATGAGCCACTATGCACACACACGACAGTGATGGGGGGGCGGAGAACGCGATATGGGTTAATGGCGAAGTCAATTACAGTACTGACTGGCGTGCTCAGTAGCGCACACCAATACGTTAAGATTGTTTTCAGCAGGAAGCCCGTTACGTTCGCATGTTCGGCTCAAACCAGCAAAATAAGTGGATCGAATGGGTTACACGTCCTTCAATGATCAACGGAAATTGCTTTTGATCGCCGATGCTGTCTCCAGATGATGTTGTCGTCTGACCTCTGTGCAGTTGCTTGACACTCACTGCTGCAACTGTGGTCTCAAGCGAAGACACACATGAAGGCTAATGCAAGTAGACTGGTGGCCTAAAAAAAAACACAACAAACAATAATTCTAAGGCCATCCCATCATTTGAGATGAGATTATAGACTGACTACAGTTTTGTGTTGGAAAGTTGCTGACATACGACTTCATTCTAATCACCCGAAAAGGGACCAATAAAACTAATTTTGCATGTTTCAGCGAATATGCTGGTACTTTGTTAAGTGACAAAATTAAAACTGCTCACTACAAAGCAAACTACACTTTCAATTCATTGTTTTAACAGAGCTCCCTAAATTCACACAACATGTTTACAGGAGGTTGTGTTCACAAAGTATAATTCAAAACACAAACAGCAAAACAAATTACTGACAAATGCAATGTCCCACAATTACAGAGTGCCATAGGATTTGTTTTCCTATTTGAAAGGAACGGTCAGACATGAAATACACAGCAGAATGTGGAACGCGTAGCATTTAGTTTGCACTTACAGATGACATTTTTAGCAAAGTATGGCAGCCACAGCTGTTCATATCTGTATTCAGCACCCATATACACCACAAGCATCAATTACAGCAGAGCATGTTAATACAGCCGGCATATCACCACAATATAAAACAATATATTAGTTGCTTTAAAAGTATGAACAAATATATGGCTGCGCGGTATTACATTGGGGGTCACACTCTACTGATACTATCTGAAGTGAATAATACAGTGATAAACGTACAAAGTATAATCGTTTACAGTGCTGTCACTACACTGCTGGATTAAGGCCTCCCTTATGACTGTCGATCACAGGGTTTGTTTGACCATACTTCTCCATGCTGGTTAGCGGAGGTTGTTGAAGAAGACCCGGACCAATCCAAACATCATTTGCCGCTACTGTTAGCCGTGGCCGAGAATTGACCTCGAGCAGCTGAGTTCAAAACATTTTGCTAACCAAGTGTCAATGTTCCAGCCCGCACAAAACAACCTCCATAAATATACTCTCTTGCAGTAAACAATACTTACGCCATACGAAAAATCAGTTCTAAATATTGCTTTGAAAGCTGTCCAGACATATCAATACCTTCAACATCTTGGGCAAACAAACATATTTTCAACTGCACAATTAATTTACACGATGATAAACAAAACCACACACACATTACGGACCCTTTGGACTGCAGGAAAATCCTGCCATCTACACAGGATTAAATCGCCCACAGAGTCTTTGTAAGGGAAAGTAAACAGGGGGGCTTTGAAACTACACTTGACATTTGCGGCGTGCGCACGCACGAAGGCAGGCAGGCAGGTTGTCCACCTTCGGGGCTTTAAAGGGAGGTGGCCTCAACACGGCGTACTGCAGATTCCTCGGCGAGCTTTAGACCTGGCTTGGACCAGCTGCACGTGGGGAGGCGTTCGCCCCACGGCCGTGTGACCACATGTCGAGTCTCTGCGATCACGGTGAGAATAGCATCGTGCTCCTGCTGCTGCCACTGTTACGCCTAACGTCTGGCTTGGGAGCACAAGCATCACTCGCGGCATTTTCACGCCATTTCCTCAGAGCAGGCGGCTGAACAAGAGTGCAGTTTTGTATTTTATTTAGCACTATGATAAGCCTCTTAGTTAAACAATGTATGTTTCCAACTAGACCTAGGCAATTTACACTGATGTCAATAATGATCTTCGATACAGTCCGAAATAATACCTATTCCTTGCCTTTACCTCCTACGCCACCCTCCCAATTTCTCTCATGTGCCTAAAAACACACATCTATTGTTGCCCGGTTTTAGGAGTATCACATGGTCGTAAATAAGACTTGGGATTCAACAAATATAACTTTGAATTCTGATATCTTTTAGGCACAAGTTGAGAGCCAAATACCTTCTCAATCTAATCTGAGACTATGTAGTAAAAGTCAATCGCTGGTGGTAGAACAAATTATTTCCTAAATCTCCGACTCAGCTTTAATCGCCATTACCGCCCCAAAGATTGTGTGTCAGTTTGGTGCAAGAAACCCGGGATATACAGTGGCCTCTAAATGCTCTTATATATAATATTGATTTATTTGAAATTCTGCACTCTCACTATCTGGTAAAGCGAGAATAGGACAGTTATAGTTTAATACACTAAGTGGCTATGTCCAGCCAGTTGTTCGTTTATGCCACTGGTCCCAAGCTCATTTTCAAAGTGATAACGTATTCTCTCTGGAGGTGTCTCGAGCTTGTGAATGTGCCTAGCAATGCCTAGCAATGCCTAGCAATGCCTCGCTCCTCAAACCCGAATCACCAGCAATGCTGGGACACAACACTCTTTCTTCACTGCACAAAAGCATGTAAAGATAATAGATATATTAGCAGTTAAAAAAAAACAGTTTTTGGGACATGATCTGAGACATGCCATTCCGATCGCTTAGTGACACATGCAGCTACAAATTTTAAAAAGCTAACTTAACATATTTACTAATATATTGATTTAGGTGTTTATGGCTCTATGTATGATAATTAAATCTTTTGAGAGGAACGCCCAACACGACTGTGCTGAAAGAGCAACTCTAAAGAGCATTCTCACAATTTGAAAAACCAATGTTTCGGTGTGATACGCTGCTAGCAATAGGGTTCATTTTAAACCTCAAAACATCAAAAATATGCAACTCAATGCAACAAGGTTATGGCTGTTATTTTATAGTCTACGAAGGAAAATCACTGCATAAAATCCTTATTATCAAAGTGTGCACAGCGGCACGAGTCTGGTACCTTTGAGTACAGCCGTGCGGGCCCACGCTGCAGGCTGCCCAGAACAGAGGCACCAGGAACAGCAGGCCACAACAGGAGCACAAGCCCCCTGGGGCTGCAGAGGTCTCCTCAGAGCAATCGTCTTCAAAAAGACGCTGCATTAGAGGACCCCGCGACCCATTCCAGAGATTTCTGGGCTCACTACCCATCCACCCGTTTTTTCTTAAAGGCAGGCGCCACATATATACATTGTCATGACGCCCCAACACAATGTAACATATATTATATATATGCAGCTTAAACTATATTTTTAGAGCACAATGCATTACAGCAACCTTACACAACGCATCTCCCGATACATCCTCCCAGCAGCCGATTTTCATGGCAATCGTTCGCTGGCCACATCCCAGCAGCATCAAAGACATGGCTATAAAATCTCTGCTGCGAACAATGCATCGACACCGCCTCCCCAATCGCGCGCCAGAGATATATGGCCACGCCACCTAAATCTGCACGTTTAGAAATTGAGCGAGCCCAGACGAAGCACCCGAGCGGCGGAGTGGATAAAACCACCAGGCTGTGAGGTGCGACCCGGTGTCTTCCGCAAGCCCCCGGGCACTTAAAGGCACGGCCGCTTTTCATTAACTGAACGCGGAATGGGGGTCGTTTCAGAGACGTGACGGACAATTCCCCCAAGGGGCCTCCGAAGAAAAAAAAAGCGACGTTTTTGCGGCAGCTGGGTGCACTCCTTCAATCAAGCACTGTCCCGGCCAAACTGCCATACCTGCAAGGCCTTACTGTGTTAATTATTACCGAAACGACCTAATATTTTGAGATCTCCGTACAGTCTGGAAGCTTTAAAAATTGGTGCGGGTACCTGATGATGCTGATTGCAATTATCAGCGAAACGTCATATTTCTTTGTTAATGCTGTGGGGATAGTAAAGAATTGGCATGTTCTGTACACGTGACAAAAAAAACCTTATTGATTGGCCATGTCAGGGGGAGGAGCGCTTACGATATTTTACGTGACCTAACCCAAAAAATATATTTTATGGATTTAATGTAACAGCTTAAGTATTTGCAAATATGCTCTCAAGAACGGCCTGGCTTTAAATAAAGTTGATGAAACAAAACAAATCTACTTCAGAAGAAAGGTGTGTTTACTGCTGTGTGATTACTAACCGTAAAAGCCTTAATCAGTCGTTACAGATTCAAGCTCCTTGATAGTGGCTGATGCCTAGCCAAGAAGTGGCCATTGTAATGTATATGAAATCGTCGTACCTATTATATGCTTTATTGACTGGCAATTTTTTTACTTTCCGGTACCTTGTGGGATTTTGGTTGAAAAACTAAGCTCAATCCCTTGAATGATAACTTTGCCTGGTTCAATTATGGCCAGAGTCACAGACTTCCTGAAGTGACTAAATTCAACATTTTCTAAATATTTTGTCGATCTATATATTGAATGTTACGGCCAACGAAACAGAATCGTTCTGCAGGGTGACGGTGAAGGGAAAATCACGAACATAAGGGATAATCAAGCTCCCGCACACACAGGAACATTCAATTTCCATGAAAATAACCACTCAAATAGGCAATATACCTTTAAAAGTGCGGAAAAAATGTACACAGAAAAACACACGACATGGAAGAAAAGCAAGAACATTCAAAGAAGCTCGGGATTGCTCGACTACTGCAAAAATAGTTGGACAGGCTAACAAAATTCTACCCATTCCTTCTTCACCAGTCACCTTGCGAAATGGATACGTATAAGGCGCTATATTCTAAGGGTCTTTTTGCATCAGCGGGAGAGCGTACACTTGGCCACAAATTAACCTTGACCACGCTGTGGAGTTCGAGCAAAGTCCAGATCGAGCACAGCATGTCGACTGACTGACATGCCAAGGAAACAAGTGGTCACATGGCAGCTCAAAGGCCCCCTCCCTCCTTCCAGTATCATTAAGGTTCAAATAATGCAGTGCTAGAGAGGCAATTAGTTGTGATCGTAACGTCCTGAGAAACTAGAAGTAGAAACTAGGATTTATACGACTACTGTAATGATTGTTTTACACTAGTCCCTTTAAACTGCACGTGACATTCAAAAACAATTATAGCATGAAACAAGATAAAATTAAAAGGCGAAAATGAAGCTGAAAATTGTAAAAAATCCTGACACTGCTCAAAACAAACTATGATAAAGATGACATTTAACAGGCATTCATAGTGGTTTACAGTTTCACCATATGCTCTGGGTGGACCATTTGCATCAGTGTTTTAGTCTTTTGGTGGCACTGCATATTAGAGATCGACCGATATATTGGCTGGCTGGGCCGATATATCAGTCAATAAATACTGCATATATTCACATTTATTATTGGAGCAGTCCTCAACAACTATTTAGTTATAAACCAATGCCAGGGAAAATCTATCTGCTGGACAACAACTGTAAATGTTCTTATGTAGGTTTTCACATCTCACTGCATAATAATTGCTATTCAAAGCTATTGTTTTAGAACAGCCGTGTCGAGTGCTTATCAACAACTGCATGATTACAGAAATAGATTTACTAATTTTATCTACACAGGAGAATTTAAATTCTGAGTCAATCCAGGCTGGGATTTAAGCCTCAACATTCTGAACGCCCGTTTTAAGCTCTCATCTATGCATGAACCACCATTATTACACACTACGTGTATGTTTTCGTAATTCTATGCAGCCTTAAAATACTCTTATTTTATATGCACTGAAAATGTACATAACATGTCCCTTAAAAGCAAATTATTTACATGACATACGACAAGTACCCAGGCAAGCGATTATTAAGTCTACGTTTTTCCACTCGATGAGTGCCAGTTTGTTGCAAAATAACAGATGTGTATCTCAATAATTATTCCATTCTTATGTTCATGGTGAATTCACTAAGGTTTTCATTTCCTATTTCAACGAGTTAAATACATTCTAATTAAATGGCAAGCAAATGAGAAAAATGATCTAGTCATCCGATATACATGACAAGCTTTACTCTGTTAAACAAATCATGACTGGAATATTAAAATAGTCTCCATCTGTATTTGTGATCTCAAATGCAGAATGAATATATATTACCTATACCCACACAGGAGTTGCTGAGAAAAAGGCAACATAATTATATAAGGCCGTGCACTCACAACACGACCATATGTAATACATAAAATATGATTCATAATTTATATAGCCTTTTGTCAGTACAAAGGTGGATGGCAACCTCCACCAATGTCAGTCATGTACTTGTTTGACGACAGTTCACCATGCTGGTCGGTTCGGATTGTAAAACATGGACGGTGGGGTGGCTGGCCTGAGATATGAGCATCAAATTAGACACCACTCGCCATGCTTGGAAATCAATTTCGGGTCGCTGAGTTCATTAGGCAGTCCCTGATGCCACTGCTTCCCAACATATATCATAATTGCGTGCACGTACATTGCGGTGAACGATATAGTAGCGCGGGGGTTTACAACCTTTTGTACTTCAAGGCCCACTTGGCCCACGTGAGACTGATCTTGACAGACCACTGGGTTGCACTCAGCCCATTGATGGGTCACGACTCACCGGTTGAGAATGGCGGTATTAGTATGTGTATTTATATCGTGTAAGAGTCAGCAACTGCCATTGCAAGGTCGCTGGCTCAATGCGATCTCTTGGCACGGCAATTAAATAACTCCCAGGTTTCTTAATTTCCTCCTGCCTGCCCCCCCCCCCAGAAATGTAAATGAGTGGATCACAGTTAATCGTACAGCAGATCATATTTGCAATGGTAAAGTGAGGATACGCGTACGTCTTCCAAGATGCCTGGACGGTGTGGGAGAGTAGGCCTAATTACCAAAGAAAGGGGCCCTTTCTATTGTGCCTCCTCGTGTAGGCCCCAGTCACCAGAAGTGGCTTAAATAAGAAATTTCAGCCCTGCATATTTACATGTTTGCATGAACATTATTGGGTACTATTTCCACATCAGATTACCAATAAAATATAATATTTACTCGCACGGCATCAAATCAACATATAAACTGCTCTGCACAGTCTTATGTTGTCCCCATGTGGACATGTTATCTGAGCAATGAGAATATTGCAAACTCATAAAAACATTGCTGCAAGCTCCTTTGTGGTGGGATATAAAAAAACGTGTCTCTGGCCAGGTTCTCCACATTTCCTCATCTCCTTTAAAACAGCACTAGACAGGCACGCACAACTTGCTTAGCCACGGTGGTAATTTAACGTTGGCTCTCTTGATACATGCAAGTCTACTGACGAGTGCTTTTGCAAGACAGCATGCACCACATGTAGTGATACATATAATAGTTTTGTTATAAAAGGCAGCCCTGCAGTACCCCTTAATGACTTAGAGCAGGACTCCGTTGTGTTGCAGGGCACAAATAGCCAGTGGTCAGGTTTCTTCCATTTGTGAGCTATCATTGCTCAAACAGCTACTCCAGGCAAATAAGGTACTGTGTATAAAACATGTAGTAGTAGTCTTAAAATCACGAATGAGCTACTCTAAACCACAGCGCACAAAACCAGTGCCTACAAAACAACTTAGCAAGCATAGTCCTTAATATCAGAGCTCGAAACTGACCCATCACAACCTGCATGATCAAGACACTGCGCTGGCTTCCCATAAAGCACCGCATCACTTACAAAACAGCGCTAATCTGCCACCGCGCACGCCACGCAGGCCTCACACGACACCACGCTTCATTACTCCGATCGCCCACCGTAACACCATCACACGCTCTACGAAGCCCGTCGCAGCATCTACTTTCACGCACCTCGCTCGTGGACAATTCCACCCACGAACCTGGAACGTGCCACAGCAACAACTTCGCCAGACCACATCCCCCACCGCTTATAAAACAAACGCCTACAAACTCACCTTTTCACCAACGCACACCAACCACCCCTGAGCAAGGCTCTGCGCTTATGAATTTGTCAATGCGCACAGGGTTCACAAAATAGGTGCGCATTACAAATGTATTGATTATTATTCTAACACAAGTTTCATTGTCTGCTGTGAATACACGACACTTCAATTTTGACCACGAGCAGTGGCAATAATCTGAAAAAGGCATCGCATCATCTATAACAGGTTACAATTATTAGCGGAACATTATACATCACACACTTTCAATGAAACAAAGCTACCACGACTATAATTTACTTTGGCGCACGTTACTTATGAAATTAGAATTAAATGAATTACCGTAAATGACTACCGTCCAGGGCACCGATGCATAAAATAACCCACATCACACTACCTTGGCAGAGATTCAGGTGCAACTGGATATTAAGGTGCTTAAGTGCATGGCTTTATGAATAATTAATGCTAAAAGCTAATTAGATTTAAACCCAACTATGTGACCACGTGTTGCTCTCAAGTACACCTTACCAGCGCTGCCATGAAATTCTACACAAATATTTTATCAATGGGAAAACTGAAAGGTCAAAAGCTGACCCTTTAAGCTTCCCACGCTAAAGCTAACATGTAGACCTTCTATTAAACCTGGTCTCTCATATATTTCACGCCTCAGTAGCCACATATTGTCCTTGGCCAGCAATGGAATTTGTGCGCGCCAAAAATTGTACTACTGTTATAAAATGAAAATAGCCAACACCCAAACGCGGGTCTTCCGGCTAAAGAATCATGAGCTGCAAAAGTAATTTCCACTTGTGCAATAACCGAACGTCTTGTCAACAGGGCATCACGAGACCGTTGATGTCTGTAAGCAAATGAGCACAGCAGCCCAAGGCTGCATCGAAAGTGAATGGTTCTTCTGATTCAATTGGTCACTTTGCCACCGACTCCTAACATTCAACTGCGTGCTTAAACCAGTGTGCCTGAGGCACCGTCGAACATCGCCTGTGTCTGCACGCATACATTTACTCAAGCACCATACACGGAGGCTTAATTTACAACCCGAAGACCAAACGTAGATATGCACAAGCACGACCCTGGTAAGTTAATCCGCTGTCGGATGAAGGCCAGTCTCCAAAATGCGCAGATCGTATCGGTTACTTGACTGTACTTCACCGCGCTGGTCAGGGTGAATTAGTGAAGGCAGGGAGAACGGACGCAGGCGAATAGCATAGTGCGACAAAGAATTTGCTGCACTGCACACGGCTGCCTCCGTAATATAGAAAAACAGAGCACTCAAAGGCAAGAGGTCAGATTTAAACACTACAATAATTTACAGCAAAAATCTGCTTACTTGTGACCTTAAAACCTGCAACTCCTATCAGCAATGGGAAGCGAAGGGGCTGTCAAAACTCTGATAACATGCGCTCCTATTGTTCCTATCTGAAATAATCTGCAGTTTGTTCCGTCGTGCATTATGAACAGCTGTCTCTTATCGGAGAACTTTTCACAGATAAGTGCAGTTCATCTGTGTTTTTTTCCACACATTATTTCGTGGAAAAGAGGAGTACATGTGCGGATAATAGGATCCATGAGGCTCATCGGCCACATCACTGCAGAGAAGCGTTATAATGCACGTTAAAATATAGATTTGACAAGCCATTGGAATGATTTATATGTACATTCAGAATTGACACATTTCACTTCAACTTCATCAACATAAACCTTTCCAATGGGACACGTGTAAATATTAGAAGGTCTGTGAGTCTGTCAGGCGCTTATGAATGTGTGTTTATCCTCTACGTGTGATTAGGGATCTGAATGACATTCACTTCCTAGCCTCTTAATGAAAGAATGCAACACTCCGTTACAAAAATTAGTAGGATTTTATTTTATCTTCACTTACAAATGTATTAAAAGCTTGACAACAGGTAGAAATTGCTATTAAGTTATTTAAATATCTTTCATTTTTAAATAGATTAGAATCTAGGCCAAAGGTCGTTGTCGCTAAGCATCACTGCGTGATTTTCATTTTAGACGACTGGGTGGAAGAGCTATTTAAGTATCGGCAAATAAGCGAGCTTCATGTCTGTGCTATTAAAGGAAAACTTGCAGTTGTGCGACAAGGGTGTGCAAGACTGTAGCCATTTTAAAACATACAACACATTACCCAGCATTTCCAAAACGCATGTGGTCAAGTAGAAAAAATCCGATGAAGATGTGATGTGCAGATGTAAAATTATGGAAAACGTGATAATCTGGACATGAGAGGCCCATGTGTGCAAAACGGCACGAGAAATAATACAAAAGCACAGACGACCAGCATTAAAACATAATGAGATCAAAGACAAGAGTAGAAGCACAACACAACAGTAAGGCAATAATAGCATGTTAAAGGGTTTTTTTGTGTATCTAAAGATCGACAAGGGAGTACAAAAAATACGATTTTCCATTATCTATCAAACATTATATACTAATGTACACACGGCGAATGCACACAGGAACGAATGGACTTGCAGAAAATCTGGCCTCACCGTTCATGTTAAAATTTTTAAAGAAAAAGCTCCTCTGCTACCGAAAGGCACTTAACTGTGCCCGTACCAGCCATCTATCCAGCATTTTGGCAGATACCTGTGACATGCCCAAGATTATTTTCTCGACCATTAATCAGCTCCTTGGTCCAACCAGTCACTCGCCCTCACCTCCTTCACTAATCAGGATGAGGCAGATCAGCGGATTCAGTTTTTCTCATAAAAAACTGAGGCCAACCAACCGCATATCTACTCAGCTTCAACCACCAACCAATAGCTCAATAAATGTTCCTCCACCTTCCTTGATCTCAAAACTCCTGGAATTTTCCAATTAAACAGAATCCGAGGTCTCTTCTTTAGTTACCAGATCTCAGCCCACAAACTGCTCCTTGAATCCTTTCCCATCTAAAATAATCCGGGCAAATTTCAAATCCCTTACCACGTTCGTCACTAATCTCTTGAATAACTCACTTCTTTCTGGTATCGTTACCCCACTATCCAAATATGCCGCAGTTAACCCACTGCTTAAAAAAACCTGGCCTCGATTGCAACATCCCGAATAATTATCACCCCATCTCAAAGCTACCATTCATCTCTAAGGTCCATGAACGTGCCCGCAACCGCGCAACTCCAGAAACACGTTCTCAACAATGACCTCCTCGATCCCTTCCACTCTGGGTTCAGATTTGGCTACAGTACTAAAACTACTCTGGTAAATGTAGTTGAGGACCTATTCATCACTGCTGATGAAGGCTTGCCAAGAATTCTTGTCCTCCTGGACCTGAGCGCTGCCTTTGATACCGTTGACCACACGAGCTTACTTGAGCGACTGGAGGGTATAAGGCTCTCTGGATATGCCCCACATTGGCGGAGCTCCTACCTCTCCGACCAGAAGTACTTCGTCAGCCCCGGAGGACAAAACTCAGAGATCAGGGTTCAGTTCTAAGCCCACTCCTCCTCAGCATTTACATACAAACACTTGGCCATATCCTGCGCAGCCTCAATCTCGGCTCCCATTGCTATGCCGATGACATCCAAATCTATATCCACGCAAAGCCATCCATCAATGCGCCTGGTCTTTGCATGTTGTCCTCACTGTTAACTGTGAAGGCCTGGCTCAATTCAAATTTCCTAAAACTAAATGCGACAGAAACAGAAGCTTTGCTTGTCGGAATCCCACAGCAATTGTCCAAGGCTGAACCTTCCAATTGAAGCTTGACAACCAGACTATTGAAGTTGCTAAGGCGGTTCGGAGTCTAGGTGTGACTCTTGATTCCTCACTCAGCTTCGAGACACACATCAACAAGGTGACAAAGGTAGCCTATATTCCATCTCAGAAATAGAGCCACACTGCACAACATCCTGTCACCTGCTGATGCTGAGAAGCAAATACACATCTCCATCTACTCATGAAGCAATTACTTCAATGCACTGCTTCCTGGCACCCTGCATACCTGATCAATCGTCTCCAACCTGTGGAGATTGCGGCTGCTAGAGTCCTCACTCGCACATCCATCCACAGTCACATATCCCCAGTACTGATGTCTCTCCACTGGTTACCGGTTTAATACAGGATTGAATTAAAGATCCTCCTTCTCACCTACAAGGCTCTCACTGGCGCTGCCCCAACATACATCCGTGACCTGTTTGAGGCACCCTCAACACGACAACGTTGATCCTGCACTACGGGCTTACTGCATGTGCCCAGACCGCACCTCCATTCGATGGGTCACAGAGCCTTCTCATGCACTGCTTCCAGACTCTGGAATGCCCTTCCATTGGAGACTGAATCAGTCCCTGTGCATCTTCAAATCCCGTCTCAGGACTCACTTGTTCCATAAGGCTTTCAAGCCCTCTGGCTAGAACTGTTGATGTGGTCCATGTGGTCGTGCTTGGATGATGGCTTTTTGCTGACCTGTGCCTGCTCCGGAACTTGTATTCCTTCTTTGTTTGTTGAAGGATTCATTTTTTTCTACGCTTACTTTATGTTTTATAATTTATTACTATTTGACTGTCCTGATGTTGCTGATGACATGCCGTTTTTGCCACAGCTCGGATTTGTAAAAAAACTCAAAAAACGTTGTTCTTGCTGTTTTTTTTATTCTTTTTGTTGTTGTTTTGCTGTTCTCTCCACAGTTCTGTGCAGCACTTTGTGACCCTTGGGTGAAAATCGCTCTATAAATGAAATATTTATTATTACTCCTTCCAGCACGACAAACACTTTATTACATTATTATTTTTCATGAGACGAAGGAATATTGTTTTTGTTTGAAGCACAAGAACCTCCCTTTCAAGCAACTATACCGAAGCCCTGACTTCAACGGTGATCAATGCAACCTGCACCAATACCACAAATGGGCGTTCCACAAAGTCCAAACATTCCAGCCGGCCAAAGGCCACACATTTGACCATTTGTCAAGTCTCTGCTCCCCAAGGTCTTAAACTCCTCGTGGAAAATTTCCCTTAGGCTAAGCCAAGATGCACGCACGACGGTCAGTGGCGCAGTGCCCTGAAAGAGTGGGGTTGGCAGCGTTGTGTGAGCGCGACAAATGACATCACCACTTGCGCCAATGGTGTGCCGCAAGATTGAAGGATTCTGTAAGAAAAATAGTGTCGCAAGTTTGCCGCAAAGTATAAAAATTACAATTGTTTGCGCATCATGGAAAATGTGACGTCAGGTCACGTTAACGGTTCAGTTGTTGAGTGACAAAAAGCACCAATTGGAAACTGGCAAATGTGATTTTAGAGTGGATTTAACAACAATTTGTTTAATTATTCAGGAAAGCCACACTAAGTCGCAGAACTCTCTTTTAGGGAGATTCTCCATTGGATTTTTATTTTAAGACGTTTTCAGCCAATCAGATAGTGTTTACACGACAAGTGGGAAGAAACCAAAATACCTATAGAAACATATGTACAAGGGGGCAACACTTTATCTCCATATATATGGAAACAGATGGTGAATAGTCCACTTTCCGTAATGCCTTCTCTTCTCGAGAATCAGAGTATGGCACCTCAAGAGCCATGAAAAGGGGCGTTTGCATCAATAGCAGAATCCACTAATCCTTGCCTACATAGTGCTAAATTAAAGGTCATGTGCACTGCCACCACCGCCCATCTTTACATCTTGAATAATACAAATGCATATACGTGCATACATATGCTATCATCACTGGTTTAGTTTTTAGCACGGTTTCCTTTCAGCAGCATAAAAACGTGTCATCATTCTTAAGGATTGAAAAAACTTAAAGTACCCACGTTCAATGTGACATCTACATAAAGTATTAAAACACAAATGTTGGCATTAACATCAACCAAAAATTGGTACGTTCATTCAAAACGCAGGTGTTTTTTGTGCATTGATCACCTTGCTGCGGTCTTGTATTATATGACATGCTGTTCTCTCCGCAGCTCTGTGCAGCGCTTTGTGACCCTCGGGTGAAAAGCGCTCTATAAATGCAATTATCATTAAGATCCATGAAACATATCAATTTGAAAATATGCATTAAAGAACATATGATCAAACTTGCTCTAACTGGTTCAGTTTTTCCAAAATGTTGTATTTTTATTTGTCTAAAGGATTATTTTCCACTCCTCAATAAAAGCACATGCACAAAACATTAAAAGACTGCTGTGATTAATTTATAAACATGGACTCAATTGCTCTACGATTTTACTACTACACAATTGACCGCAGGGACCAAACCACATTCAATAGTAAGTGTGGAAACGCCACTTCAAATTTGGTCAATAAACACGTTGATGAATATAGTCATAGCGTGCTGCCTAATAACACATTTTATGTGCGCTACATCAACAGTCGTAGCCTGAGTACTTTAAAGCCTTACAGAACAAGAGAGGCTCGAGACGAGATTTGAAGATGCCCAGTTAACTGAATCTCCAATGGATGGGCGTTCCAGAGTCTGGGAGTAGCGTGCGACAAAACTATCACCCATCGAATGGAGGCGCGATCTGAGCACAAGCTGGCTTGCTGCCGACCTGTGCTCAGGAACACTCATTTCTTCCTTCGTTGGTTGAATTGTTTTTATTGCCGATTTTTACGTCCTCCTCTAAATTCCAGCCATTATTTGACTTTCAATTAAACTCTTCTGATGTTGTGGTTGACATGCCGCTCTCCACAGCCCAGATTTGTAACACTAAAAACGTTTTTGTTGTTGATTTACCCTTCATGTGCCAGACTTGCTGACATGCGTTCTCTCCACAGCTCTGTGCAGCACTTTGCGACCCTCGGTAAAACGTGCTCTAGACGTGCTGTTATTACTCTTATGTGTGCACAACGCATTGCATTATAATGTAAGGTGTGCAACTTAGTTACAAAACAGGCATTGAATTGATGACTGGTGACTTTAAATTCTCAACTCTACTCACATGGTAAGAAAAACAACTTGAGGCTAACTTACCAGTATTAAAATAAAATGCTGAATACCATCTCAAATACTTACAATCACAATGTACTCGATTGCGTTTATCGACGATAAAGGCAATCTAAATATAGCAGCAATGGTGGCTGGGTCAGCTTTGATGCATGCAACAGCTTGATCACAATCAGTGCTGTATTGTGGGCTTGTCTAAAAGTGCCTTTGTACTCGCATGTCAATGTTCCATCCTGTCATATCAGCTGCATTCATGATCTGTATTCCGGTATTGTCCAGGCTGTGCGCACAAAGGGTCCTAGTTTTTGGTCAAGAGATGTGTACTTATATTTGAACACCCCAAATAACACAGTTGCTCAATCAATAAGCTAGATGATTGCAATCTTGGAAGTGTTTCACAATAATAAAGTCTTCTGTCACCCTTCAACAGCTTATAAAAATGTATTTATAGGTTATTTTTCCAATACCTCTTACGCGTGGTAAAGTATTGTGGGCATGCCACGTTCATCATCCTTACCAACCTCCTATAAAATTACATTACATGTTATAAATCACTTTTCAGCAGTCATGTGTGGAGATATGTCAGTACTTCATTACGTGGGCAATAATGGCCACTAGAAACTAATTAATGTATTTCATTAGACATATCGGGCCAATTGTGTTGGGTGGATAACTGACTCATTGCAAAGTGTGTGGTGTGTTACTTATATCTGTAGTCATTCGTTAGTTTACAATGCAACGCGTTTTCTTCACACTGTTCTCATTTCTTCACTGACACACCGTGTGTTGCACTTTCAAACGAGCCCAGTCTCGATGAGCACTCACCCAGTCAAAAACAGCAATTGACTGGCAATGACGACACACAGGTGGTCCACGGTACCGTGGTGCTATCAGTGATAGTCAGCTGTTAACTCACTCATCATCATCATCACGTCATCAGAATGAGACCGCAGGCACGGTTTGCACTTTAGCGAGCGACTGACGATACGATTAGTAAAACCTGCTGACGATGCCTCCAACGTGGGAGGGGAAACTTTGCAAAGATTGAAAAGAAACACCCAACACGGCTACCCTGAAATAACATCTATGGAAAGCAATTCTCATACACTGAGCCTAAAAACCTACATCATTACACTATTAGTAAAAACACCAAAACTGTTACACATACAATAACCAATCTACAGATTATAAAGTGGTTGGAAACATGATCAGCTTGCTACCATCATCAGATCACTTTAAAGACGCAGACGTTTTCGTTAAATGGTCTGAATGAGAGAAAATAAATGTATGCACTGAAAAATGGTTGCCGAAATATAGTAGCTGCAGGTGCTTATCAGATTTAAGGCATAGGTTTGAGAGCTGACAGTGGGCTCAAGCTGCGATGAAATATGAATCAATGGTTACTGATGACAGGAAAGCCAGCAGAGATACCAGTGATACTTAATAGGCTCAAGAGAGGACAAATAAGTACCATTATACAAAACCAAAAGACACCCCCCCCCAACACCTATATTTGAACCCCTGTCAAGGTGGACATTTGGAAATGTCAACTTGTAGAACTTTAGTCCATGTAAACAGGAATTAGAAGAAATTGTAATTTTAATTTAAATGGAAAAGGTCCCCTTCACTAACACCACACAACCATTCTAATCCCTATGAATACAAAAATGCACATATTTTGAATATCATGGTTATCTATTTAACATTATAATAGTAATAATAATACTTGCATGTATTTATGAACATGTCATATTACATGTTGTTCTGCAGCGATGTGTAGATTTTAAAAAACCCAAAAAAATTATTGTTGCTGATTTTCCGTTCTAATGTCGTTGTTGGCATGCTGTTCTCACTGCAGTTCTGTGCAGCGCTTTGTGACCCTCGGGTGAAAAGCGCTCTAAAAATGCAATTATTATTATATTAAGATGTTGGCTTTAATGCGAGTTAGTAAAAGTATGAATACATTGATAAAGCTACACCGTGTGGAAAGGAGGCTAAAATACCCCAAAGAGACGTTATTTAGGGCTTTCTGGAGTGCAGGCCCTTCTGCCAATAGTGTCATGAGCACGATATTGCAGGTCTCCACCTTTGTAACCATTACCTATTAATGTAAATACCACTCTCAATCCGGAAACTTTAAAACAGAAACAATTACTTATTATAGCTTTCAAAATGTGGGATCTAGTTACATAATTTGCCAGTGTTGCTCGTGTTAGTTTATTCACAATATACGTAAAAGGTGGACAATAATGTTGTTCTAGTGTCTCTGCTGGCCTCCTGTGTTAATGCATCATGTATAGTGTTTGATTCTCTGTTGTTCTTCGGAACCTCGTCATGAGAGACGGCAGCGTTTGTTGTTCGGCTGGACGTGTGTCCTGACAGACCGGTTCAGTCTTCATTTCAGAGGAGAAAATGTGACCTTTGCCTCTTCAAATTCCCTTTGCTTACACGATGTGAAGCTGCATTTCTTTAACATCAACCATAAGGGTCACATGGCAACAAGGGATGCAATAACTTGAGCCATTTGATCTGGAAGATCACATTCTCCTTTGCCCCCCACAAGAACACCAAAAAATGTGGCATGCATTTGGTTTTAACGGTACTTTTAAGACGTTCAACGTTTCCTTTCAACATTGTAAATAAGCATCACATGCTGAATTGAATATCTACGTACAGGACATGAAGCTAACGAGGAAGTTCAAAATTCTAGTGATAGAATGCGCTTAGAATTCACAGCCGTCCATTAAAAGCTCCCTTTCTAATCATGTAATGGTCTCAAACCAGTGCACAAACTGCCTTAATCATATGGTCATGTTGAAAACAAAGTAAGTGGTGGAACACAGTGTACGACCAATGCCAAAACCAGTCGTCACGACTGTCGCTTGGCATTACTCAAAGATGCATGTGCTCTACAGGGCTTCAGAGCTCTCTCAGATCTTCCAGTCAATAGTGCTATCAAGCGCACATCAAAGTCAAACGATCACTGCCTCTGCTCCAGCAATAGACGTGCCTTTAGCAGCATTCAACCCGTTTTTATCAATTATTATCATTTGCCTGCTAAAGATCTATTCAAATGCAATGGAGGGGACTTAGAAAGCACTCTCTGAAGTTCGACCTTTCCAGTAAAGCAGCTAAACAAAGAACATATAATGCATTCAGGCAAGTATTTAAGCTGACTGACAACACTGCTTTGTTTCTGCGATAAATATATTTGGGGAAATAATATAACAGTAAATTCAACGTCATTTACATAAAAAAAGTTAACAAGGTGAGAAACAACACATTGGGTGATTATACAAAGTAGGAAACACGACACACTTTTTGTAAGTTATTTGTTAAATTATATCAAGATGTGGACCTTGCATTACAAGAGACAAGCAATGGGCTACCGTTCAGAACAATGTCAATATATTTTAAGTTGACTTTAAGATCAATCTCCACTTACAATATACAGAATCATCTGATGGGCAAATTTCAGACACTATAAATGAAACTTCCCAAACGATCCAGCCTAGATCCATATATTAACTGACAGACTTGCTTAGCTAAACACGTCTTACCTTGTTTGTTTTAGAATTATTTTTTATCGCTTTTTCTATGTCCTTCTATAATTCATTGCCATTATTTGACTCAGTTGAACTGTCCTGATGTTGCTGTTGACATGCATTTCTCTCCACAGCTCAGATTTGTAACAAAAAAGTACACATACAAAACCTTTTTGTTGATTATTTGCTGTTCTAATGTCGTTGTTGCTGACATGCCGCTCTCTCCGCAGCTCTGTGTAGCGCTTTGTAACCCTCGGGTGAAAAGCGCTTGAGAAGTCCAATTATTAATAATTTTATAAAAGGATGGATAGCAATGTATCCGCGGACCGTCACTGGTCTGCCGACCCAATCACCAAACGCGTGAGCTGTACAAGAGGCCAAGTTGCTCTCGTTTCAAAGCCACCTGCTCACTGCAAATCACTGTAGCTCATGTTCACTGGTGATGACTGACGAGGTGTTATTTACTTGGCAGGCGTTTGGAAAATAAGACAGGCAAAAACAAGACATCCAAGGAAGTCTTTGGAGCAAACTTGTTGTCCACACCAAGAATTACCCTGTGTTTGACTACAGAAATAAAAAGAACACACCTGGTAGCAGGAGCATTGACTGAAAAGATTATACGCAAACTGACAATGTGGTAGTATTGCAGATACACTGCAGGGAATATAATTGGGTTTCCTGCAACATCGGAACGTTGTGGATATGAATGACTGAATAACTGGCAGTTAATCGGTGAAAATCACCTGGGATGTAAACATACCCACGAACGTGACTGACAATTGAATGCCGAAACATTGCTTCGATAGGAAGAGCACCACCTCTGTAAGAAAGCAGCCCTCTGTGCTTACTCGAATAAGGATGAAAAAAACGTTTTTGACCGATCATGAAATGCAATTGTCACTATACCCAACAAGATGCTCGAGACAGCTATCCGACAGTGTTTGAAAAACTATTTCGGATTGAATAACCGATAATCAAGCACTGGTAATCCCTATTGGACATGGGTCCACAGAGTCTCAGAAATAAAATATTTTTTGGACATACGATCATTGAAAATAAAACCTGACCTCCGGAAGGTCCTAAAACAAGCTTTGGCCATGGGTTTTAAATTTAAGTACAGCATAAGAGACCCAATTCTCAGGCTTAAGAGTAATGTTTACTCCTATACTAGCATATTTGTATTTAGATATTACCAAAATAGATATTAGACTCAGAGTCTTTGGGCTTAAAGTAACACAAGACGTTGTGTAAGACCTCAAAACATTATGCAAATTAGCCATCAGAACAGACTGCTTTTAATATTTTTCAAAGCTTTGAGGTATTGTGATGTAAAGATCTCGTAGCAGAACTCAACAACTGCTGGTAGGGACCCTCAAAGATCTCCAAAGGGCCTGCCCAAAGATGATTTGGAGAGTTGTCAGGGTTCCCTAAAAACGTGTGTGATCATCGTTGTCCCCTATACACACACACTCCTGCAATTGCGAGCGTGTTAGTTTTTATGCAAGGGTGCTTGGCACTGACGTTTGATAATTCCTGCTCTTCACAAGGCATTAACGTTGAGAAATATCAACAACACGCTGAGTCATTGTATCCGGTATTAGGTACGCTCAACAACTCAGGAATGAATACGGTGTGTCATTGCACAAAAAACCCCGAGGCAAGTGTGTTAAGATTAACCCCTTTTGTATTTAAGCTTTTCTGATTTACAGAATGCAACACAAACCCAAAACCAACAAAAACGTGAAATAACAAACAAATGACAAATAGTTCAATGGGGTACTTTGAAGTTCTCACCAAAGCGCTATTGGTTCATCGGTCACACAACAGCAACAAAAACCGTTCACAACGGATGACACTCGGATCAGTGATAACGACTTACGATTTTAAAAAGCCTCAAAGTAAAGCATTGTTTAGCTTACACGCGCACTACTTCGTCAGTAAAATCTAATGTTGTATTGTAATGATGTAGGTTGTATTCTCAAATCGCACCCCCCCCCTACCCTACTGACGAGCGCATGCGGCACCCAGCGATCTGTACATTTCTTTCCCTTTTACGCCGGTCGCACGTCCGCGGTGATGATGGAACACAGCCACGCGATCGACGCGCTACGAATCGACGGATAGGCACGGTTACTTACTGCCGCCTCTTCATGTTATTCTGCAGAGGTCAGGTGTGGGCCGCGACGCCGCAGCCATGCGTGCTCGCTGCGCGAGACTGAGACCAGCAGAGCCCGGCAGTCTGCTCGACACCACCAACGCCACTGCTAAACACCCGAGCCTTCGACGCCCAGAGGACTGTGGGAGCTGCTCAGCGACAGCGTTTTAAAATAAGAGTCTCGGGGTGGGTGGAGGGCGGGGGAGGGAGGAGGGAGGAGGGTGACTTTGATGTCACGCCTGTTTTGTTCATCGCGTTCACTGCCAAGGTCAATTATCCACATTAGCAAGAGAATTAATCAGGTAAGAAAAACTTGTCTGTTAGGTTACAATAAAATGCAGTGTTTTGTTAATACGAATACATGCTTATTAAATGTAAAACGTCCAAGATAAAACGACAGAGGGTATTTTTATTAATGGGTAAACATGTATATTATGTAATACTGATGCTTCAAAGCATTGGTCAGTCATGGTATTTAATCCTTAAACACTATCATGGCCTTGGAGAGGGGTAATTTTTTGTTTAGCTGATGAACTCTTAATTTGTAGGGGAGTTCACATCTCACCGCAATCTCTTGGTAATGATCCAGATAATAATATTATAATTTGTAACACGCGCTAGTTCCGTGCCTAGTCATGGATGAGACACGGATTCGGAGGTAAGAGGATCCTGCAGAGGGAGGGGGAGTCGTCTCTGTGGTCAGCCGGTGCCAGCCTGCAAGATACTGCTTGCTATATAGTACGATGTTATTGACTAATGCGTGTTTTTGTTGTTGTTGTGGGAATAAACAGGAGAACCCAGAAGAAATCCACGCAAAACAGTGGAAGAACACACAAACGCCACATAGAAAGGCAGCAGAGGCGGATCGCATAGCCTCGGGCAGGACATTCTGTGAGGTGCAGATGTTACCACTGCGCCACCTTGCTCAGCAGATGATAATAAAGCATTTTTAAACCACAGTTTGCATTTTACATTTCCCAGAACTCATGTTAAAGTTGAGCTAGTCTAAGGCAAAAAAAGTGTATAAGTATGTACAAGCATCTGTGAATTTAGAATAGGCTACAATTACTGCTAAGATAACCATTTTAATCGAACACCGTTGGTGATCAATAATAACACTTTGCATGGATTAAAGGCACAACTGAAATGATTTGTAAATTGAACTAAAATATTGATTTTTTAGCCATTCACACAAGTTTAAGCAAATATAATTAATCATTAACAGGTACTTTTAACGCCTCAAAAATTTGATTATTTGTCAATTCAGATGTCTTTTCCTATCCTCTCATTTATAATTGAGAGGATATTTGCCAGCTGAGTCTCTGGGCATCTTCAAATCCCGTCTCAAGACTCATTTGTTCCATAAGGTATTGAAGTCCTCTGGCTAGGACGGTTGATGCTGCTCACTGTTGTGCTTCGATAATGGCTCACTGTTGACCTGCGCCTGCTCATGAACACTTATTCCTTCTTTTATTTGTTAATTATTTTATCTGTTATTTCATAGCCTTCATTGATTTCTAGCCATGATTTTACTTTAACTGATGTATTATGATGCTGTCGTTGTTGACATGCCGTTCTCCCCAAAGCTAAGTGTAGCGCTTTATGACTATTAGGTGAAAAACGCTCCAGAAGTGCAAACATTATTATATGGAATTCTTCTGTATCATTGGCAGTTTTGTTCGCTCCTTTAGCTGATATATACCTTTTGTATCATAAATACTATATACCCAAAAAAACGTAATTGTTGCTGATTTTCCATTCTTATGTTGTTGTTGACGTGCCGTTCTCCCCGCAGCTCTGTGCAGCGCTTTGTGACCCTAGGGTGAAAAGCGCTGTATAAATGCTATTACTGAAGCCTGTAAACACTGAATAACCACATTTTTTTTGTATAAACAAATATACTGATCGAAGCCCTTTCAACAACAGATGGCCAGCACCTGCCTATAGGTACAAAAAACAAATGTGTGGAGTTTGTTAAATGCTGTTGAAATGATGTGACATATACACTGGCTGCACTGTAACATTCCACTGAAGTACAAACACAGGTGGGTGTTCATTTTAATATTCACACGAAATCCAGCTCCTTTAAAAACCTGATTATTCAAAGTGCCCACAGCTCCTGGCACACACTGAATGCAGTAAGCTGGTAAATGCAGACAATTCTTTGCAAATGCTGTCTCCAAAAGAAAAAAAATGAAAATTGGTAAAAAACAAAATTCCCGATATATAAAGTGCCATACAATGTACATTAAGCTTATTGAACACACCTGATCTAGGTATTTTGTACACCTGTTATGGATTATTTTCCTCGACATGTGGCATAAACACTTGCACTGTAATAAGCTATATTTACAAAAGTGCATAAAGAATACTTTACGGATGCAATAGGTCACTGGTTATTAGTGAATTCATCACTTTAGGGTTTAACTTGTCATTCTAGTGGACACACTCACAGAAGGACAACTACCTGTATCACTCAGCTGTTCACCCGAGAGTTGCACCCAATAGAATGTGCGCTTGTTCAATGACAAGATAGTGAGCATAAATTAATAAAACTGTGCATGGCAAGCAAACTAAATTCGCTATGCCAAAACGCACCACCATGCACAATCCCCGAGGAATGCCCACCCCCCAAACCATTTGCACATTTGCACGAGTGGATAAAATATTTACTTACCTGAACACAAAGAGTACTTAACTGAAAAAAAACCTGCCTTTATTGCAATTTCACCCAGAAAGCAAAATGTTTATCAAAGTTACAAACATGAACAGTACTTGCTTATGAAAAAGCTTAAAGTTCTGCTATATATGCCCCACTCAAAACATTATTTTTAATCACAAGCACTTGCATATATGCTTACATGATTGTTTTTCCATCTGGCCGAACAAGCTGAAGTTACGATTACAAGCACTACACGTGCAAATACAGCAAGTTTATCTCCCTACGACTTGACGCAAATGGCGCAACCACCCTTTGTTCATTTACAAAACCAAAGCTGGAATATTTAAAAAGTTACGCTTCGTCTGAAGCAACGTGGAAATAAATGACTAGAAGGTTGAAGGGAAATGGAACAACTCGAGTAAAGACAGTTGCACTGTACCTTCTCTTAAACTTTTTTCGACTACAAACGTGGGGCTCCTTAAGGGTCTACCTCAGTGTGCAGCGAGCCATAGCTTAGCACCCATTAAGTCACATAATAAATGGTCCTTATTCCTGGTTAAGATTTGATGAATTCATGACAATTTAATACATAGTTCACAATGTGCCATCTCTTGTTACAGCTCTTCTGCAGAGTACAGTTTAGTTTGTTCTCTTCAGCCATGAGTACATACTTTGCACGACGTCTATATGATGTGCGCACACATAATTCAACACGTGCAACGTGAGGATGAGCATTCAATTTAATTAGCAAATCATAAGTGTGAAAGAAGCAATGAAGACAACCGAGTATGACGCTTGCCACGAATCACTGCTACCCTATTATTATAGCATTCGGCACACAATTAACACATACATTTCACACGTGTATTTGTTTTTAATTGGCAACATCGAAGTTTTCATTTTTCACTGAATAAATTTTGGGTCATGTATACACTCTTGGAGCCACAGCCATAGCGTTAGTGGGCAGAACCACTCAGACCTCACCGAAATTCAGGCCTTGCAAGATCTAAATCTCATCTCATCTCATTGTCTGAAACCGCTTAGTCCTATACAGGGTCACGGTGAAGCCGGAGCCTATCCCGGCAGACACAGGGCGCAAGGCAAGGATATACGGACGATGGGACGCCAGTCCATCGCCGGGCACTGCTGGGCAATTTAGCCTGCGAGCCAATCAACCTATGTAGCAGCATGCTTTTTGGACTGTGGGAGGAAACCGGAGTGCCCGGCGAAAACCCACGCGGACACGGGGAGAGCATGTAAACTCCACACAGAAAGGCACCCGAGCCGAGAGATTCGAACCCGGGACCTTCTTGCTGTGAGGCGACAGCGCTAACCACTGGGCCACCGCGTCGCCCCGCAAGATCTAAATTTAGGCCTTAATTTATTGTCTGGATCACTTGTGGCCTGTCGTAGCCACAGCCAAAGAGAGGGGTATATTGGACATTTGCCGCTGTGGGCGCAAAATTATTTTCTCTTTTGCTACCCCAGCTAGATCAGGCCGACATTAAACCCTGGATATAGTCAAAGCAAAAGAAATAAACAAAAATGTAAATGCTCATGCTCTGAGGACCCAATAGGTACAAAAATTAACAAGGCAGGTTCGCCGTGAGTGACCACTCACCCATACCTTGGTCTCTTGGAGAAGCGGCGGCGTCGGATGCTTGCCTGCGAATCCCAAGAGTTGGGGTTCTGCTCCCAGTACTCAGGGTCACTACTGTTGCTGTCGTACGCCTGGGGGCGGCCAGCCATCCCACTCAAGGGAGAGGCACGACAGCAGCGGCAATTTGCCGCAGCGGCTCCCCTGGTGAAAACACACAAACAGAAGCGGACAAGAGGACACGGTTGAAGTTCTGTAGCGTGATTGTTTGGGAAAAAAAATCCAAGGCAGGACACGAAGTCATTTTAAACAAACATTGAGCACTAAATAGTAATGAGTGATGATATGATATGCCTTTGTTTATCATGTATTAAGTTCTAGCTCGTTCGAAAATGTTTTAACTTGACCATGAGAATTCTGAAAGAGTATATTGGCAAGCAAATCAACGGGGGGGGGATGGGGGGGGCTCAGCCCCCTTCAGCGCTACAGGGCAGCACTCTTGCCCACATCACGGGTAATCCAGCACACGGGAACACGATGGTAACAAACACCACACGGGTTGGTGTTAAAATGTCACACAAAGTGCTAAGGTTCTCCCGAGTTAAAACTGCTAACATAACACCCATTCCTAAACATTCCCCAAGGTTTGGCTACATGTAGTTTACAAAAGGTTTAGTAATTCTTTAGTTTGAGTTAAGAACCGCATGGTTGGAAACACAAACAGAGAGGTCATGAGGTCACCATGACTACCTTCTTTTTGAGACGATGGTTGTTAAAATTGCCTTCTGCAACACTTGAAAGTTGAGAATATGTTACCACTTGGAAATGAAAATGTAAATATAACAATTAAGAACCCATGCAAGTGCATAATTTTGTTGTAACTCGCTGAAATAATCTAAACGTTTGATATGTGAGACGACTTATAATCACAAGCAGCTTTAGCAATATTGTACTGTAAAGAAAGATGTCAAATGTAGTTATTTTGTCTTGGCGGGAGAAAAATCACCCTCAATAATTGCATGTATTTATGTTACTTATGATCGCGATTCCATTTCAGAAGGTTCCTCTTACACTGTGAATGGTAGGGCCTCTAGTGGGGGTTATGTGAACCCATTACATGACCGACAATGACTCTTACACAAATCATACAACGCATCGTAAACTTAGGAAATATCAATTTCTGAAATAACGTGTGCCAACAGTAATTATGACCCCACATCATTATCCAGAAATAAAAAAAATAATACTGATAGACCCTGAAAGTCTCAAAGCTTTCAAACTTTTAAAAGCTTCAAAGCTGTAAAACTTCAAAAATCCAGTCTTCTAATCGGGAGACCACGTACACAAATATTTATCTAGGTGTGTCCCCATTCTACATTGCAGTGTGATATAAGGTCTCGTTGTAAGCGATCTGCGCACAGCCTCAGCAAGGCTGCTGTGAATAAATACGTGTCAGTTTCCAGCGGTGGCACTGTAGGGACAAACAGCAGCTTGTGGTCCTGCGGTCATTCGTCTTACGTTTCATTCATAAACCCTCACCTAACGTTCTGTGACTGCATGTGCCAAACTTTAGATTCCCTGGAAATTCATCCTTGCGCGTGTTTTTGTAGCGAAAAATACCCAACTAAAAGCTCGAACCGTCGCTAAATCTGGTGGTCCAACAAAACCAACTTCCATGTAGTCTGCGGCGGTACATGTATCACAGCTGTACATCTTGTTTTCACCTCCTGTTGTAACCAGTTTCGTTTGTCCCTTCTGTGTTCAAAGTGTGCACGTATTTAGCCAGAACAACGGTGTGGTCACCGTACAAATTTGTGCTTAACGCTCTTGTGAAAGACCTGCTGCACATATAAAATGGCCATCGCCTAATCCCGAATGAAATACTCACTTTATGTAATCGTAGCATGCAAGAGGAGAGTGAGAAAGATATCTCGACACACAATTGGACTGTTTAAATAAACAGCAAAAAAAACGACAATCCTGTCCAGCGTTTAACCTCGTTTAGAGGTAAAATGGCAAATCATAGTTGAAAAAGATACATTTAAACACGGTCTATGTGATGGAAATTACAATGAATAAGGGACACAATATGGTGTATTATGATTCAAACAAGGATTTATATGGTATTGATATAGCTTGTCACGACTCGATGTATAATTGTTGCTTTCCAAAGCCGTTCTTTCGGGATTGCCGTGTCGAATGCTTCTCCTCTCTCCCCTTCGTAATGTTTGACTTCCCACGTTGGGCACATCTTCAGGCGTTATAAGACTCTTTAAGCGCCACTGCTGGAAACCGACACTCTTATTTATTCACAGCAGCCCCCTAAAGCTGAGACTCAGCACGCCCGAAGATGACTCCAACGTGGCAGGCGAAATGTCGTGAAGGACAGGAGCAGCAGCGCTAGACACGGCTAGCTCGAAAGAATAGCGTTGGAAAGCAACCATCAATTACATCAATAATTTATATCGTCAATGAAGCCGCTTAATGATTTACACGAAAAAATGTATAAACAGAGTGCTTTATGAAGCCGGAAGTTTCTCGAAGAAAACCTATAAATATTCAACAACTCTATTTCCAGTTAACGCCCGTACTTAACCACAAGGCAAAGTACCGTATAAAAGTAAAGCGTTAAGAGTAAACATGCGCTGGAAGGGTTTTTCCATTATTGGCCCTGAGCTCGCAATAAAAATTCCTCGTTCTTTCGTTTGCAGTCAAATCTGTCTCCCTGAACATAGCCTATGTTATTTCTGTCCGTGTGGTAACAAGACAACACATTTGTAAAGTGAGAATCGTTCTATAAGTAAACACAACATGTACATCATAATCATCCACCATGGTCAATCCACTGCCTCCCCTTTCGGTGGGGGTCATGAGAGGTGATCGCACCATACCACGCTTGTCATTGCGGGCTTGCCAAGACAAGAGTAACAGCTGTCGTCAAGCAAAAGTACGGTTCAGCAATCTATTTTGCATGTAGGCCCACAGTCCTGTAACAAATATAACAACCGGTCTGCTACCCAGAGTCAACCGATAAAATGAGGTACTACATGATGGATATTTTGGTATGCTAAATTCTAAAAATTATGTAGAAAGTACAAGATTCTATGGCAGAACCCACAACAGCCTTCAACACAAGAAATTATTCCCAAAAACGTTAATCTCAATTTCTTCAAGCCGAATCCAGGTAACCCTTGACACACACACTTCAGCTGCATACTAAGTTACCCTCCTGTGAAAGGCGCTTTAAACATGCAAATATTATTAAACTAGGCGAATCAGCCTATGTGGTGCTCCTTGATTAATTTCAAAGGGACAACTATAACAACGAAGACGACGGATCTTATTGGGCACTCCGAGAGATATCCATAAAAAGAAAAAATCGTGTCGCTGATCTTTCGGTATTGCTCTGTCAAGCACGCCTCCCTACTTCGTGACGTGTCGCCTCCCGAAGGCGGACGGAGGAGCGCTCGACACGGTTAACCGGAGAGAACACGTTTTGAAGGCAATCATGCATCAAGCCGTGGAAGAATGCATCAGTAAATCACGCAGCTAGCTCATCTGCCTAGTTTGTGTGTCTCGGGTTATAGGGCACTAATCGAAAACTTTGTTTATTGAAACAAATATTTAAAAACGATATCATATCAGGGCGGCGCGGTGGCCCAGTGGTTAGCGCTGTCGCCTCACAGCAAGAAGGTCCCAGGTTCGAATCTCTCGGCTCGGGGGCCTTTCTGTGTGGAGTTTGCATGCTCTCCCCGTGTCCGCGTGGGTTTTCGCCGGGCACTCCGGTTTCCTCCCACAGTCCAAAAAGCATGCTTGCTACATAGGTTAATTGGCTCGCAGGCTAAATTGCCCCGCAGTGCCCGGCGATGGACTGGCGTCCCATCGTCGGTATATCCTTGCCTTGCGCCCTGTGTCTGCCGGGATAGGCTCCGGCTTCACCGTGACCCTGTATAGGACTAAGCGGTTTCAGACAATGAGATGAGATATCATATCACTCCATTATAAGGATGTCGTCACTGGATTGGTATAAAAATATATGGAAGAGCTGTTAAAAATGATTCGAACATTACCATGCTAATACTCATTCCGTTTTATTGTTCATGTAAATTATACTTACATTTATACGGTCAGGACAATATGCATTAAACTATGAGCCTAAACACATTACTTGCAACTCATGCAAATGCATGCCAACAATTCTCTGGTCTAACAGCAAGTGGGGCAAAATAAAGACCTTGAACATAAAAATAAGTAGAAGAAACTAGACCAAACACACGCCATTAAATACAGGTGTTGTCAATACATATGTTTATGCGTTGGTGATTTCGAACGCTTGTTGTATGGCAGGAATCCCGCATCCAGAGCTTGCAAGCTCACCGAGTATTATCTACTGTACGAGTAAACATGTAATCGAATACAAAGAGCTGTACATGCGACACCATGAGTAAGAATATGCAGGACTGGCAGCACAAGACAATGAAGAATGGATTGATTATTAAATGTAACTGCGAAAGGACGTGAATGAAAACCTACATCATGATATGAATGTGAAATGTTGCATTAATAAACGTTATAGTTTACTTCCATTAAGGAAGGAAAATAATGCGGAACATTCTGGAACACAGCCTAAAAACAAACTGTATACACAAAATGACTGCTCGTTACACGTACATTTGTACACTGAAGGTCATGATAACCAGATTTGAGTTAGAGGGCTTTTCACGAAGAAGACGTAAGTTTAAGCAACTAATCAATCAAAGCAAAACAACAAATTGTCCAATATGGGTGACTTTTTGTCTTTAAAAGAAAACGGATGCTTTACAAAACGCCAATTTAAAAACAATGTGACATGAATAAATTCTACCCAATTACATGCACGTCAAACACGAACATAATGTAAGCATGTTGTGCACAATATAGAAACACATTAGACTATACCACCACCGTGGTATTTGGACAATACAGTACACTAGCGTATTGATGTAGGCAAGTACACCAAGGCACCACTGATCATTAATCGGTAACACCACCGCAATTGTGCTCGTCAGGGTGAAATATCATAAGGGACAGACCCAAGTGTGTCAGATTAATTTCCTGGGATGAATGCCATACGCATCACCACCTCCCTTGTGCCTCCTTGTTGTTTTATCCACCCGGCACTAGGCTCACTGCTGTGAGTGTCGCTCCTCTGCCCTCTGTTGTTTGAAGGCAGCTGCCTTCAACAGGCTGGTAACGTTCTCCATGAACCTCCTTCCTCCATGAGAGATGAGGAAGCCGTTTCAATGGTATTTGGTATCAACATCGCAGCCGGTTTTAACTTCCATTACCCCAAGCTGACATAGGTTAGCCTCCAAAAGCCAATTTCTCCAAAGCCAATTCCTCCACGAATCTCGATCCTGTGCATCCTCGGGGGTGAGAGCAGTCTGTCCAGACAGTATTTTGTTTTCGTGGAGCTGTTGGTAAGGTCCCAGTGCTTTGTTTCCCTCAGGCTGATGGTAAACTTTACTCTTTTCATGAGTCCCTGTTTCAGCAGCAGTCTCGAAACCCATCAAAATGAGCATCACTACCAAGTTATAAGCACATATACGGTAGACTAGCAAGGGAACCATCCATTGACCGCATATCTACAAGCCCTCCTCCTCTCCCCTGTAGGTACGGACTGTAACACACACAGCACTGGGCTGAGTCGACCTACGGAAGACCCGGGGCTAGGGTAAGACACTGGCTTGGCCGGACAATTAACATTAGATACTAACCATGGGCACTACCGCTGCGCGTGGCACCAGCGAAGCACTCAATAGGACGCGCACACACACACACACACAGTCCGTGAGACGGACTGCGTGAGTCCGTGAGACGGACTACGTGAGTCCGTGAAACGGACTATGTGACACGCATCAGGCCCCTCCACTGGAGATTCGGTCAGCTGAGTCCCTGGGCGTCTTGAAATCTCATCTCAAGACTCACTTGTTCCGTAAGGCTTTCAAGCCCTCTGTTGATGCGGCTCAATGTTATTGTACCGGGATGATGGGTTTGTGCCGACCTGCGCGGGAACATTTATTACTTGTTTGTTGAAGAATTATTTTTTCCGCTTACTTTATGTCCGATAATTTAATGTTATTTGACGTTCAGTTGAACGGTCCTGATGTTGACATGCCGTTCTCTCCACAGCTCGGATTTGTAAACTCCGTTGTTGTTATTGTTATCGTTGACATGCCGTCTCTCCGCTGCTCTGTGCAGTTCTTAGTGACCCTCGGGCGAAATTTCTCTATAAATCCAATTATTATTCTTTGGCAGGCTACTATGAGCGTACTGCAGTGACACGTAGCACGACACAGCACAAGGGCGTACACTAGCTGTATTTACATCTAATTGAATAACCCTAACAAGCCGCTCCTCTCTACACCGGTTCAGTGTGGACCGGTGTCGCACTCTGAAACCACAAACCCGAGTTCAACCCCGGGACACGGCTAACAACGCGTGACCCCTGAGCACCCCCCCCACCCCACCACCACCACCACACACACAGGCCTGC
>JAZEWT010000006.1:6840964-6854811 GCA_036362905.1 Mordacia mordax
CACCGTGACCCTGTATAGGACTAAGCGGTTTCAGACAATGAGATGAGATGAAGTTTTAAGTTGTGCCTCTATGCTCTCTTTGCATTGAAACCCCTGGTCCACCAGGAGGCGCTCTCTTGCAGTCAGCAAATCCAACAGCGCCCGAAATTTGAAAGCGTGTCAACTCAGCGTAGGACTGAGCACCGACTCTAAAAGGACCCCTCATCCGATCCCAAGGCTCAGTGGAAAAGGACTTAGGATAGAGCCACCGTCCCGACGGAGCGCTGAATCACGACCCCCAGATGGGGCAGCTCCCAGTTTCACATTGCTTCGCAAACAATGGCTCTGTATTCAACCGCAAGAAATACACAAACAATTACGTACGGAACGGCAGGGTGGCGAAGCGGTAATATCCGCGGCGCACAGACAGAGGGTCCTGCCCGAGGCGCCTTAGGCGCCTTTCTATGTGGACTTTGTGTTCTCCCCCTGTTGTGCGTGGGCTTTCTCCGGTTACCTTCCACAACTAAAAAACACTAATTAATTTGCCGATAACATGAACATATTCTGCATTGTCTGGCAGGTAGGCGCCGACTGACTACGTGGCAGACTTTCCTCTCTTTCCTCTGTGTCGTTTTTTTTTGTACAAATGCATTCGACATTGAATGAATACTGTACGTATTGTAAACGTATTTTTTTCATATCCCAGACGCCAATCTCAAACCATGGGCCGCATATTAATGTCACAGGCCTCTTCGATCATTCGCATTTCAGAATCTGTCCACTTGGCTCACTCAATGACTGAGGTTCCCCCCCGTCTATCATTAAACAGACTGTACTGTCAAATGCTGCTCGCGAACACCTTGAAGGCCAGCATGGCACACGAGGTTGTGGGTGGCCAGCACCACACCAATCAGCAACCTCGACATGAACGTGTGAACATTACCGAGCTATTCCGCGCCACACGAATTTATAAAAAGGCTTCGAAAACAATGCTTTCCTGCGCAATTTTCTCATGCTATCTATGAGTGATCTCATCTCATCTCATTATCTGAAACCGCTTAATCCTATATAGGGTCACGGTGAAGCCGGAGCCTATCCCGGAAACATAGGGCGTAAGGCAGGAATACACCCGACGACGGGACGCCAGTCCATCGCCGGGAATTGCGGGACAATTTTTAGTCTCCGAGCCAATCAACCTATCCAGGAGCATGCTTTTGGACTGTGGGAGGAAACCGGAGTACCTGGCGAAAACCCACGCGGACACGGGGAGAGCATGCAAACTCCACACAGAAAGGCACCGGAGCCGAGAGACTCGAACCCGGGACCTTCTTGCTGTGAGGCGTCAGCGCTAACCACTGCGCCACCGCGCCGCCCTCTATGAGTGATGTATTAGGGAAAATAATCTCGATAGCCGACAACTCATTGCCCAAAAGGTAACGTTTTGTTGAGGGGAGAGTAGATGGATGAAAAAGGCAAAGTATTAAGTCCATTGTGTATACAACTGCTCGAGGAGAATACAATAAACAGTCAAAAGTGGAATGCATAGGCACCAATTTCTATTGATTAACAATGCATCGTGACACACCATATTCAAGGTCGTGTCTCTACCATGCTTAAATATTCCTCGCGAAGGCTGTGGCACAAGAAAATTACCAAAGTCTGATTGTAAAATTTCACCTGGTTTGAATATTATGCCGTGATTATCTTGACTGTATCGGATTTTATTAGCTGATACATTTACTTGCGCAATCTCTTCTTCTTAGTGTCATATCCTAAAGGACGTTGGTGACAATGGTCTTCCACAAATCTCTGCTCTTTGAACTTCTAAGAATGTCCATTGTTGATATGGTCAGCCATCTCGAGGTCTCTTGATATAAGTCAATCTCTGTCGTCAACGATCTCTCTTTCCTTCAGTCTCTTCAATCAATCTCTTTGTCAATGTGTAACGACCTGTTTGACAGCCTTGGATGAGAAACTCAAGCAGCAGGATGACGTCACGGGGCAACAGCAGCCCTGCTTTGAGACGTTTGAGAATTTGAAATACCACGGCTAAGATTGGTGGAATGAAATTCTGGAGAGAAAAGCCATGGTTGGGGGGGGGGTGCAGGGAGATATTTAAGGGGAGCGCGGAGGGTGGAGCGGGGGTTGTTGAGTGACAGTTGAGAGCAGTCACGTGGGTTGGAACGCATCTCCTACCCCTGTTGACAGACTCATTCCCAACAATGTGATGTTTTTTATTTGTGAATTTATTAATTAACAATTACATTCTCTTCATCATATCTGCGTGTCATTACAAATGGACTTTTGGATTCGGGCTTCAGCACACAATTTGGGTCATGGGTGTTACTTGACCATACTTCACTATGCTGGTCAATGTGGGTTGGTGAATTTGGGGAGCATGGTCTTGGGAGTTAGAAGTATAGTATTGTACAACACGTTTTGTTGCACTTTAAGAGGGCTTCAAATTGAGGTACTGTGCGAAAAAATCATTCGAATGCGGTGCAAATTGCGTGCACATAATGTTTAATGAATTAACCGGCCAGCAACAAGGAAAACAAATACGTTAATAAATAAATAAATACAAAAATAAGTCATGTCATGTACAAAAACGAACTTTTAAACGTTCAGGTTCGAGTGTCGCATTCAAACAAGATATATTGAGAGTTAAAATATCTTCGCGGCTGCGAACTTTCTTCTGAGAACCTTTGCCACGGATAAGATTCACCTTTTCCGATCGCTACTGCACGTATCCACTGTGCTTGGAACTGAATATTCGCCAAGAAAACAACCAACTTCGAATACTCTCGAAGAACGTTTCAGGCAAATCACCCGGAATTGTCTCCGTTTCTTCATTAACAACTCAACTTTAAGATTGGATGGAAAATATACTTGACAGGTGGGGCAAAGGGCCTGATACGTGGGGTGGTAAAGGAACCTTTTTGTCCAGGTGCTAAAATAAATTATGTTATCAGCCAACATCAGGCTGCGATGATTGGCGCCCTATTCGAGCGCAGAGGTTCTCAAGCTTTCGCACCTCAAGGCCCATTCGGCCCACTTGGGGGATGTCTCCACGGCTAGGTGGCGCATCGGGGCCCGCTCATAGGTCGCAACCCACCGGTTGAGAATAGCAGCTCTAGAGGCAGCTGCTCCTGGTCTTCTCAGCTCAGCAAACAACCACGTGTGTAAACACCAGGACACAAAAGGCTTTTACCCCACGTAGGCCTCTGACACCACCCACCCCACTATACTGCACACGTTCGCCAACCCTGCCAATGTAAGCCAGTCGGCTGCCTATTTGTAATCTCTTTCAATGCATAATAATGATGTTCAAAGCCAAAATGTGCAGAACAAATTCTCAAAAGTGTAAACTTTTAAAGATAGGATTAACTCTGAGAATCAATATGCAATGAAAAGATTTTAAATTGGTACTATACCGCTTGAATCAGATCTACAGATGTGCAGTAGAATTTCCAGAGCTGCTCTTCCAGCATAGCCGTGTCGAGCGTTCCTCTTCTCTCAGTCGCGGTGCCTCACCACCCACGTTGGATGAATTGAGTGTTATATCGTGGTAGGAACGATTCACACGGCTATCCCGACAGAGCAGCTCTTAAGAGAAAGTCTCATAAACCATGAAAACCTACATCACTAAGTGTGCAGTAGTCATTCCGACTAGAAATTTCCGGCTGAAAATTCAAAAGAGTCGACTTTCTTTAATTGCCTCTCCTCTATTTTGCATCTGCATTCTCGACTAGAAATAATTCACGTGTCATAAGCCTCATGTAACAATTTAGTGGGTTATATAGTCGCGTATGTACACATTAACTCATCTCATATGACCCTCCGAACGGAAACATCATTTATTATTCACTGTTCCTTCGAAGGCAGCTTCATTATGTTGAGTTCATTGAGAGTTCATTGGGTATGAGGTTTGTTGTACTCATAAATTAAACGTCAACCTGAAAACTCGGCTAATTTAAAGGTACTTTGGGGCTGACAATGTCCTATATTACACGTAATGAGTCCAATGACCGTGATAATTGAGATGTCACTCGGTTCCTCGCTCCAACGTAATCACATCTCTCCTGGCTTCTCCCAATAGTTCAGCCTGTCCACGAATATTAATTGCCATTAAATAAAGGCAGAAACCAAATTTGCCCTTAACAAATATCACGGCACACACACGGGCACAAGCATATCCTCATCGCGTCCACTTTACCCACACGCCAGCGATTCGCGCAGTCCGTCTCCACGCTCACAGTACAACGTATAAAATACAAGTGCACACCGTACGTCATAAATAATAATAATAAAAATACAAAATACGGTAACGAAGAAATGCTCAGCGCGGCGCTCAAGGCAAATGCGCCAGTGCGCATGACAGGACAACGTCAAGAGCTGGCCGTTGGTTCTCGGTGCGTTCAGCGAGGCCGACTCCCCGAGGCACCCAACAGAGACGCAACGCGTGCGGACAGAACCCCGCATTCACGACCAAACGTTGCTCCGCTGCCCACAGCGCTGGTTGTCTCCTGTCATCGAGGCGTCTCGCCGTCCTACCTTGTCTTACATTACCCTTTCTCTTGCCCCTGCGGTCTCCCACCTCATCGGCACCTCTTCACAAACTCGTGTTTTCTTGTGGTTCGAACATTCTGCAAGATTTGGTTTTGTCCAATTTTATAGGAACACCGCCACAATGATCAATTTTAGATTGTAGCTTGGTATAAAAATATATAAATGTACTTGGTTACGATCATCTAAGGCTGTTCGAGGTGGCTTTTAATGGGGCCGCCATCAGCTCTTAATGAATCATTATTTTGCGATTCAAAAGGAAATTGCGATGCTGTTTCGCGTTTGATTTATCGCGAAAGCCTGAATTAATACAATATTCCCCTGAAACTGCGTGTGATAGTTTTATAATAAGGATGTCTTGTTCTGCAAAACGGATGCGTCACCATTATACAATGAGAGCATCAAGTCCGAATCACTTACAACAGGAAGCATTCGTTGCTTTTCAAGGTATCGTGAACCGAGTTTTGAATCCCAACAGCGGCTCTGTAGGAACGCATTGAAATAAGGCGTTGGGGTTATTAATGCGACAATCAATCGCAATCATCTTAGTTCTGAAGGAGGAGCAGCACTCCGGGCCAACATTACTTCTCGAGATTTACGTCTCAGTTTGTAGTCGAATCTGACTGTCAGAAACACCTCTTTCACCAGCGTAATGCCATACAATGAGCAGACTCTACCAGGTCATGAAGCCGAACCCCTTGATCTGTGACCGGCTCTTCCATCGGCAACCTCACACCAGGTAATTATAGCACTTGGGATTTCTTTGAGGGCATTTCTGGACCTTTTGGCTCCTAATGGTTTCTCTGGTTCCATAGTGCGCCTAATGAATAGGTAGCAGGGCAGGTGTGCATTGACTGGTGTAACAAAATAAAACGAGACACCTCCCACGCACCCACCGCTCCGTCCAATTTTCCCTCCACTTCCTAACTTAGAACCCGGGCTCCTGTTGCCCATGTGCCTCAGTGCGGTCGCACACTCGATTTCTACGCCAGTGAATTAATGACACCAACTGTCCCTAAGACTATGCAGCATGCTTACAGCATCCGTATTATTACAAGGAGCGATGTCGTTTGGCATTAGACACATTTTTGAGTCTCTCGGCTCCGGTGCCTTTCTGTGTGGAGTTTGCATGCTCTCCCCGTGTCCGCGTGGGTTTTCGCCGGGTACTCCGGTTTCCTCCCACAGTCCAAAAGCATGCTCCCGGATAGGTTGATTGGCTCGCAGACTAAAATTGTCCCGCAATGCCCGGCGATGGACCGGCGTCCCGTCGTCGGGTGTATTCCTGCCTTACGCCCTGTGTTTCCGGGATAGGCTCCGGCTTCACCGTGACCCTATATAGGATTAAGCGGTTTCAGATAATGAGATGAGAGATGAGAGATGAGATCACGATTATCAATTCCCGGCACCACCAATTTCGATGTTCTTTTTTCTACATTGTGACGAATATATCGACCTTGAGAGGCTGGGGCAGTCCCACCAAACCATTGCAACGTGATTCTGTAAGCGTCGCCGCACGCGTTGATCAACTCGTGTCTCGCAAGCCGAAGCATCGCCGTCAAGTGATTAATCGATAGATCGCTGCAGGACGAGCGAGCATTGCAGTCAAGGGAGCTGATGGCAGTGTGGGAGGGTTCAGCTCCGAATGATCTGCAGTGACACATCTGCTCGGGTCTCTCAGTCCCAAAAGAGGTTTTCACGCCTCGACTCTAGCTGGGTGTCACGCGACGGAGAGGTTTCGGCAGTAAAGGCAGTGGCGATTCTCAGTCTCACTCTGGCAATATCCATCAACAGCGTTCATGGAAATCTGCGGCAGCGCGTGATTATTTTTTTTTCCCCACGTATGCTGTGTGGGCTATTGTGTGGTTGTATTTAGCTCACAGCAGTATCAGTACCTGCTTAATTATGTATAGGGTCGCAGGGGACTAGAGCCTATCCTGGCAGGCACAGAGTGTAAGGCGGAACTATACTCACTATGTGACGCCAGTATATCACAGGGCACTGTTTTGTGGCAATTTACTCAGCAGGCCAATTAACCTCGGTAGCTGCGTGGTCTTTGGAGGGTGGGAGGAAATCAGAGCGCCCAGCGAAAACACACGCGGGCACGGGGGAGAACACGCAAACTCCACACAGCAAGGCACTCAAGCCGGGAATCGAACCCGGAACCTTCTTTCTGTGAGGTGACAGCGCTACTCGCTGCGCCACCGCGCCTCCCTGGTTCTATTTTAATATATATTATCATAAAGTATACATGTGGTATCATCGCGCAGTGTCAGTTATTGTCTTTAATCTGACCTAATTGTACTTACGGCTTTTCCGTCTAAAATTGTGTTACTTTCTACCATAATCACTTTATACTTTTTGCATTGACTATCCGTACAGCATTCACTCCAGTAGTCTTTGAATTTACTTTTCTTTTTTTTTGCGCAGGTTTGTTCCAAATCTCCTAGACGTTGGGTCTTTGTGCTCTCCGACCTGCTCATTAATATTACAGATCTTCATCTTATATATGTATATTCATGATTCTGGTGATTGTGCATCGCAACCTGTGTCATGACTTGCAAATAAAGTCAACGACACTGAAAAAAAATGACACTGAACTAAATACTGTAACTGAAAAACATAATATCGCTAGCTTTAGTGAGCCGCAAATTACTTTCAGTGCCACCGCAGATTTCTCATCAACCAGTACAGCGGCTTAAATCAATCGCCTTCCGTAATATATCGTCACGTTTCAATACATTTTACTTTTGTACATAGGCTCATTTGTGTTCCAAACGTGTATTATATTAACCAGCAGCAGCATTTCTTTAAACACGTAAACTTTGAACTTGTCTTTGCGTATTAGCAGAGGCAATCAATTGTGTTCGTATGGCACATTACTCTCTCATCTCATCTCATTATCTGAAACCGCTCAATCCTATATAGGGTCACGGTGAGCCGGAGCCTATCCCGGAAACACAGGGCGTAAGGCAGGAATACACCCGACGACGGGACGCCAGTCCATCGCCGATGGCACATTACTGTCGAACGTTTTTTCTCAACACTATGGGCCGTCAGTGCAAAATGCACTCGAGTTTTGATACGTTAATTCCATACTGACTGCCCATCACATATGGAGGTATGGAGAGCACACAACGATAACATATGAATTATTTAGCATGACTGAGCCCCCAATATTCTATTTGCACGCTGAGACAACGTGACGGGAGGGGATTTATTTAAATCACGACTGTGAGTGCGCTGTCGATGGGACACCGCCCGTGACATCGCCGCGTAACAAATGTGGTCCATGTATGTACTCCTACGTCCGTCTCGCGTCGCCTCCGCTCGCGTTAATGCCGAGGGCCCTCTCCGGCGGGCCAGGCGGACCTCGCGTCGCGTGCGACCCTCCCCACCTCGCGTGGAGCGCGCATCGCGTGCAGCCGGACCCCTTTCCGAGCCGCCTCCTTCTGCTGGTGTCTCCACGTGGAGCCGCCGGCGTCCGTCTCCTGCAGGGAGAGCGTGCGCCGGTGGGCATGCGCCTTCCCGGGCGCCGGATTCTTGATCAGCGGCGGGGGCGCAACGGCGACCGAGACCTCGGCCGCGCCGGCCCCTCGGGTCCAGGGGGCCGAGGCGTCGGCAGGGAGGGCGCGGGGTGCGTGGGGGCCCACGCGTTTGGCGTCGCGCCCCATTGCCGTGTGCACCTCGCCCACCACTGACTGCACCCAGAGGCGGCGGCCCAACTCCTGCAGCACGCGGCCCTTGTCGTGCATGAACTGCTGCTCGGCCACGGAGCGGCGCCTGTTTTTGAGTTCGAAGAGAAATAGAAGCGAGAGGGGGTACAAACAATTATTGATGATGGGCTGCCCTCTCTTTGCCACCTCACAGCCTAAACCTACATCACCTGGAATTTATCCAGCCATGCGTTGACCTCCGGGATGTTACAAGACCAGATGCGATCGTGTAATTTTCATGGGAAAAAAATGTTCATTTAATAATCATAATAATTGCATTTCGAGAGCGCTTTTCAGCCGAGGGTCACAAAGCGCTGCACAGAGCTGTGGAGAGAACGGCATGTTGTAGCATATAAAAAGCCTCATCTCATTATCTGAAACCGCTTAATCCTATATAGGGTCACGGTGAAGCCGGAGCCTATCCCGGAAACACAGGGCGTAAGGCAGGAATACACCCGACGACGGGACGCCGGTCCATCGCCGGGCATTGCGGAACAATTTTAGTCTCCGAGCCAATCAGCCTATCCAGGAGCATGCTTTTGGACTGTGGGAGGAAACCGGAGTGCCCAGCGAAAACCCACGCGGACACGGGGAGAGCATGCAAACTCCACACAGAAAGGCACCGGAGCCGAGAGATTCGAACCCGGGACCTTCTTGCTGTGAGGCGTCAGCGTTAACCACTGCGCCACCGCGCCGCCCGCATATAAAAAGTAATGAACGATAATATCCACAATCACTTAATTTCAACACAAAGCACCACCAACGCCCTTATTGTGCCTGGGTTTTCTCTGCATACTTGTTATTTCTGCACTTGCCACTTGGTTATTAAAATCGGCTAAACCTTTCAGCGCAGAACCCTCCTGTGCTACATATGTTACGTCTTGAGACTTAGTGACGCTTTTTTGAATAAGTCGACGCAGTAATTACAAAAGAAACAATTCCTTTCAGCGATCATCTATCACTGCCATTCGAGGAATGGGATGTTCAATCACCAAAGGCGCGCTGCCCAACACACCAGTCAAGGATCGTGAGGCAGTCACGGGCAGTGGTGACCACAATCGGGCTGTGTGCCGCCTCTTGCTACTGCTGAGTGGTCACGTTGCCAATTAAATCGGGCTTCGTACTTTAATTAATGGAAAAGGAAATGGGAATGGGAAGCGCGAAGAGGAAGAGTGAGGATTCATAGGAAATGCATGAAATAAATGTGGGAAAATGCGGGGCAGAGAGTCAGAAAAGATGAGGATAAGGTAGGAATAGAGTGGCTTCGCAGGCCAGAAGTGAGCAGCACGGAACAGCGTCTGTTTTCACAGAGGGTAGAAGAGGGGATGGATTCTGAGTGGGGGTGGCAAATTATTTAGTCACTTGATTGACGGGAGGCTGGAGCTTATTTAGATACATAAATGTCAGGGACATTCAGCCTTTGGACCACTAGGTCGCCATGGTCGACTTGGTAGCGCTCGTGGCCCACTATGAGTCGCCACTTACCGGTTGAGAATGATGGGTTTTGATAATAAACCCAGGAGTGTCCCGCCTTGCGAGGTTTGACCCAGTTACATTTAAGAAAGAGCTTTGAGTGCAGAAGAAAGCCGGAGTGGCCGGAGAATACACACCCCATGTAATAGAGGGGATAACACTTAAAAGTCCACACAGAGCGGTTGACAACCCATATTCTGTACTGCCATCCACATAGACACGGGAGTAGAAGGGACAGAGTGTGAAGTTATCTAATGCGATTTTACGCGCGCGGGTTATTCTCTGAGTGTGTGAATATGTCTACAAAACTATGACTCAACGTTTGCGATTTTGTTTGAGTGTCTGTGAATGTGTGAATGTCTCTGAGCGTGTGGCAGTGTGACGATGACCATGAGTAATTGTGGGTCTTCTGTGCGTGGGTTGAACGAGCGGTTAACACACAGCGCTACTAACGTAGGTACACGAGTTCGATTTATGGCCGATGTTCGTGGCGAATATCTGAGCCGGTCCTGGGCTTATCCTAGGTCAACTCAGTCTTAAATGAGTACCCGCAGGGTTCGATATATTATTCAGCGCCACTGGAGATACAAAGGCGGTTAGGCGTGGTACTGGTCAACTCCTTGCATAACGTGCCAACCTTCATAGGTGGTATTGTGAGCAACGTTGCCGCCTCACAGCAAAAGTACCTTGGTTCGATCTCCTGCTCGGGTGCCTTTTCGTGTGAAGTTTGCCGAGGTTAATTAGCCGCCTGACGAAATCACCTCCCCCCTGAGAGTGACTGGTGTCCCCTCACATGTGTCGACGTGCCCCACGTCCCTGTGTGTGTCGAGATCGGCTCCGTCCCCTCCATGCGTGCGCGCTTACTGGAGGGCGGTGCTGCGCGGATCGACGGGCAGACCTGCTGCGTTGTTCAGCAGGGAGAGCAGGCAGAGCAGCGTGGCAGCGCGGGCCACGCACCGAGTCTGGACGGGCGGCATCGTCTTGGCCACGCGCCTCCCTGACTCTGCACAGAGCGACACACGGACCTGAAGAGAGACAAGGACCCCCACCCACCCCCCACCCCCCGTGTAGCCTTTATCCGTGTTTATTCAAGCTTGCAGGAACCGTTGAGATATGTATACATTTTTAACAGTTGTCCAGTTGTCCTGCGGGAAGGGGTAATCTAGTCAAGACACTGGGCACAACTTCGTCAAGACCATTAACTTAAGCATGCCTTTGGACTGTGAGAGGAAACCAGAGGACCCGGCGAAAACCCATACAGGTTGTTGGGGCAAGTTCTGTTAGCGAGCAACTATGAATGCCGGCACAGCATACGAATGAGCAGGTGATCAGCACCACTCCCGGCCGCATTTGTCTCTCTAATGCTATTCAGTTAAGGCTTAATCAACCTTGTCATTTTTTTCAATGGCCGTGAGGAGGAATCGAACTCGGGTGACCGGGCTCGTAGTGGCGTGAGTCAATTGTGTTACCGAATCCACACAACAACCGCCGTTCGCCACTAAATAATGGCAGTGGGGTCCGCACGGCATGTGTGCCAGGCCAGGTGCACTTTGGGGCCACGTGAAGTGTCGAAGGCCCGCTGACAGGAAGAGGTCACGGGACAGAGCCAGGTGCCATGGGGTGGCTGAAATGACTGGCAGAGGCACCACCTGTGCTCCCTACTCTGCCAACTCGCTGTGTTTTAGCTGCTCGGCGTACCGTTCAGTCACGCACAGACATGCAACTCACACTGTGACGTTAAACTAGAGTACCCTGCAGCACTATAGTGTTGTGCCTGCTATCAGCATGTAGTGATATTAGGACCAAAGTTATTGTCATGACTATATTTAAAAGTCAAATTTAGTCAACTAGCAAACAAATCCTCGCATTGCGTGGGTTTTCTCTGGGTGCTCTGGTTTCCTTCCACACGTAAGCACTCATTAACTGGCCGGCAACGCCTTAATTATACAGAGGACCGCAAAGCTTGGGCAATGAATTGTTGGTGCCAACTAATGGCGTGGCTGCCTTCCTGCTCGTCCGTGGCTCCTGTTCTCACCTCTCAGTCGCTCACTGTCGTAGCCAGCGAGCGACTGACCACACCGTGCGACGGCGTGGTACATGTTGAAAATATTATTATTTAAATGTACACAGTGCCTCATCCTCACCGTGTTTAATGGGTCAATAGAATAATACCTCACGTGAGAACTATTTATTTTATTTTACTTTTGTTTTTAAAGTTTTAAACGACATCCAAACATGCTTGCCTTTACTTGCCTTTATATTGCTATGAATCCTACCTCATGTGTTGCTGCATTGCTCCATATTCAACCGCCTTTAAAAATAAAAATTGACTCAATATTGCGACGTTTCGGGCGATGGCCCTTTCTTACAACACCACGCGTCAACCGAGACCATCCCTCTGGCCTCTCTATGTGCTGTGAAGAAGGGACTTTGCCAGAAACATTACCATTTATATTCACCTTTTTCTCTGTAACTAGTGTTATTGACTGACTCAATAGGTTATCATGGCATTTCACATAATTCCACTTACCAGAATGATTTTTAAAACAACATGCAAGTAGCCTTGTCTGAGCTGAATTATGATTACATACAAGTTCGTCACTGCACAGAAATTGGAAAATTCAGGCAGATACAAATTAGTATTAGGTTACAGATTCACACACTACTGAAGCTTAAATCTTTGACGAGGTGCAGCGGTCTGTCTTTAAATTCTATATCGTGGAGAGGCCATCATCTCATTACAGACATTGAAATCCAACCCGAACAGATCACACAACTGTGAAACTTCACCACATGCCGTGCAAATAAAATTCATATATTCACCAAATACGCAAACGCGTAATCACCGCACTCTTTAGAAATCACCACCATCACGATGATCATCACCACCAACCCGCTTCAGTTACACGGACACGAAGTTACATTTACACCACTGCGGTTTGGCGTCAACCGAGCCTCTTCGTACAGCTTCACTTCTCACCGTACCTTACCAGCTATGGGACACGGAACATCCGCGTCTCGCCACTCCACGTCCGCTGCCGCTGCCAGGGATTGTCATTGCCGCCGGCGAGCGCATGGTTTTTCCTCGGGCTCAAAAATGCTCGGAATGCGTCTATACCCTACCTATGAGATAAACAGTCTGAAATAGAAATGATACTCACCAACTCGTGTACCTCTCCGCCGCTCCAAGGCCATCTGCCGCAAAAACACGGGATGCTTGCTATACTGCAGAATACGAGGTACAATGCGTAGATCTTGTTAACCTATCGCCCTAATCTATGTATGTCCAAGGCAGCAGTAATTCGTGTCTATGTGAAGTGGCTCGGTAACTCGTAAGTGCCAAGGAGTCGCTGCTGTTCCGTGTGAAGCCCTGATGAAATGTCTGTGATCAAATCTGTTCCATGTAGCGATATGAGTGGCGTGGAGGTTGATTGTAGTACCGTGTGAAGACAGACCAATATTCCTTATATACGTGTGGCCCTCAAATTATATATATATAGAGGCTTGTGTCATCGTTGCCCTATCAAATCTCACGTTTTGTGCCGATATTTCATTACGGTAATGTGTTGTAGGCGTCTGAGGTTGTGTGAATGAACTCTCCACTTAAAAACAACTTTTCATTAATCTCCATGCGTCAAGCCGGATGAGTGCTTATTATTATTTTATAGTTCCACCTCCAAGATGTCCCTATCCATTGTTGTGTTTCTTTATAATTCGGCTTAATCGTTAAAGTCGTTATTGCTCCATAATTTACACATTTCCGGAGCCAAGTGTGACATCGCCCAGGGAAATGGAATTTCGGGTGGAGCGGTGGCGCAGCGGTTAGCGCGCCGCGCTGTGAAGCTGATATCCAGCCACGGGTTACATCAGTGGTAACATCTGAACTTGTTCGACCTTTGCTCTCCCACCTCCCTCAACTGCCCAGGCAGAGCGGGTTTTTTGGGGGGTTTCTGAGTCATTTAACGATACTTCACCGCGTTGGTCAGCGCGGCTTGGTGAAGGCGAGAACATAGATGGGGGAAGCATAGCAGTGAATTCATCGATGGCTTTTGCTCAGCTGATCATAACGCAGTCGCCGCAGCATCCATAGTCGTACTAACCAGGCGCACACCTCCT
>JAZEWT010000006.1:6855195-6868773 GCA_036362905.1 Mordacia mordax
TGCACTGATGTAGGTTTTTACCGCTCGATGCATGATGATTGCTTTCAAAAGCTATTCTTTTGTGATAGCCTCGTCGATTGGAAGTCATCATTGTGACGCACTGCCCACAGCTGCTCACCACGCAGTTCCGCAGTTTGATAACATACACGCACGGCGTTGGTTTGCTCATGAAAGCACTTTCCAGGCTTAAATCTGCTTACCTTTTCAGATCTGACCAAGTGGCTGCTAATGATGCCGAGTGGATAATCGGAAACGTTCTCCATTGTTTCAAATGCTACGCCGGGAAACAGAATCAAACTGGTAACGTGGATTGCAAGTCCATGGTGTGAGGGCGGCGCGGTGGCCCAGTGGGTAACGCTGTCGCCTCACAGCAAGAAGGGCCCGGGTTCGAATTTCTGCTCGGGTGCTTTTCTGTGTGGAGTTTGCATGTTCTCCGCGTGGGTTTTCGCCGGGAACTCTGGTTTCCTCCCACAGTCCAAAAAACATGATGTTGCATAGGTTAATTGGCTTGAAGACTAAATTGCCCGCAGTGCCCGGTAATGGACTGGCGTCCCATCGTGGGTATATCCAGCCTTGCGTCCTGTGTCTGCCGGGATAGGCTCCGACTCACCGTGACCCTGTACAGGACTAAGCGGTTTCTGACGATGAGATGAGGAGCCCGTGGTGTTAATGATGACCACAGCAACTACTGGATTCCCACGGCCCATGATGTCACCTGGTTCTCAAGTGGAGCGAGTTGATGGTCACAGCGCTGTAACCATAAATGTGATACTTTGGTGACCATCAAATTACCTTAGGCAGGTTGTCACGAAATATGGAATATTTTATGTCTAAAAAGAACGCTGATTTCATTAACATACTGAAAACAATCGTTGAAAGGATCATTAATGCATGACGAGTGGTGGCGCTATGGTTAGCACACTGCACTATGAACTCGGCCCTGTGAATTTGATTCCCGTCTCAGTGAAATCTGAACCAGTCAAGCTCCCCCCACTAAACCAAACCGGCACTGACCATCGCGGTGAAATATGGTCAAACAACCTCTATCACCGACACGCAATGCCTGGGGAGGCTTTCATCCAGCAGCAGATTGGCAATGGGCCGCACGCTATACTGAATGTCCATGTTGTGTACTGTGCCAAAATTATTCCTAGGCGTTCTGTCATTTAAAAAAAAACCCGGTCAAAATGTTACAGATTGATGTGCTACTGGAAATGCGCTAATAGCTTCACTTGAATGAAAACATTACACCACGCGTGCTTACACAGGTGCGGGTATCTGTTACACACTTCCCCGTCCTTACAACCCCTGCTGTTTACGCAGAAGAGTTGAAACAAATGCAACGCTCCGGACAGATTCCTCGTGCACGCCTGTGTCTGGAAGGAGACGGCACGCCGCCAAACTCGCGTATATTTTTGCAACAGACAGCCGAGTCGATGGGCAACCTGAGGGATACGTTTATTATTATTATTGTGCATGCTTTCGAGGCACTGTCCTGTACAAAAAAAAAATCAATGGTGCCTTGTGGAACTTGGGTCGTTTAAATTCATCGTCTGTGGTCAACCAGCTATATATAATAGGGCTAGGCATGCGGCAGGTCATCGAAAATCTCCCGGCATCTCATTGGCTGACAACATTTATGATGTCATTATGAACAACAACCACCATCCGCCACTGAGTGGCGGTGACGCCACCACGGCGTCTGTGTTAGGCCATATGCACTTTGAAGCCCGGCGATGGACTGGCGTCCCATCGTCGGTATATCCTTGCCTTGCGCCCTGTGTCTGCCGGGATAGGCTCCGACTTCACCATGACTCTGTATATGACTAAGCGGTTTCAGACAATGAGATGAGATGAGACTTTGAAGCCATGTGAAGTGTCAAAAGCTCGCCGACAAGAGATCAGGTGAGAGACCCAGGTTGTTGCGAGTTGCCTGAGATTACTGACAGATGCACCACCTGCACTCCCAGCACTGCCAACTTGCTATGTTTTATCCGCCCAGCGCTCCATTCGTTGTTGTGAGCGTCGCTCCTATACCTTCCGTTGTTGTTGGAGGGCGACTGCCTCCAACTGCCCCACGTAGCGTCCTTCACGATCCCCCTCCAGAGAACAGGCGTCGCCCCAGTCTCATAGCACATTGGTGTTCCGCAAGCTTCTCATCGTGGTTGTGTGACACCACGACTTCGACTGCGGGCTTGTGGCGGCTTCCAGCGGCAACACCACGGCGATGATCATCGCCCACTCCGCGATAGATCAGCCAGCGACCACGGATGAGCAGAGACTTCTTGACTTTAGATGCTTTATTGAAACCAGCAGTGCACGGGGCCGGAGTAGCAGCACATAACCAGCTGCTACATCGTGATGCTTCCTCCCCCTTCTCGTTCCCCCAGGAGACTCTCCTCGCCCCTCCAAACCCTCCGCCTATATATCCCCGCAGCCCGTGCTGTCCGTCCCCCCACGTGACTCTTCTAGAAAGTTCTAACCGACGTCACCCCACAGACCGTGCCGCTCGTCCCCCACACGGCGTTGGTCCCCCCTCTACAGTAAAAGTCCCCCCTCCCCTATTCCTTAACTCTGCAGTTGCATTACGGACATCGGCATATGGTTAAAACACAACACACGGTGCACTCAAATATTACTCTGACACGTGGTTGCGTCTCGGCTCGGGTGCCTTTCTGTGTGGAGTTTGCATGCTCTCCCCGTGTCCGCGTGGGTTTTCGCTTGGTACTCCGGTTTCCTCCCACAGTCCAAAAAGCATGCTCCTGGATAGGTTGATTGGCTCGCAGACTAAAATTGTCCCGCAATGCCCGGCGATGGACTGGCGTCCCGTCGTCGGGTGTATTCCTGCCTTACGCCCTGTGTTTCCGGGATAGGCTCCGGCTCACCGTGACCCTATATAGGATTAAGCGGTTTCAGATAATGAGATGAGATGATGAGATGTGGTTGCGTAAGGGCTCACCAACTCGGCTGGCCTCCACGCCACCAGCAGGCCACCGATGTTACATCTTGTTACGCCCGGCCCACACGTTCCCACACGACTGACCGTCCCCTCCGCACCTCTCCCCTTATATCCCCTCAGACCCCTTATAGAATATTCCATCTGACAGCACCCCAACCCCGTGATGTTTTGCAGGTCGGGGTGTCGCCCTTCACACCTTACCAACCTTACCCCGCATGACCTCTCATAGCAACCGTGCCCAGGCATCCAAGGCGACCAACCCGACTCCACGACGCAAGCGTCAGCATGCACCCAGCCTGGCACGGCGCGACACCCCCACTCGGCATCACTCATCCTCATCACTCGGCAACGCTCACTCACGCACAACACCCCCCCCCCCACCCGTGACGTCGCGACTCGTCCTCATGGCCCGATAGCTGGGTGTACAGGTGCACCTAGCCTGGCACGGCGCGAGGCTTGGCACCACAGTTGCATAAAGTATACGACGCTTGGATAATTAAAGCGTATGAACGATTCGCCACATGATAATCTCGGTTTCAACAAAGATCATCTCTTTGAACATAATACGTGGGCACGTGATCCAACACAGGTGCAGAGTTAAAGAATAGGGGAGGAGGGACTTTAACTGTAGAGGGGGGACCAACGCCACGTTGAGGACGAGCAGAACAGTCTGCGGGGACTTTTACTTTAGAGGGGGGACAAAGCCACGTGGGGTGACGTCGGTTAGAACTTTCTAGAAGAGACACGAAGGGGGACGGACAGCAGCACAGGCTGGGGGGNNNNTGGTAGCAGGGTGACGTCGGTTAAAACTCGCTAGAAGGGGCCGCGGGGATATGTAGGCGGGGGCTTGGAGGGGGCGAAGAAAGTCTCCTGGGGAAACGAGAAGGAGGAGGAAGCGTCACGATGTAGCAACTGGCTGTATGCCGCTACTCCGGCCCCGTGCACTGCTGGTTTCAATAAAGCATCTAAAATCAAGAAGTCTCTGCTCATCCGTGGTCGCTGGCGGATCTATCACAGAATGGGCGCTGATCATCGCCGTGGTGTTGCCGCTGTAAGCCGTCACAAGCCCGCAGTCGAAGCCGTGGTGTCACACAGGGACACTGACAACCGATTAAAGAGAGAAATCGCTAAAAGGTCAATCACCTGTTTAATATTAATTTTCTTGACGCGCAGAGTCTGCATTCAACGTCGATGGTTTTCATTCGAAGTGAAAACGATTCAAAGGCACGAACAGGTTGAAGAGGTGGGGAGGGACGGGCAGCTGGACAGTTAGCCGGCGCCAACATTTTCCAGACACCGCTTCCTATGTACATCACGACGTTATCAGCCAATTAATTAGTGGGGTTTTTTGGTTGTACAAGGAGACCGGAGATCTCGGAGGGAATGCATGTAGGAGGAGGTAGAACACACACACACACACAAAACTCTGCACAGGCAAACTCCCGAGGCGGTTAAACGAATCGACGTTCTTTTCGTACTGCGCTGATGTTACCGCCACGGCACAGCGCCGCCCGATTCACCAAGAGAAGCAGCGAGGCTCTGATCGAGCGAGCGATGCGCGAGCACGTGGTTGAACAAAGACCATCGCTGACGCGGTCACGTGGTTGAACAAAGACCATCGCTGACGCGGTCACGTGGTTGAACAAAGACCATCGCTGACGCGGTCACGTGGTTGAACAAAGACCGTCGCTGATGCGGCCACGTGGTTGAACAAAGACCGTCGCTGACGCGGCCACGTGGTTGAACAAAGACCGTCGCTGATGCGGCCACGTGGTTGAACAAAGACCATCGCTGACGCGGCCACGTGGTTGAACAAAGACCATCGCTGACGCGGCCACGTGGTTAAACGAAGACCATCGCTGAAGCGGCCACGTGGTTGAACAAAGACCATCGCTGACGCGGCCACGTGGTTAAACGAAGACCATCGCTGAAGCGGCCACGTGGTTGCTCCGCTCACAACGGGGCTGCTCGGAGACCACGTGACCCGGCGGAGTCAGCTGGCGGTCACGTGACGCGGATCGGCGCGCTCGTCGTCTCCTCGGAGCGAACGGCTCTTGCACAATCTCCAGCCATGTCCGACTGCTGGGCCCCAGGTGGCGGCGGCGGCCAGGTGAGGTCACTTTAACCCGCAGTGTGCGAGCCCGGGATCAGCGGGGTTGCGGGGTCCGGCCTCTGCGTGCGTGTCTGTGTCCGCACGCGTTGCGTGTAGGCCACATAGCGCGAGACCGCCTCTCGGATAGAAGCGCTGCCCGAGGAGGGCGCGCTGTCGTCAGTAGGGCCGGATCGGCCTGGACGGTGATGTGGAGAGGGCACGGGAACTCAGTTGCTGTTGTTCCCCCCCCCCCCGTCCTGTTGTCGTGACTCTCGACACGAAGGGGACATTGAGGGAGGCAACAGGGTTAATTGGCAGTGCCAGAGAGCCGAGCCGGCACGGCTGTAGGAGCGCCTACTTGTACATTCTGGTCTCAGCTGTCATGCTTACAGTGGGGTTTCAAGTGTGGCGAGTTCATGGCCTGGACCCGTTCACCAATAACCGAACGTATTTCTTCGCTAAGTAGAAGCGTTGAGGTTGATTAACGTGCAACACGAACCACCACAGCAGGCCGCATGTGCAGAACGGGGCAGCGCGTAAATAATAATAACAGTACACAGTGCATGCAGTCAAGGCAGTTGAAGAGGCTCATTGATATGGATGGGGTGGTGTTACACGGGGGGGGGGGGCTTTTTTGTGTTTTTAAACGGTATTCAACTTGTGTCATTACGCCGACAGCACAATTCAAAAATATTTGGATAAAGATGAGAAAATGTTTCGAGCCGTTCTCAGTCGCGCTGCTGTTGCTGATGAGAGGCCACTCTTACTGTCAAAGAGGCTTCATGCCGATAATAATCGTCATTTGTTTATTCACCAAAGCGTCGATGCTGTAGTTGCGAATCAGCATTATGTCCCAGGAGTATGCGATATTGGAATGTTTTCCTAGCTGTGCTTAAGTTGGGTTTTGCATGTAGGAGCAAACCCGGAGAAAAAAAAAACTCACACATACAGGACTTAAAGGTCTGTGCAGACGGGTTCATGAACCCACCACGTGTAATACAGCCATATACTGGCCATTACACAGCCTGGTATACATGGAGGTTTCACTAATTTGTGTGATACACCAAACATCACATTCAAAGCGCATGACTACGCGTATGCTCAGCCATTCCCAGCTAAATATCAAAATCTAAAACACGTCTGTGGAACGTATTTGCTCTAATATGTAAACGATCTATGCACACTGGTTACGGTATAAATGCACCAAAGAGGAACTGTTATTCACTGGTTTGTGTGTGGAGTGGTTACGATGTGGGAGTGGTTAAGGTGTGGGAGGGAGCGGGGGGATGATGGGTCAGTTGGAGCAGTTTGCCACATCTGAGTGGGGGGGTCTCAGTAGCGGCACGTGCATTTAGCCAAGTACCCACAACATTCTTTCACTGGCCCCCTGTGTTTTCTACCACGTTTCTCATGCCGCTGTGTTTGGGTAGAAAGTCTTATTTCAAAAGGATCTAAATTTTACAAGTTGACGAGGTGGATCACAAGAACTGTTAGTCATCACTTCACCGACTGTGGTCTGTTTTCATTACCGACTAAAGCACCGACATATTCTGTCTTCACAGGCACGTGGGAATGCGGATGACGAATCTGGTGATGAATTTGGTGGCTTCGAGGTAAGCTCCTTCGCGGGTACAAACAAACCATCGTATACACGCGTACACGAATAGACGACACTTCATACCGTGCTGCGCTGGCTCTGTGCTGCAATGTAGACGGCGGACCCTCTGCCTGAAGGAGGGGTCCCGGTTCCTTCTGCAGCCATTCCTTGGGCAGCCTTTCCCGTAGGTAAGAGGTGCACGCGTTTCAAGACTTTAACCCGCTAAGAAGATGGATGTTTAGAATATTAATGCAGTTGCACATTTTTCGAAACCTGTATAATGTTTTTGACACAGGCCTGCCGTGTGTTCCCTCGGTTTAGGCATGCCTCCAAGTGCAACCCCTGACATCTTGCTGGACCAGTCATCCTCGCCACCTCTGGGACCTCTCCCCGATGCCGCAGCTTCGACCATCGGCCCTCCAGCCGGCCTCTCTGACCTGCACTCCTCCCTGCCAGTGAGCAGCTTCCTCATCTGTTGGGATGAACAATAATAATAATAGTTGCACTAGTAGAGTGCTTTTCACCCGATGGTCACAAAGTGCTGCACAGTTGTGGAAAGAACAGCACATCAGCAACAACATTTTTATTTTTTAAAGCCAGTTCTACTTCTTTAGTCCTCGGCCTATGTGAATAGCCTAGGTGGAAACTCCTTGTATCTTGTCTGATGTTGTGTTTCTTCATTTCAGTCTCTGATTCCCCCATTGCTTCAAGTTATCAAGCAGTATATTTTTATTTTTGCATCTTTGCCCCTTGCTTGACATCTGTCCTTTCAGGGCTTCACCTTTGAGAAACCGTTTGTGGTTGACAAAATAACATGACACGTGTGTTTAATGTTTTTAGCTTTGCTCATAACAGAAGTTTCATCATATTTGTGGGTTGTAAAAAGTTGTACATGTGTGCTTTCTGTTGTTCGTGCATGGTCCTAGTCTCCAGAAATTGTTTAAAGCCATGCGTCTTGTTCCATAAGTTTAATAACACTATACAAATATGCCATCAGTCAGCTTATGAACCTGATATTACAGGATTATGTAAAACATATCATGAATACACCTGTTTTGTATGGACAGTCTCATCTCATCTCATTATCTGAAACCGCTTAATCCTATATAGGGTCACAGTGAGCCGGAGCCTATCCCAGAAACACAGGGCGTAAGGCAGGAATACACCCGACGACGGGACGCCAATCCATCGCCGGGCATTGCGGGACAATTTTAGTCTGCGAGCCAATCAACCTATCCAGGAGCATGCTTTTGGACTGTGGGAGGAAACCGGAGTACCCGGCGAAAACCCACACGGACACGGGGAGAGCATGCAAACTCCACACAGAAAGGCACCCGAGCCCAGAGATTCGAACCCGGGACCTTCTTGCTGTGAGGCGTCAGTGCTAACCTCTGGGCGACCACGCCGCCCTTTGTATGGACAGTATATGTCATAAAATGTTGCTTCATAGTGGTAATAGTTACAATTATTGAAGTTGGGATGAGGTAAGACCATTGAAATTATCTATGGTATTCTGCCATAATCAACAAATGCATTCATTTACAACATATATGTTTCTGTCATATGATGGAATGGAGCATTGACACGGCCAACCTGATTATGATTCCCATTAACAACTAATATTATTTACAAATTATATATGAAATGGTCCAAAGCACCCACTGTACATCAACAGCCCATACGAACTGCACACAAAATATGGTCAAACAATCTCCATGACCGATTCCTTCATCCAGAAGACAACTAACCAAGGGCCCTACATATATATATTTCCATCCCTGTAATGATAGTCGGTTTTGTTTGTGATCGTTGAGGCACAAAGATGTGTTGCTCACAGGTGTCTGTGAGTGGAGCATCTGGCCCTGCGAGCCCGCCTGCAACCTCCCCACCGGACGCCATCATCAACGCTGCGGTCGCCCCAGGGCAGCAACGGCGGCAGTCGGTGGAGGTCACCGCCGCGGCCGCCACGGATGAGGAGGCGTCACGGCCAGTCGCGGCAGCGCAGTTTGAGGCTCTGCTCGCCAAGCTTAGTCTCGCGGAGCAGGAGAAGAACCGTACCCAACAGGTCGTCCGGCCCACACGGCCACGAATAATGCAACACAGTACGACACCGTTTGGATTTGTAAAGCATATGAAAGTGACCGAGTCTTAAGGCACCGTGGAAGTGTAATGACGTGCTTTTGGACAATGGGAAGGAAGGATTTTATTTTTTATTTGGAGTGTATGTGGAATATGGAATAAAATTTATGTCAGCTGACCGAGAAACAACAGTATAGAGAAAGTGACAATACTAATATAAATAATAATTGCACTTTTTCTAGCAGCTACAGAGTCGGTACACTTGCCACGTGTCACAACCACTGGATCAGTTTGCAGAGGACTGATTCATGTGACGATATTAGAGGGACGGTGCCAAAATGTGTGCTGCGGTCTCTAAAAGAGCATTCTGAAGAGAAGCCAATTTTTCACATGAGTTGTGAACAACCTCACAATGAAAACATAACTACCACTAACTATTAAAGCAACACATTTTATGTTTTGGCATAACCTTGTTTTTCCAACCTTCTGTGTAAAACAGCCATGCATATCCGTCTGGTTTATTATTGTTCATGATGGGAGCTGCCTGCGCCCGCAGGTTTTGGAAGGCTTGCTGACGAGCAATGTGGGGCTGGAGCGGCGTCTCGCTGACGCGGAGGCAGCGGCGGCAGCTGACCATCGTGTGCGCTACACCGAGTTGCAGGTCCCGCCAGCCACCCCATCGTCACCAGCTCACTACTTCCCTATTCCTCATCCTCACATGTTTGTCTCTGTGTAGCCGCACATGTAAGTTTGGTCTGTGTCCGTGTTTATGGCTTCTGCTATGAACCTGGTGACCCGAGTTCTATTTTTCGACCACAGATAACGTGAATGGTGAATATTTGAACTGGTTCTCGATCTCCCGTAGTTCGACTCTGGCTTAAAGAAGTATCTGGCACGGCGTTTAAAGAGTGATACTGTGGAGACAAAGGCAGTCGATCGCGATGCTGACCACACCACCCCCTGTGCACTGTTCCGGCATTGACAACAGTTCTTGCCACAGCAGTTGGTTCAAGGATCAAGTTGAATGTTTGTTCTGATACGTATGTGGGTGTGCGTGTGCTTGCAGGAGAAACACCAGAAGGAGTTGGAGGAGCTGCAGATGGCTGGGCACGAGGCACTTGCAATCATCGTGGAGGAGTACAAAGTGTGTGAACTGTTATTGCTACCATTCCTTAAGACTTGTATGTAGCCCGTTATACACCAACACTACTGTTGTGTGTCTATATATACGTTATAAGGGCCTCTGTTTATCCAGGGAATTCTCAATGAGTCTCGATGTTTTCTTTGAGGAGGGTCTTTCATTGAAAATTGCTTTCCAGAGCTGCTATTTTGAGATAGCCGTGTTGAACATTCCCACTCTCTCCTTGATGATGTTTCAACTGATGATGCCTCCAAAATAGGGGGCGAAACGATGCGAATGAGACAGGGTGGGCGTTCGACGCGGCCATCCCGAAAGAACAGCTTTCGAATGAATTTCTTCATCAATTAGGCGTGAAAACCTACAGTGTTTGGCTTATAGGAGGAAGGCATAGTATATAGAGAGAACCCATATGTATCAGCCCTACTCTGTTGGATTGAAGATTATAATCCTGCACTGCCATCTCCTGCCTACTGCACTGCTGAAGCCTACAACTGTTTTTCATTGTTCGTGGGTAACCTTCAAATTACTATGTAGGCCCAACCCTGCTTAGTTTTTGAAAACTGATGAGATCGGGTGCATGTGGTTTTGGTCTTATATGACTAAGCCGCTTATGTAAAGCCAGATTAAAACAATGTCGGTTTTATTTTTCAGTCGAAACTGTTCATTTAAATGGCCTAATGCAATATACTTTTATGGCGCATATTATTTAGTCTTATCTGTGAATAGCAGACATATCTGCTGAATATATCGGTTCGAAATGATAAATCAAATTACAAGTCACAGATGTAGGATGATAAAGGTTGAAATATATCTAAATTTAAGGTTTCTGAACCATCTTATCTAGCTTCACGAGTTGGTTCTATTAGCGACATAAAAACCAATTGTCTTTGCATTCAGTCTTCAAAATGCTGAAACCTCGTATAGCGCGGTTCCTCAATACAGTCTTTGCTCCCTGTCCCCGGAAGCCAGAAATTTTGGGTAATGTTTTATCGCCCCAAATGAGGACATAGTCAAGCATCCTGTAACGTCACAGTGGCACACTGCTCCCATGCATAGCGCGTGTGTCATATGCAGAGAATAATCGTTAGCGGTCTCACAAGAATGCACCTGATTTCAGTGAGTGGGAGGCCTGGAAGTAAGTAGAAGCGCAGCTTTCTGCAAGACCACGTGTTGCAAGTGACAAGTGCCGGTGAAATGTTTTGTCACAGGATTGTCAGCAGTGCGGCTGGCAGGCAGACAGGGATGTGTATTGGGTTACAGAGCATGGCATGCATCCATGCATTACGTTTGTATGCCGTTGTGCAACGGTTTAGGGGCTTGGGTATATGTCTGTAGATGCTAAAGTTGTTTACACTGGGAAAAGCCGTGCAGTACAACATCTGTTAAGTTCGCCAAGTTGTGATTTGTTTATGAAGGAGGTGCAGATTCATGGCTGGTACGTCACAGGTTTTAGAATCTCGGGTTGATTCTCACGTCTGAACACATTGAAATAAATCAAACGCGAGTCAATTTAATCTGTAAAAAAATTGAGCCCTAAAAAAATCTAAGCCGAGGATGACTTGTAGCATAAAAAAAAAATCTCTGCAAGCATTTGAGAAGATAGATAGGTGTCCAGATGTAGTGCAGGCTTTTTACATAACAGCAGCACTTTTGCATAGTCTGTAATAAGCAGCACTTTTGCATAGTCTGTAATATCTGTCCACACTGGTGCTGTTTCATTTTGACAGCTGTGTGTGTGACGTTTTCACTTGACCGTGCATGTTTAGCTAACGGAATTTCAGGGCACTGATTTAATGGCGTTATTTTAAAATCAAACTTGGCTTGCCCCTTCTCTACGGTTGAAGACCTTTATGCTGCGCTTATGAGTCAACGACCGAATTGGGAACCTGCTCTTGGGTAACACCAATCGCATCAGCTCGTTTGCTTCCCATGGTATTTGTTGTTCTCTGCGCGTGCGGCCAATGTTTGGTAACAGGGCCTGAGCGTGTCAGCGGTGCAAGAGGCCAATGAGGCTGGCGAGAGGAGCATTCGCTCTGCGTTGGAGACCCAGGTCCAGGCGTGCCAGGAGCTCATGTCCACGCAGGTCAGCCTGCCTGCCGCTACCGCGAAACTGTCCCGTTCTCAACTCGGATCGATTTATTTTATCGCTGACAATGTTTGATTTTCAATAGATTCCATTTTTTGGGTTAGGTCATGTTTGTCGTAAACTCTGCAGCACCCGACAGCAGCCCACCAGTAAAGTACATCAACGTTAACAAAACGTCAACAAACATTTTTTACGTGACCTAACCCAAAAATGGAATCTATTGATAACATTGGTCACGAAAGGCTTCAAATTAAAGTGACATATTTCTTTCCACAATTTTTCTGCTTGTACACCTCAGGTCGCCACCGCAAGAAAATGACTTTGTCTCAGTGGGCACTCCGCTATATCTAACATACGTGTTGCGTGCTGCATGTGGAGATAGTAGTGGTGCAGTGGTTAACTGACCATGCTATGATCCTGATGACCTAATTTCAATTCCTGGCCACAGCTAACATCAGCGGCAAGTCATGTATGAACTGGTCCTGGTCACACCTCTCCTTCATTACCCAGCACTGACGTACTTGGTGAAGTATGATGAAACAACCTCTATGACCTTTGCAGCATGGGGTAATCTTATCCAGCAGTTGATTGTCAAACTGCTGTGGTTCACAGTTATCTGCTGTATATATGGTAGTGTTACTAGTATAATTGGGACACAATCGATTATTTAAGTTTTGTAAACATATTAGCCTTTTTATCAATTACATAAAGTCTGGGTTGAATGCAATGAAAGCAAAGGCAGTGTGTCGAGCCCAACATGCCAACACTCTTTCCATAGTATGCTTTGAATATGTTTGGGGTCAAGAGTAAGTCAGAGGCATCGAGTCATTTGGATCTGTTTCTATTTTGACGTGAGTCTATTTGTTCGAAAGTAGTAGAATTTGCAAAACGATTACAACTTGGCCCCCATGTGCCTGTGTTGATTGTGGCAGTTGTATTGAGTCGACACTGTGTTGCAGCACGAGAAGCTCCAGGCCCTACTGGAGGAGTGCCGCTTGGCGTGTGAGGAGCGAATCGCAGAGGCTCTTCGAGAACAGACGGCACAGCACAAGGCAATGCCCTCCGCAGTCCACATCCACACAACAACACACGTCTTATTTCACATGACGACAGTGTTATTGATGAATGTGAATTCTTTTCTCAGTGTATTGATTGCTTGTTGGTGTTGTAAATGCCCAACAGGCTGAGATGGAGAAGTGCTTGACGGAAGAGCGTCAGAAGAATGCAGAGGCATTGCAAGCGGCGGTAGAGGTGAAGGTGGCATTGCAAATGATGATTATGATGGTGTTCATATAGCCAATGGTTAGAGAAGGGTTCATATCTGGGTTAGGGTGCCCACACAGTGCTCAGCTACATACACCCAGTTGATGAGCCCAGACCTAGTAACCAAAAATGCCAAGCAACCAGTAAGAGATGGCACTAATAATGGTGTAATGGAAGAAACTTAAGGGCAAAAATGTGTGGATCAAATGAGAATTTGTTTCTAGGCAGTAAGATTGTAAGAGTTTGGGAGAAAAGAGATAACGAGGGAATTCAAAAGTGGAGGAGTGTGAGTGAAGAAGCAGACAAATTCATTGTGGCTTGCGGTGTGGTGGTTGAAGCCAGTGGGCATTAGACGAGCGGA
>JAZEWT010000006.1:6868792-6882230 GCA_036362905.1 Mordacia mordax
GCGAGCGGCGAGTGATGGATCGGCGATCGTGCATCGCGACAGGTCGAGCGCCGTGGACTGCAGGCCGCCGTCGAGGCGGCCGTGGAGCAGGAGCGCGAGCGAAGCAAGGACGTCGAGGAGAGGCTGACGGCCAAGCTGCAAGACCTGTTCGCCCAGGAGAAGGACGTCCTGGGTCAGGCTGTGCGCGGGGCCGTGCAGGAGGAGAGGGACAGGAGCCGGGTACGGGACGGTTTGGCTCGAGGCTGCCGGATGCCGAGACACCGAGCGGCTTGCGTTTTCTTGAACTAAAATATAGACTTTGTTTCCAAGCTGAAATGTTCCGATTGAGCCATGTAGGATTATGCGAACAGCAAATCTCTTATTCTGTGATGAAACAAATACCTTTCAGTATTTAGATTCGTTTGTGTTGTGTTGGGATGTTTGTTACATGAAAAGTTAGTAATTTTACTTCAGTATTTTTTTGTGTGACCTGACCCAGAAAAATGTATTTCATCGATAACATTGGTCACGAAGGCCTTCGAACCTACACCTGTCCTGAAAGTGTTGTGGTAGCGGTTTGTTGATATAGGAGTGTGAGTTAGATGTTGTTGTAGGCGTTCCTCCCGCTGCTGGTACCGGATCAGCGTGGATGCAGACACGTGGAGTCACTGACTCGAGGCTTCGCGCCACCCGCAGGATGCTGTGGAGAGGGGCTTACAAGAGGAGCGCGAGAGGAGTGCGCAGGCGATGCGGGAGGCTGCGGAGAGGACGCGGATCGACATACAGGGCTACCTGCAGGAGCAGAAACGGGTGCGTGCCCACGGCCGTCCGTTGTGGCGTCTGTGTGCGCTTAGTATTTGCTCTCACGAGCTGCTCTTTCGGAATAGCTCTATCGAGCGTTGTTGCTCTGGACACGGTGAAGGAGCGGCTTTTAAGAGCAATTCTCGTACATTGTGCTGTGAAAACCTACATCAATACATGTATGAGTTTGTGTGTGTATCGGTTGTGTTGGTCTTTCTCTATTGACCTGTCACTTTGAATCTGTCGTATCTTGAGTTTGTGATTGTCTCCATCTGTTTGTGTTTCCCCGTTTCAGTTCATCTATCTCCGTCTTAACCACTGTCATCCGTAATACATACGTCTGAGTGTGTGCGCGTGTCTATACGCACGTTTGCCCGTGTGTATTGATCTCCTGTGTGTGAATGTACACGCGCGTCTGAGTTTGCAACTGGCTGTGCCTCCATCTAATGACTCCCTTGTCTTAGTTCTCTCATCTTGGGCGATCTTTAAATTAAGCGTGTAGCTCACCAACCACTCATCTGGGCACGCTTGATTTCTAATGGATGCTTTACTCCAGTTGTGTGAACCCACACCACGGGAAGTGCTATCTACGTTGGTCTGCGTAGCCTGGCGCCACTAATTGTCGCAATTTTGTCCCTTGGAACCACCGTTTGATGGCAACGAGAGTGTGCTCTGATACACAGCGCTCATTGCTAATAAACGCAGAGGTTGCTTATTAAAACCTCACATAATAAAATGTATTTACATTTCAATGACAGTAACAAGCAATTACTCATGCAATTATATATATATTATCCTGTTATGTGTTGTACTTACTGAGCTGTGCTTTAGTTGAAACTTATGTCCACTAAATTAATCTATGACACGTTTTGTTTCCCAACCTTTCAGTAAACCGGTTAATTTAAAAATATTTTTTTCTTTGGGTTTAAAATGGATAAAAATAACCGTTGAATGAAAACGTGCACTGATCCTGCCACCAGACGCATGAAATCACTGGATGTCGAGCAGGGTGGCTGCTGGCGGGGAGACTCGTGTTAGCGGTGAAGTGACGCGGAGGTGACCCGTTGTCTGGTTGTGTAACGCGGACTCGGCCCTCATTAACAAATGTCAGTCATGTGGATGGCAAGAGGAGCATTTATAAATGTAGCGCACATTTGTGACTTATGATTTAACGTTCCCGTGTATTGCCTTGTCAGTCTCGAAAGTTACGAAGCCAGAGTTCCTCACTGCTTTTGTCCACAGCTTTGCAGTTCATTGTCGAGTCCTCGTTGGTTTCTATCCATTTCTCTTCCCGTTTCTGTCCACACGATTCACTTTCATTAGTGTGCTCGAATGTTTACCCCGGTGAGCCTCTTCATCAAATCCTTTTTGGTCTTCTTGAAAGTAAATTTTTCAATGATGTTTTTGTTTCTTCTGCCAGGGTAAAGATGTCCACGTAAAACAAACAATTGGTTGTTTTCGTTTTCTTTTCTTCAGCGTCTATCCTTTTTTTGCACTGAGCAGCATTGACCACATGCAATTGGGGCATTGTTTTCTCAAGTATGACATTTGCATTGTGAAAATGTGAATTGGCAGTGCGCTGTTTACTCATTAAGGTATTCTGCTATGCCAAGAATTTGACACTTAAGACACTTAAGAGTATTTTCACTTAGTCCATCCATTCCTTTACGTGATCTGTCACTTCAATACTGCATAGTTTGAGATATACAGTTCCAGTGCTTTCTTTACCACACTGCCATATAAATTCAACATAATATTTACATGAAAAAAATTTGAGCCATAGCTCATAAGCATGCAGTTTATTATACTATAATATTCGTAAAGCAACGCTTGATGTTGATGTGTGCAATTTGAGCTGACGCTTTAACGCCTGGTGCATTATACGATCTCTGCACGTGAATGCCACATTTTTCCCAATTTTCATCTTTCCCACTGAGTTCTGACGGTCCCATGAAATTATTACTTATCACTCGGGGATCCCACCCCAGTCGGCCTACAGGAGCAACCCACCAAATTCTGACCTTAGATAGCGAAATCAAGCAACGATCCGGACAATGAGAACGCCCTGACAACCAAAGCACAGGGCTGAGAGAATCAGGAATGAACGCCACTTGCCGATGATCGGTGATGTGCTGGAGCAACTATCGGGTGGGTACTGCAGGTGAATGGTCCAGTGAGGGAGCATCCAGGTGGTGTTGAGCCCACCTATCCAGCACTCCTGAGCGCCCACGGCCGGTCCGTGCGGGAGCCGGGTGCCAGCAGTGGTCCCATGCAACTTAATTTACTCCGCCTGTCACTGGTGATGAGTGGAGCCCCGCTATGCAGGTCCTCTCGTGCCCTGTGCTAAATATAGACGGCCTTTAGGAGAGGGAGATGCTCCGATGCATGATTGTTGGTGTTGGGGGTGTCGGAGAGGGACTCGGTTTAGGGAGAACGGCCAGCTCTCCTGGTTAGGCCTGCTGCCCGCTTGCCGGGTCGATTTCGGTGTGGTGGTGTCATTGGGTAAACTTGCTCCTCACCCCCCCCCCACCACCACCACCACTTGCCCGCCCTCCACCATGCTGATGTAAGCTGCGTATCATGTGCGTGAGCGACGATTGTGCTACATCACTGTCCCACCTGTCGGCACGAACTATTTTTTCGATTCGTGTTTATTATCGGATCATAAACGTTTTGAATAGAGGATGTGTCACGCTGTTTACATGTGTTCGTTAACACCGGTACAGCTCAATGAAGTGCGGTGGTTGGAACATTGTTAGATCATCCCAGAGATGTGGCTGCCACCAAAACGCTTGCCATGTAATTTTTTAAAGTGTAGATGCTGCACGGAGGGATTTGCTAAAGGACATGATAATTTATTCGAGCTGACTCAAAAAACACATGGTGTTTTCACTCCACGTGTCTGTATATATGATGACTTTGCTATAAATCAAAACCTAAATACTTGCGTCTGATAGCAGAAATAAGCAGAGGTTTTCAAAACCTCTTTTTGAACGCTGAAAAAAATTTTGGAGAGAAGTTACGAATGTTAGATTACAAGCGAGCTGTATAAATTGTTGCTCAACGTTACACATTGATGTTAAAGGAGAGCAATAGTGTAACGGTTTGTGAAACGAATTATAAACTCAGTCATCCTAGTTTGATTTATGGCCACAGTTAAAATTTAATTTTTTTTTTTTACAAATTATAAAACGCACAGTATTCAGTTAATGTCGAACGTATTTGCTTGATGAGTGAATAACTGGAGGCACGAGGTGACTGCAGAGAGACAGGGCAAAGACACGTGGTTAGCCAGTGCCAACATTTGCTCGACACTGCATTCATGACATTATAATGTTATTGACCAATTATTGAGTGCTTTTCGAGTCATGCGGTGAAACCAGAGAACCCGGAGGAAACCCGTGATACCCAAGGCAGGAATCAAACTGCTTCGTGTCGGACTTATTTTCTGTGATGAGCAGGTGTTACCACTCTGCTACCGTAGAATAATAACACCGTTTGTAACGCTCATAAATAACATGCCTGGTCATGGATGAGACACAGATATGGAGACACGAGGGATCCGCAGAGAGAGGAAGGCAGCCACGCAGCCAGTGAACGCCAACATTTGCCAGACACTGCGTACTATATATTATGGTGTTATCGGCCAATTAATACGACTATTTATTTTGAGAGCAAACCGGAGAACCTCGAGGAAACCCACGCAGAACAGGAGGAGAACACATTAACTGCACACACAAAGGTGCCCGAGTTAGGAATCGAACTGCCTCGGGAACGACTTTCTCTGTGTGAGGCGTGGATGTTGCTACTGCATCACCTTTCCACCGTCAGTGGCAAATTCGAAATCTTTTACCATGACAATGGAACACAAGTCATTAAGCGCTCATGGACTTTTTATATATATAGAGTGGTAACACTGACAGGGGAATAATAATAATAATAGCATTTCTAGAGCGCTTTCACCTGAGGGTCACAAAGCGCTGCACAGAGCTGCGGAGGAAAGGGCACGTCAGCAACAACGACGTAAGAACGGAGAATTGGCAACAACAACAACGCTTTTTGGGTTTTTTGTTACAAATCCGAGCTGTGGAGAGAACGGCGTGTCGACAACAACAACATCAGGCCAGTTCAACTGAAAGTGAAATAGTAGCAGTAAAATATAGGACATAAAATTAGCGATAAAAAAATAATTGTTCAATAAACAAGGAAGGAATTAATGTTCCCGAGCAGGCGTAGGTCGGCAGAAAGCCATCATCCCGGCACGACAACATTGAACTGCATCAACAGTCCTCGCCAGAGGACTTGAAATCCTTCTGGGACAAGTGAGTCTTGAGACGAGATGATGCACGAGTTAGGGAACATACACACGTTAGTAGCATCATAGTAACTGTCGACAAAGCAAGTGTGCTTGGGCAGAACACATTACAGTAAGAAGGAGGGGCGATGATCAGTGATAAAAGTCTGCGATGTGAGCGGCAGCCAGAGGATGGGGGTTACACACGAGGGGACGTTCACTGCGGAGATGCAGCAATGATCGGTCCGTGTGGTGGTGTGAGACGGTGACAATTTGTCTTTATACTGCTCTGATGTTGTTATTGTTGACGTGCCGTTCTCTCCACAGCTAAGACTTGTAACCAACAAAAAAACTAAAAAAAAGTTTATTGTTGCTAATTTGCTATTCTTATGTCGTTGTTGTTGCTGACATGCCATTCTCTCCACAGCTCTGTGCAGCGCTTTGTGACCCTCGGGTGAAAAGCGCTCTAGAAGTGCAATTATTATTTTTATCCAGCAGTAGAAGTGTCGAGGCTGATGATGTTTGTTGATTATATGGAAAATAAGCAACATGACAAGTTGCTCAGGATATGTTAAACATTGAATAGTAAGTTCTATTTTCGAAGGTTACATGCATTTTACACAACAAAGCTATAACAGGAATCCGAGCATTCATTTATTTTATCTGCAGAATACAATGTTAGTCGTTCTACATATGCAGCTGTGACTTGGAAAAGTTGCAGTTTCTAATTTCATAAATCTCCAGTGCCTATTCTAAAGCCGTTGATCTCTAACATAATGAGCTGTTTGTCTCTTAGAGCTGTGTGCACTGAGGAATGACGTGATAGCTTCATCATGTGACTATTGGTTGCCTCCCGAGACTCCTTATTGTAGACTGTTTTACAGGCAACACTGAACAAGTCTCCTGGTGGACTCATTCATTACTGTTACGAGCCACATATCCGCAGCTTTGCTAATTAATTGACACATAAAAGGCACGATTTAATCTGTCGGCTGTGAGTTGCTAACTGCTCGGCATAATTACTGTGCAATAAACAGTGCCATCCACCATAACCCTGCTCACCACAGGTCTCTAATCTCCAGCCCTCGGGGAACACAGCCCAACAAGCCGATGTTGCCCAGTGGTCTCCGTGGTTGTGTTAATAGAGTGATTGTAAAGCAAGCTACTTAGATGTGCTGAGCGGGAAATATGAAAATACAGATGAGGATGCTCCCTGCTGGCTTGAAACAGAAAACCTACTTTGCACATCTCCCACCCAACAGAATCCCCATTACACCGTGGCCTTTGCGCAATCCGCTGTACGCAGCCCCCCTTGTATATGTACATATGCGGACAAAGTAGCTCGTGTGTGCTTTCGTATACCGCACTCGTTAAATATTCCCCTCGCGGCGAATCCCTATCAGTCTGTACTCTGTGCACCGTACCATTGCATACTACCGCATATCCTCCCACGCACCCTGTCACCCCGCGCATCGTGCCCTGCATGTAACATTCAGTACACAGTGCCCTTGTTCTCAATCGTCTGTCCACCATTCCTAACCTATGAGGAACTGACAGCAGAATGTCCCCTTCAGCTGACCGGCCGCATGCAGGAGTTGCGCGAGCAGGGCCCACTGGCGTGCTCGTGTCCGCCGTCACACGGCAAAGCGCCAGCGCTGTAAATCAGCCGCTTTACAAATAACTCCGAGCAAGCTGCTCTGCTCACGCATGTCAAGGTGCTTCAGATGTGGTTCGCATGCGCTGCGTAGCGATGTACCTCTTACGTAATGCTTCTTTGTCTCGTGCATTACCTGACATGTGGTGTTTTGGCTGTCGTCAGTAGTGTAAGTGATGTGTAAGCAACGGTTAAGTTTATTAGGTCGAGTGGGATGTGGTTCACTTGCCAATGCCATTCACATTGTTGTTCAATGTTCACTCGCCGAGATGCCAGCACACACTGCCAGCACCCACAATTACAACAAGCCCATCCAAGTGAATTAAGTTCAGCATTAAGCTCGTCCGGCCAGCCCCATGGCTATGCCCAGGCAGCAAACCGGCGATGTAATCAATTCAAAGTAAATAATGGCAATCTAAGTAAAGTGGTCATTTTTTAAGGATGCAAAGCTACTGTCACGTCAGGGACAAATACAGCTACGTCGCTAAAACTTCTAGCTCCGTTGCTCTTTGATTCTGTCTCTGTCTCCAAGACTAAGTGTGGCATGTGCTGAGCGTAGAGGGCAGTTGCTGCATTCTTCTCTCATACGTCTCTTTGACGTTGAAGTGCCCAACGGGACAGGGGGACGTTTCGCTGGTGCGGGTAGGGGGGATCCGAGGGCAGCTGACCCAGGGCAGTCACCTTTGCCACTTCGCCAGCGTGCCCGAGCGCCGGGAGCTGGCGATGATGTAATGGTCAGCGCACGTGCCGTGAGACCCGTGAACTCCGCGCGTTGCTGTGCGCGCAGTTCGAGGCGCGTGGCTCTGCGCATGATTGGTGATGTTGTCGGAGCGCTCGAGCAGACGCTTGTCACGTGCTGCCGGCGTCCTGCGCACGCGACCTGGCTGCCTCGTTGGCCCTTTCATGGTTAACTATGTCCACGAGCACACTCACCAAAACGCGACCGGTCTTTATCATCCCATATATGTCGACCCGGGTGGAGCAGTGGCATGGTGATTAGCGCACCACGACATGCGATATGACCCAGGACCACATGAGTTAGATTCCTGACCCCGGTAAAGATTAGTGGGGAGTGATATCTGAACCGGTCCTCGGCCCCCCGTCCCTGACCAACCCACGGTGACCAGTGAGGTACTGTATGGTCAGCGACCTCTAAGACTGACAGCATAGGGAGGGGAATGCCTTCAAGCAGCAGTACTTTGACAAATGACTGCACATATGCCTGCCACGTGATTGCAAAGTCTGCCTGTTTCTGCTTATTGCTCATTAATGCTTGGCAATTTGTGCAGCGGTTGTGTCCAAATATCTCCGTTCCTGTAGGAATCGCCATTCCTATATGGATGAGTTTCGTGGGAATATCTCGATCCACTTGACTTGAATTCTGACAAGGAGTCTGTCATCAAAAACCGTTCAACAGGACCCCAAGCATATGAATGGATAAGCAGAAATTATTTAAATGAATGCAACTATTTTGAGAGGTTGGGAATAATTATTCCTGCATTTCCATTGACATTTTTGGAGATGCGTTGAAATCTCAAGCAGCCAATATAATCCACCCTCCTTGATATTTTTGCTTAGCCACCCAAGGCTTAGAGAGACCCTCCTTTCATGTCTTGAGTGCCACACTGGAATCGGTGTGGAATCAGGGCAACTGTGCATAATTCGGCATTGACCATAAGGTTCATTAAGGAAACTAATATTTGGGTTAATCCCAACCTACGGGTATTGTAAAAGAAAGTATTGTGTAGGTAATGGACAAAGGTTTCAGCATGTATTCTCGAGAATGGCCAGGCCACATGGATCTCACACTCTTGCTTGAGCATATCTCTGTGCTCTGTGCATGCAGCTCTCTCTCTTCCTACCACGAGTCCACCAATCCCACAATCTTGTTCGAAATTATATTTTAATTTGAAGACTTGAACCTTGGTTTCAGGCTAGGATTCCTGAGAATCGTCCAATTGTACTGTGAGGAATATCTAAATCAATGCGATTTTTAATCCCATTTTAGCCATAGGAACCAATGGTGTTTAGAGCTGCAGGCTTATCATGCCGGACCTTTTCCTATATTGATTGCACCGCAGTCTTCTGCGTGCTGGCATTGCATTGTCTTCACCGAGGTTCTTATTTCAACTGTCCATCAAAAGCTTAGTAACAACATTGCTTGCGTAAGTGGTCTGCCTTCGCATAGAATCCACGGTCTCACGCTTGTCATTACAAAGCAAAAAGACAGGTGGCCACCGGTGGATTAGAGGGCTCAACAGATGAACGGAGACAGGGCACATGCAGTGGCCCTTTCATGGTAGACTATGCCTGGTATACATTTGTGTTGACCGAGCCTCGCACATGATGTTTTGAGGTCGGGTGTCTGTGATATATGAGCACGTTTCATAAATCACACGCGAAGCCCTCGCAAAATGCTTAATGCCAGATGTGGTTAATCATTTGGTGTAACATTTCTCATTAAAGGCTGACACTCCAGTTGTCAGTGTTTTCAAATGATCTTTAGTCTGTGTTAATTACACTATAAACTGGTGCTGGTTTGCGCCTGATAATACGTGTTTTGTATGTATGGTGAGTCGAAATGTTTTATACATTTTTTGAAAGTGCTTTTTATCTTACATTAAATGTGTATGAGTTTATAATGTGACATCTCCAGATTTACAAGAACCTTTTGGTTTTCGGTAATGAGTAGTATTTAACGAGGCAAGTACTTTTTTACAAAGTTCCATTTTTACATGCGACATTGTTTTGTGCATCCTCTGCAATAAGGGAGGAACCGTTACAAGTGGGAGCCCCTCTACTTTTTGGTCCAATATTTAAAGCCTTAGTCACTAGTGCTATCTGGTAAAGTTATCTCAGCAGTCTTCCACATGCCAAACATTTTACTGTGTCCTTTAGTGCTTATGTATATCGAGTTTTAGGATCTCATACCACTGCAGTTAATGCGAATATACATTGCCCAATAACAAGTCATGGCGCTGCAGAAGTGTACTGAGTGTGTGAATAAATTCATCAACTTACAAGTGAGGGCATCATAATGGGTGACTTTAGTGCCGAAGTTAGAGGAGCAGAGACGATAAGAGTAATTGAAAGTGTGTTGGCATGGGGAGGACATCACACTAGAAGGGATGATGGCTGGTGGTGGATATGGTGTTATTCTCAATGTTCGATACTGTTGATGGAATAGTGGCCAAATGACAACTCGCTCGAGAGAACACCCACCGTTGGAGATGGAAGTGATGAGATAGGGTCACATGCAGGAACGAGATGGGTTGAGGGTTCGCAAAACTGAGGGATAGCAATGGTAACGCGGAGGCCTTGTACCGGCAGTAGCTTGACCATGGCTAATGGTATTGATGATGACCTAGATTTGCTCGCTCTATGCTGGTACAGTATTTCGTGAGGTTGGCATCCTTCACCGTACCAGACATTTTTAGGATTTCCTTTCTGTATGCATTTCGTTGAGCAAAGTTAAATGTAAGGGAAGCAATCTTAACAAACGGTAAAATCCAGAACGCCGCGTTTTGTAGAGCAAAAATTGACAACCCAGGTTATATCTACTTCACATTGCAATGTAAAAAAATAATTAAATCTGTCACATCATTTTGCGTGACCTGTGCTACCGAGTTAGTGAATTTACAGCCGACGAGGAAGTGTGTCATCGTCTTTGGTTACTCTATTAGTGTTGGGTTAGCATCGGCGCTAATACGATACAGGCTGCTTTGATCTCGAGTGCTGCAAGGATTATGGCCCTTATGTGTGGGCTACCAGCCGTGTAAATTTCTCGGAAATGAAAGCAAGTGCGCCGAGACTTTTCTCGGAGATGTCTCGGGTCCTTCCAAATCGGATGGTGCTTGCAGGGTTTATTAAAGAAGGTGTACATCCTCAATATATTTTGGGCGATTCAATTCCTCACGCAGTAAGCCCCATGGCGCAGCACACTGCTGCAATAGGAGAACTGCTCTCCGCGTGATAACACGCGATGTTAAGCTAATCACCAAACTTAACTGGCAGTGTCGCATAAGGAGGAACCCTGAGTGTGGATGGTGTGCCTGTGACGTTAGTGCCTTTGTCCCATTTCCAGTAAATGTGGTCAGGTTCTGCCAAGTGTGGACAATCCTGTGCTCTGTAATGACGTAGGTTTTCATGGCTCGATGCATGATGATTGCTTCGAAAAGCTGCTGTCTGGGGACAGCCGCGGCGATCGCCTCCAACGTGTGAGGAGGCGAAACGTCGTGAGGTGGAGAGAGGAAGCGATCGACGCGGCTGTCCCGAGAGAGCAGCTTTTCGAAGCAATCATCAAACCTAAGCTTGCGTCCATTTCTAAATAGATGTTTCTTCAAGTTGTTGACTTTGTATAAGTCGCGTATATGTGTGTGTGTATTTATTTTCTTCACTGATTACTACAAAACAATGCGTTAACATTTAATTAATATTCGTGCATTGAGTCATGTGTAGTAGATTGAGCCCCGCTTGCTTATAACGTCTGGCAACCATGCCTGAATTTATTTTTTGAAAAGGCTCACTGTTGATGAGACTCAGAAGGTGAAGAGTGGTCCTGAGTTGACGTATTAATGCTTGTATGAAAAGTTTACAAACGCAGATGGATTTAAAATTTCAGTTTAATATGGAGGCGGCGCGGTGGCCCAGTGGTTAGCGCTGACGCCTCACAGCAAGAAGGTCCCGGGTTCGAATCTCTCGGCTCGTGTGACTTTCTGTGTGGAGTTTGCATGCTCTCCCCGTGTCCGCGTGGGTTTTCGCCGGGTACTCCGGTTTCCTCCCACAGTCCAAAAGCATGCTCCTGGATAGGTTGATTGGCTCGCAGACTAAAATTGTCCCGCAATGCCCGGCGATGGACTGGCGTCCCGTCGTCGGGTGTATTCCTGCCTTACGCCCTGTGTTTCCGGGATAGGCTCCGGCTCACCGTGACCCTATATAGGATTAAGCGGTTTCACATAATGAGATGAGATGAGTTTAATATGGAGAAGTGGAGAGAGATATGGTTATTCATTGAGAGGTCACTTGAAGTATGTTTTTTCTTGTTATTTGCTGGTATGCATTTATTTGTGTATTCAAAACAGATCATCTAGTTCACAGTAATGTAAGAAGTTTTATGGGATGTACAGTCCAGTTGTGGGGTTGTTGTTTTCTTGACATTTATTTACATCTGTGCGTGCTTGAATGTGACTTTACATTTATCTGTGTTGTAATGTCCGACACTCCTTTCATCTCTTGCCAAAAGGCATGTGCTAATGTTACCAGTATAAAATTCTCAGTATGTCCAAATATGAGATATTGTTAAGCTTGTATAAAAGATCTTAACACCTGCATGATCTTAACACCTGCATGATCGCCAGATACGGTAAAACCTATTGTAATTTTATATTTGTATACTGGCAAAAAAGTACCCATAGTGGTAAGCTTGTGTTTGAAAAAAAAGCTGAACGTAGTTCCTTTGCTCATTTCATGTAATGTACATCGCTTGACTCTTAGCGTTTGACAAGGGCCACTGCTTTGAAAGTCACAGCGTGGCATTACTGGCTGGCACGCTGCCCAAGCGATTGCTGCACGATGTCCTCTTGTACGAGCGAACGCCCCGTTTGGCGGACATGCCGTTTGATGTGTGCTCGGTCGCGCCGAAGGTCTCAAGGTTGCGTTTCTAAACGGCGGCCCGCTATGCGCGGTGCTTACTGCTCGGTATCAACCTCGCCCGCCTCGCCCTCGCCCAGCTGGCCAGACAGCGGTCCTGATTTACGGCTTCCTGACAAGCAGCACTAATTAATTTTCTCTCGTTAGCAGCATTAGCTAATGCCCCAAGCCTGCAGCAGCTGCTTGTGCCAATCGCTGGGCCACGGGCCATGCCCGGGGAGCGAGATTTATGGGGACAACGGTGGACCTCGGTCAGGAAGGGGCTCATCGTGCAGCCGGTGCCAACAGTGACGCCGCTGCTCTCTGTCGGCCACTGTGGTGTGACGCCGATGAACTGGCTCGAGTGTGCGGGCACCGCAGGTATTTACTTCCAGTTGGAGAAAAAAAAAACCCGTGTGAAACCTTCATAGTCTGTAAGATCAAATGCCAATAGCAAACACCTATGAAGGTCGACACACCACCTGAGGAGGTGGGTGACCAGGACCACGCCCGACCGCCTTTGTCTCCCTCCTGGCAATGTTTACACACTGCACTAGGTACTCATTTCAAGCTTTGTCGACCTAGGGAAGGCCCAGGACCAGGTTCAGAAAATCGTCACCGGTGTTGGCCCTAAGCGGGTCACCAGATTTGTATCGCAGCGTGCTAACCACTGCTTTACAGCTCCCCATAATTGGACACTTCCCTGTGACATCCACGCGCATTCCTCGTCTTTAAGGTTTTTTTGTGTCATGCGGCATTGACATTTGACGCGTACGTACAAATAACATTGAAAAAGTCCCCATTATTTAATATTATTAACCTATTTTTAAAACACGACACATCGCACGGTGTTTCATGTGGTAGTTTTTCGTAGGCATGACACTGCCCAAATATCAATGACTAATGTTATTCGAGCGCCGCATTTACTACTGGAAGCTCGTCATATTACCTTGTGTTTTTATACATTTGCTGTATAGTAGGAATCCCACATCCAGAGCTTGCAAGCTTATTGGGTTCATTTTGCTCTAATAGTAAACATCCATCCATCTTCTCATCTCATCTCATTGCCAGAAACCGCTTAG
>JAZEWT010000006.1:6907886-6919280 GCA_036362905.1 Mordacia mordax
ATACCAAATGGCGGTGGCAACAAACTCGGACAACGTTTGGCGTCGCCATCGATTCACCCACCTACCTACCTCCCTTTACGTCTCTGCAGCATGCGACCCGAGCGGTCGTAGAGGTGGCTCATTAATGCGATTTGCGAAGTCAACAATTTCCAAGCAGGCCGTCCCGTGCCGTTAATCTCTTCCCAGATTGCAGATGAAAGGAGAGAGACTTGGTTAATCTCATCGCATCACTCGCAAACACCAAAAAAATCGTTATTGCTGGGGGGGGGGACATACCAAATGGCGGTGGCAACAATGAATTAAATTAACAACGCTTACCATGCTCCGAAATAAGAATCCGCAGCATGGTTAATGAAGCTCGTGCACGCTGCTGTAAACAATTACACGTGCTTTGTAATATTAACGCGAGCGTGGTTATGAAATATAGTTGTGATTTGCGTTTTTTTTCTCGTCAATGTATTGTAATAAGATGTTGCTTTAGCACTTTCCCTGACTTTTCATTTCGAATATTATTTTCACGTTTCAGTACCCAATTTACTTCGTACAGGGTCACAGGGAGCCGGAGCCTATCTCAGCAGACACAGGATTTAAGTCAGGGGAGGACCCATTACTGGACGCTAGTCCTTCACCGGACATGTCAGTCATGCCCAATAACCTAGGCAGCATGTCTTTGGACTGTGGGAGAAATGTTTTTAATAATTCTCTTTCTGGCCAGCAAATGCTGCTCACCTGGCTTAACTACTGTGACAAGTTAATAAAATGTGTAAAAGTTACCTAGATATTTGAAATATATATTTTAGACAATTATAACGACAGTACTGTACACCACTTAATTTGAATCAATTTTATACTGACAGCGTCACAGATGCTCCACAGCATTTTAGATCTTTAGTGTTGAAACAATTCCTGTTAAGATAGCATTTTAATGTTCGAGGACACCGTGCCTTTTTGTTGCTTCAAATAATTTTACAGTTTGAGCTACACGTAATTATTTTTACACACAGAAATACACGTTATCGCAGTGTGATATTTTGAACGTAGTTGTCAAGGCACTGTAGAGTACTGTATGGTATTGTTGCATTGCAAAAGCGCCTACATCTCATGAAGTCTACTTAATCTACATAAACTATATATCGCTAGTCTTCAGGACCTGTAATAACCTGCTATAATATAGGCCAGGTGTTTAATGCTGTACTGAGCATTGTTTGCATATTTAGCCAGCCGTGTGCTGGCTGCAAGACCACTTGTAGCTGTAGCCGCCATGTAAAATTAGACCCCGTCTGTCCACTGTAGCATGGGTGACTGGGGAATTTCGTTACCGGACACATGGCCATCGAGCTTAACCGCCCTGTGCCGCCACGTTTGTTGAAGACGTCGCTGGAAGCTGGCGTTACCACAGTGCAGGCGAGGTGCCTTTGCGCACATCGCGACCACTGCCCCTAAAATCGGCGGCTTGTCGTTAATTAGGATGCGGGATATGCAGACCGCGCCTGCGTACTCGGCACTTGCACAATTAAGCGTGGAAATTATGTTCGCACCAGCACATCTTGCTCGTTGACAAATTGTGTTTAATATAATAAATATATAAGCATGGCAGCCCTTATCAGGTTCCGCCTTATGAAAGGTTTTTGTCAATGTCCCAAGTTACTGTGTAAAATATTGGCTTTTTTATTGGCTTAGTTGCTCAAAGGTTGGAGATAATTGACACATTTTTTTCATGCCTTATAGTCCTCTGGGCCAGAATATTTACATGGAAAGCTATAGTTTTCTCATTTTTTAGGGCGGGGATTTTTTTAATGGATAAGTTTTAAAAATTGCGATGTTTAAAACTAAGCTTGTGTTTTGGTTGCACATAATACGGAGATAAGGACACTGGCTTATGTATAGAAAATATGCACACTTGCTGTTGCTCAAAATTGACTGCAATGTAAGGCCTAAATGTATGCAATTGACTAGCATAGTTTCGCCAATGTTGTGTAAAAGATTGCGTTTATCGCACATATGGAAAATCTCCATTACAGTCGTCCAATTACAAACGGCATGCATTTCCCGGCTACAAACATTAAACAGGGAATTTGATTGGGAGGGACATGTCTGTGTGCCTGGTGGGAGTGAGAAGGGCTTTTCGAAACTGAATTTCAGTACCGATTGTTGGAATTGCCGTTCCTTGTCATGATTTAAAAGCATTTGAAAGGCTATCCGTTTAAAGCATATGGCTTGCTGCCCTGTGACGGACTGATCGGATTGTCAGACAGCCGGATGAAATGGCATCAATTATGGATAGCACTTATCTTTTGGGAACATCAAAAAACACTTATTTTAAAATGACCTACTGAGTTCTATCCAGTTTTGCATAATTTTGCGTGCACTGATACTACACAGTATTATGGGGGTACTTGTGAAGTCTTTCTACGAATCTAATGATTAAGAGCTTTGTTCTGATTCGCAATACTTGTGTGTGTATACGAAATAATTATTTCTCTATAATATTCTGCCCTTGTTCTTTGTTTTCCAATGTTGTGAGTACTGTACTCTTTAATTCGAAGGCTTGCGTGACCAGTGTTATTGATCAAATTCATTGTGACGATGCCTCGAACGTGTCAGGCGAAACGTCACAATGGAGGGAGAGGGAGCGATCGACGCGGCTGTCCCGAGAGAGCAGCTTTTCGAAGCAATCAGCTGTTTTCTCTGTTTTAGTTTATATACGTGTGAAGTGTTCTTACAGTTGGAGTTGTGCAAAGGGCACTTGGTCACAGTCACCCAAAGTAGGTGGATATTAACTTCTCAGAAACGCTTGCTGATGAGAGTGTACCAATTATAAAAGTGCCTGTAGGGTGCATATAGCCATTGCAAGTGACATGCATGCTAATTGCTCCCCTTTAGGCCCTCATCTGCCCTAAAGTGTCCGCACGCGGAATGAAGTTGCATTGTAATGATGTAGGTTGGCCACAGTAAGCGCTCTGCATGATGTGTAAGGCACAGAGCGAAGCTCGCGGTTTTTGTTTTATTTATATCGGCGTGTATCGGAGAAACCAGAGATCTTTGCGCCGTCATGCCTGCGTCTCTCCCTGGATCCTTAGTTAAAGGTTACGGCGAATATCGCCTGCTGCAGTGCCACCACATATATGGCAGTTGACGAATGGCAGGCAGGCTTAGGTAAGCGCTATAGATATCTGTTACCGCCCTACCAGATCCATTTACAGTAATACCTGGATTTAGTTTATTAGCCTTTGGGATGTTTCTGTGTAGAGTTATATAACATACATATTAATTATCTGCAGTGAAATTGTTTGCTAAGTTTAGCCAGTTAAGTTTGTGTGTTTTTGCGTCTCTTTGTACATTGATATTTACACGTGATGTGGCCACGTGGCCGCGCACATTGATCCATTTGCTGTTGGTATTGTTTGCCCCATGTGCATTTGAGGGTTCCGTATGGATTAAATCGACGCGCTGCTCTGAGTAAGCATCTCTTCCCCACATTGTTCTGGTAGTGGGCTTATGATATTTATTTTGATTAGCGTTAAGACAACCTTAGCTTGACTCCTATACAACACCGGCCTTGTGCACATTGGCGAGTTCACATGTGTATCTGCAGATTCCTCACCAGCCATTTATTCGGACTTTTCACATGCTCAGGCAAGCGTGTATCGTAGTGAGTAATGTCAACTCAATTTCAATCGCCGCAACTTCCATTTAAAAAAGGCTTTGTCGATGGTGTCAACTGCATTTTTCCACTTGCATGTCCATCTATCCGTTTTCAAAAAAGCCCGTTTTCCTGGCGCGGGGTCGCAGTGAGTTAAATGTGAACATTCTTCGCGTTGGTTTTTCTCCAGAGCTGTTGTTATTTAGGAATAGCCGCGGCCAGCACTCTCCCACTCCGAGACTGCCTTTGTACGCCTGAGGGTGCCTCCAACGTGGGAGACGGAACGTCGTGCAGGAGGGGGGGGTAGTGCTCGACACGGCTATCCCAAAAGAACAGCTCTGGAACGCAATCGTGCACCTGCATCATTCCGATGTATGTTGAGACGGGTGCTAAATTCTGAGACTCATGCTCATGTCTCTACCAGGTTTTAACGAGTCAACCGTGCTGTTGACTACATTTTACCTTTGAGGTAGATGTTGGTCGAGAATTTCTCTCGATTTGCTATGTCGGCGTAGACGTGTCGAGCGCCCCCGTTCGACAAAGGAATGCGCATACGCCGAGCAGTGCTGCCCCACATCAATCAATGTCGTTCGCTCCACAGCTCCGTGCAGCACTTTGTGACCCTCTGGTGAAAAGCGCTTTAGACGTGCAATTATTATTATTATTTTAAGCTTGTATACAGAAGACCTCTAGAACACGATGGTATACGCACTGCATGTACGTTATATAGCACAGAACTGTTTATACTCCACAGTAAATGTATATACTTGGATATTATATGAAATGTGTACTGTATTCATCGTAAACAATGCATGTGTCGTGTGTATAGTTTGTGTACTGTGCGTGCAGTGTGACGTATGCTGTGTGTCATAAGATTATGCACTTGAATTAACCAAAATATTAGGTTAAATGATCTCTCTGAATTTAGGAATACTACGTATGTATGTTTGCCGCGTGTGGCGCTCGCTAACAGCACTTGCTGCAAAAGTCTCTGAATACCGGACAGAGGATCTGTATGTGGGTGCCTGAGACTCTTGCGTGCTGTCAACTATGTACCCATGGGAACGTTACACTCACGTCGACACAGGATGTTCCAGCCATAACCATAATGAGCCGCTTTTAAAGGGGGGGGTTCATCATCATTATCAATGCTCGCGTAATCCTGTACATAGTCGCGGAGGGGGGGGGGCAGAGACTCGGCAGATAAATGGCGCAAGGAGGCTATGTCCAGGATGTGACGTTATTACATCGCAGGGCACGGGAGAAATTTACTCAACTGGCCAATTAACCTAGTATCTTTGGACGGTGGGATGAAACAGGATTAGCCGGCACAAACCGACGCGGAGTTTGCGTGTTTGCGAGAACACGCAAACTCGATACAGAAAGGCACCCGAGCCGGGAATCGAACCTGGAAACTTCTCGCTGTGAGGCGTCAGCGCTGCTTACTGCGTCACAGCGCCTCACCACGGGGCGTTGTGTTGCCATAATGGTCGTTTGTTTGTGGTGGACAGGTGTGGCAGGACTGAACAGGAACCGAGGTGGGCCAGAGCCTCCCTCACTTCTTATTTTTTTGGTAACCAAAGTCATTAATTCTCAGTACCTCCGTAATGGTGCAGATGGTTACCGTGAAGCCAAAGCCTGCCCCAGCAGACACAGGGTGCAAGGCAGGTTCATGCACATAATGTCACAGTCCATCAAAGAGCACCGGAGGCAAATTATTCATTCAGCAGCCAATTGACCTGAGCGCGTGTCTTTGGACTGAGAGGAAACCGGAGTAGCTGGTGAAAATCCACGTGGACAAGGGTTACCCAAGTCACTCTTGCAAATGATTCGATCCCGTCCTCTTCATCTCCCCTCCAGGTTAAAGAAAGTCGACTTGAATTTGCCTGCATGTGAAGAGCATCGGAGTTGCTTTACCTTGCGCCTTTGCAGGAGAAACGTTTCATTTGGGCATGTATTTCCAATCACTGTGCCTGCTTTATTGAATCGACTTTTTATTTCCTGTTTATTGGTCAGTTACGTATAATGTGTATCATTGGAATAGTTTACAATGCCACATATAGGATAAAAATTAAAATTTTAAATGATCCGCTTTTACCACACTCCAAAGTACACATTTCTTTTTTAATGCAAAATCAATCTATCTAGAGATACATACTAAAAGCGGCTAGCCAGACACTGAAAATATGTGACTTACGATTGACTGATAATAGTGAGATTTACATTTTAATTATTATAGTCATAAATACGTGTTTTTCTAATGTTTTGTAAAAGGAACAACTTATGGTTTAAAGATTTTCATTAAAGGAAAATATTATTGTAGTCTCATACGGTCAGTGTTTGGCCACCCGCTTTAAGTCTGTGTCCCTTGATGAATTGATTTTGTGTTCAAAAAAATTATTTTCTTCTTTGGAATATGGTTAAAGTGGGTCATTAAAAAATGTAATTTTTATCCTATTTTGCTTTCTACTTTTTTTAGTCTTAGCCACGTCAAAATGTCAAGTGAGCTCAGTGCGTGTCTGGCATCAGGAAAATATCGCCCCCATCAGACTGATAAAAGAAGAGTCATTTGAAAGGATCGTTTGTATGGCGGGCCCAGGATCGGCTTGTCACCGGTCTTCAAACTTTTCATTATTTTGCACTGTCATCCGCGTTATGCCTGTGTGCAAAATTTCAGCTCTCCAGCTTTATCGGAAATGCTTTAATGTTGTGCTCAAAGATTTTAACCATTACACACATCCCCTTTTGTGAGTTAACCATTACACACATCGCCCCATGTACGTTAAATAAAAGCTGATAAAAAGTGACTTGACGAAAGGAAAGTCAAACAAACTGACCTCAGGATCAAGTGATTGGAGTGCGCTGATCGATTATTGCACCTTGTGCAAAGCCAACCCATAGTTTAGTGGAAGAGGGATACTCTGAACTTCAGCACAATGCTGCTTGTTAATCCCTTATTCATGGCTTCAATTACTTAATTAGCCGTTTATCCCTTGCCATGGCTTGTTGCTGAAATTCGTAAGGGAGTCGTTTTTTCCCCACTTAACCCGTATCCGCGTGAGCGTTTTGTCGTTAACGTAAAGGTAACTAACTACAGGCATCCTCCAATATACGGAACCTCTCACGATAACGAAAACGAGTAATTAAGGGCTCATTTTTGATGTACAGAAGTAAAATTCGTTGTAAGGCATTGTTCATCACAAATATGTACTGTGCTTTGAAAACACTGCCGTGCGTTAAGAGCATATTTAAATTCAACGTACGCAAAGCCACTTAGAAATACTGTAAGGACCCTAACTCTTTCGTATATCGAGGGATGACTGTATATAGCCTTGAAATGTAGTTATGTTTTAACTATAAACACACGTGTGTGGCTTCTCAACCATTCCGTTTGGCCCAGTTTGTACCTTCAGTTTGTATATTCAGAGCTTTGTGTTGAAATGTAATTGTGAAACATTTGTGCTTTGTTAAATTATATCTCAGCAATTGTGCATTTCACGGTTTGATAAATAGTGCCTTTCACCTGGGAAGCAGATAGCGACAGTCAAGCGGGCAATGTTGAAGGATAGCAATCATTTTCAGACTGCCGAGAATGTATTTGTCAAATAAGCCTGTAAGCCGTAGCACGATTCTACCTCTGATCGTCTTTTAGTTATACACCGTGTGGCCCGGCATGCCATTCGGAAACATCAGAGCCATCCAGCACAGTCGCCTAAGATTACATCGCAGTACGGTCGTGTAATTGATGTTCAAGCACAACAGCACACGAGTTTACTTTTCTCCGATAGTGGTGGCGGTCTGCAGATCGTCCAACTCCATATGAAACCAAGAATGAAAACTAGTTTCCAATCACACTTGAGAAATGTTAGCTTGCTGCTTGACTGGGGTGGTGTCTACTGGACTGGCTGGTTTTGCTTTAATTGCACTTTGTTTCATTGCTATCGCCTCAATAGTTATGGAGTTTGCCTTTATGTCGGATTTCACGGCTCCTTTTGTGAGATTTCCTCCCACATTGGAGCATCCGTTCATCCGGACAGAGCAACGCTTGAGAGCAATTCTCAATGAAGGAATCAGACATCACATGTAGACTAGCTCCTAGCCACACAATTTATATGAGATGGTGTTGAGGGATTGTCAGCAGCAATGAAATAAAGAGGAGTCTGAAAACGTAAGATTCGGATGACAATAAACTTTAATAATTCTAGAGTATTTTATGTTAATTAAATTGGTTTCTTCACAAGCTTTGACTTAAGTCGCCAACAACAGGTTTTTTTCAGATCTCTAAAGCTCTGCAGACACCAATTCTAATCAACCGATCTTTATACAGCACCTTAAGTAATAACAGCTCCTAAAAGCACATCATAAATAATACATTAATATTACATCACTCAGTATTGTAGTTTTAAATTCCAGCTTTTGAAAGTCAACCCAAGAGAATAACCGCATTAAATATCCAAGTGTTCAGTTTTACAAATTGTATCATCTTACAATGAATGTAACAACTTGGAATAGAGGTATGACCGTGCTCAGGTCGGTGACCAACATGCATGGCAGTCTCTCATTGACTTCCGTGGCGCTCTATGCCGTGGTCGTCAAGAAGGCAGTTGTTACTGCAGCGAACGCCCTTGGTCTACTGTTTTTTTCGATGCTCCCCACCTTTACGAGCCCGCACTGGCCAGCACGGTGAAGTTACCCAAATGACCCGCATGGCATAGAAAGGCAGTGTCACTGTTGAACGCTTTTAGTAGTTGGTAAATTTTTCCAGGGACACAACGTTCGGACGAAATTTTCTTTTTCTTTGTTGCTCAAATCACACGACTCATTGCAATCGTTTTTTTTATATGCATCCGTTGATGTACAGATAATTTCAGAAGGCTGTAAATGTGAGAGCATTGTATCCTTGTCCAGCAGCCGATGCCGAATCAGTGCGCGTAATTGTAGGCTGTTAAGCCCTCCTGGTGGCAGTCTTCAACATGTTTGTTATTGCAGATTTGGAATTGCTGGAGTATTTACATTTACAGTCTCCTTAGGGCAGAGGATGGGTGTAAAACAGTAGTTGGCTTGGCTTCAGAAATTGCATGTCAGGTCACGACACCCACGTAGACATTTTAATACCAGGTATTGTTTTGACAATTTTATAATATTTATAAGTATTAGCACAATTTATCGTTGTTTGATAGCAGGGGCATCTAGCTCTAAGGTAGCGATTGTGGGCACTGGAAGGCCCATATTATTTGCACATTTGACCTCAATACTAACTCTACTAGTTGTGCTAAATCTGGATCTCTTGGCTGTGTCACCAGACCACCTGCCACTAAATCTCGAGAGCACAGATTATAACAACCATTCTGTAAATACTACAAATAGTCAGAAACACACCCTGAAAGCCTGAATATCTGCTTGTACTAGAAATAGCGTGGCTTGTGCATACAAAAAGTATACCCACTGTGGCACCCATTTTTGTGTAGAGTTTGCGTGCATTATATAAATGTGTTTAGGAGGATTTTGGTAATGTGATCTGCCTGCGTTTACAGAGAAAATTATTTAATTGCACGTTTAATCAATTTTTAATCTCTTAAAAAAGGGAACCATTTCCTATATCTCCACTGAATGTTTAGAAAAACAAATGAAAATAAGAGCACACTTAATGTGAGTTTCTTGCAGCTTTGCACCCAGTTTTATGTTTATTTTTCGACTTGGTCATGACTTGTTGAAAGACAGATGCTCCCCTGGCTTTGGAGCAATGTGTAAAGTGTGCAGGGTTGTGAAGAGGTTTTACGCCGAGGCTAAGTCAGTTGTCATTACTGGCTTCCTGAAGGTATCCAGTAATTGATGGAATAATGTTCCACCTTTGTGTCTGGCGATAGCAGTAGCACCTACTTATGAATTATAGATGCTTTGCTTTGCCTTGAAAGCAGAGTGCTATCAAAGACTCGAAATGCCTTGTCCAGCACAATAAATCGAGTGTACAATGTTGATTTACGAATGCTTTTTAGTTGGCTCTTAGTTTGGTCGATGTTGTTTTTGTGCTACATTTGGCTTGCCATTTGAAAGCAAACTGTTTGTCTCAACCCTCTCTGTGTATTTACTGTCTTGACAGTGTGCCCTGCAATAAGCTGGAACAGTAGCCCAAAAAAAAACAAGCAAAGTGAGCAGAGGAAGGCATGAGCTCATCTGCCTTCATGGAACAAGTGCCACTACTCAAAGCCTCGGCCATGCTTGGCCCAGCCGGGCCGGCCCATCTCTTGTCGCGGGGCTCTGGTGATGACGCGCAGACCGCCCTCCCTGCGGGGCTCAAGGGTGGTGGCGGTGGCCTGGTGTACGGCCCTATGCTGGGCCAGCAGAATGCAGTGCCACCAACGATGGGCGCTCGCCTCGGGAGCTCCATTCCCTCCGTGGTCGACTTCTACGCCGGCAAGAACGTGCTGGTGACGGGTGCCACGGGGTTCCTGGGTAAGGTGCTGGTGGAGAAGACCCTGCGCTCGTGTCCTGCGCTGGGGGTGCTGTACGTGCTTGTGAGGCCCAAGGAAGGGCAGAGCCCCGAGGAGCGCGTCAAGCTCATGACCTCCTGCAAGGTGAGAGCTCGATCGGCCGTCCATTGAGAAGTGCCTGCTGCTGACCCAACCCTGACTCGCCCTGACCCACCCAGAGCGAATTTTCACAACTGATATCCCACTTCCACACGTCATGGCACGCAGTCGTGGTAATAAATCATTTTGGTGGCAAGGGTTTGACGGATCATACACAGTAGATTTGTGAAACTTCCAAACTTGCTACAGCTTTATGGTGACTAGGATACGGTAGTGCAACCTGCCTGTTTGTGAACCGATCTCGGGTGGACCTTTGGAATGTTAAACCACCATGATTGCGGGATTTTTTTTATGGTTGTTCTATCTTATTACTGGCACGCACACTCACCAGCACAGGTACGCTCACTAGCGCACACACACTGGCTAGGGCATATGCACCAGCACACGCACCAGTGCACACTCACCGCACAGGTTCACTTAACCATACAGACACACACTGCCGTGCGCATAAACTGAGTAACAAGCAAATGAAATACTGAACAATGACACACAGAGACAGACACATAATTAATGTATAACTACTACAGTACTACAGAAAGCAACTTGGACTACTACTAAAAGTCGCACAGACAGAAATAGGTCCCAGCTGTATGCGACTACAGCAAGGCTGTTTTAAACAATTATAATTTGTAATTAATTATTTTAAACAAAAAAAGTGTATCGCTTATTTTATGTCCTATAATGTATTGCTACTATTTGACTTTCAGTTGAACTGTACTGATGTTGACATGCCGTTATCTCCACAGCTCGGATTTTAAACAACAAAAAACTAAATAAAACGCTATTGTTGCTGATTTGCCGTTCTTACGTCATTGTTGTTGACGTGCCGTTCTCTCCGCAGCTCTGTGCAGCTCTTTGTGACCCTCGGGTGAAAAGCGCTCCAGAAATGCTATTATTATGTATTCCTCCTTGCAGAGCACTCGTTGAAAGCATCCCGCTGCACATTCCGTTTGAACAGCTTTGATACTGTGAGGCTTTCTGGATTACGAACTGAACATTGGTATTATCATTAATATAAACTGTACACAACGAACACTCACAGCTCTGGCTGTTGATGCTCTGAGACGGCATTAAGTCTGCACGGGGAGGAAAGTGGAACTCATCTCATCTCATTGTCTGAAACCGCTTAGTCCTATACAGGGTCACGGTGAGCCGGAGCCT
>JAZEWT010000006.1:6927788-6945319 GCA_036362905.1 Mordacia mordax
GCACAATTACCACTCACCGATGACCATGCTTCATTAAACTAAAACTCAAGCAGAGGGCTTCTGTTTTTATAGTCCATTTGCAGCCCAATGAATAAGTTTCACGTGCATTATTAGTAATTCACTGTTGTAGTCTGGGACCATGCTCTTGTCACTGCTTAAGCAGCAATTGGTCACGTGTTTTTAGTTGTACAAAGCTCTTTAACCAAATATCGAGTCACTGTAACGACAGCTGTAAACATTACAAAGGACACATGCATCACGCCCACACATATAAAGGGACAATAGGAACTACGCACGCACACTACGCCTGAGGATGCCTCTAACGTGTGAGGCGAAACGTCGCGAGGAGAGGAGAGAGGGAGCGATCGACGCAGCTGTCCCGAGAGCAGCTTTTCGAAGCAATCATCATGCATCGAGCTGTGAAAACCAACATCATTACAACATAACAATGCATTGGAGTGATCGAAGATGACAACAAAAATGCACTTATTTGAAACCTTGAAAATAAACTTGAAACATTCCTCTTTATGTTTTAGAAAACAACACCCGTGGACCCCTTAAATAGTGGTGGGTTCCAAAGGCTCGGTGCAAAAAATGTGTGATCAGCCATTCTTTATACATTCTGGGGATTCACGAACTCCTAGTGGTCTATTAATGGAGACTTTGTGACTGCGTATTGGGCATTGACAGGTCATGACTGTATGGGGCTCTTGGTCATTATCTTGAATTTTTTTCGCCCTCATGTGAGGCCTTCCTCCTGGTCCATTTTTTTTCCCACTGATTCCTGGCCTGTGCCATCTCAACATCCACGTAGCAACCTGCCATACTAGTTCACCACATGACACCGTCTTTGTAGGTTTACCTCTTGGTGTCCGCCCAAATATATGTGGAGGTGATTCACCATTAAACCCTTTAATATAAATTGCAAATGCAAAAGTGCGTACAATTTCGTGACTAGCTCTCTCCACAGGTGGTGCTGCACTCTCAGTACAAGTCCTCAAACAGGCGTTAATGCACACCGGGCTCACGGTTCATTTATGCGTGTTTGTGTTCTCCACATGGGGAGAGCGCTAGCACAGCTGTTGGCGCGCTGCGCTACGAGCCCAGCCACCCGAGTTCGATTGCCACTCACGGCGAACACCAGTGACGATTTAATGAGGCGGTCATGGGCCCTCCGTTAAGTCGACTCGGCCTTAAATAACTACCTGGCGTGGTATGTAAACATCCCCACTAGAGAAACAAAGGTGCCTCGGCGTCATGCTGGCCAACCACCCCCTCATGGGATTTTCCCGACCTTCATAGGTGCTCTCTATTAGCACTTGCCCCTGTAGTCCGCTAAGGCTATACGGGGTAATCTTTGTCTTTTGTGTACCGCGTGGCAGGCATGCCCTGCAGCTCAACGTGGTCGCCACGCAGCAGCTGCTGGCACTGGCTGAGCGCATGCAACACCTGGAGGTGTTCCTGCACACGAGCACCGCCTACGCCAACTGCAACCGCCGGACCATCGACGAGGTGGTGTACCCGCCACCCGTCGACCCGCACAAGCTGCTCGACGCAATGCAGTGAGTGGCACCACACGCTTCACGCATTGGCGGTGCACTGGCTTCGTCAGTCGCATCGGCATCTGTGATCGTGAGCTCCCGGAATCCACCTCGATCTTGTTAGATCTTTGATGGGTAAGCAGGTTTGAGCCTGGGTTGCTAACTGACGTGTTTTTATGGCAGGTGCTGTAGGCTGCTGCAAGACTACTTTGTCAATAGACAGCCGTGCAGCACTGAAGTATGGTCAGATAATGCTTAAAATTGCTGCACATGTATAAAACAGCAGTCCTGCTTTTAGCCTGTGGGTCAATATTGTTTGTGTTGGTGAGGTCACGGCTCAGTGGGTGGAATCAAGTGTCTCCTATATCGACCCCGCGTCTCTCGATATTGTGCTGTGGATGCATTAAAGATCAGTTTATGTTTACCAAGGGAATGTTGCCGCATGCTGGTGTGGTCCCATCGCGTTGGAGGCGCACTGTGCTTCGCAGGAATATGGACTAATCTAAATGGAGAAAGAGAATTTGAACCAAATTGTCGTCTGCACAATATGGTGATTATGATATGGGCGATTAATTAAATGACAGTGTCTTGGCAGTTAATTTGATTTATTGACAGTAATCTCCACTGCTGATTTAACTGGTGTATTTTTATTGGTGCTGACCTAATTTTCATTAACTATGCAAGGGACATATTTTTTATATGGTTATATATGACATTTCTTTGTCGTTATATCTCAAACAATGCTTTTATAAAAACACGCAAGCTGTGCATAATCTATGACATTCAAAAAGTGCACATGTTCACAGCCCTAATGAGGAAATTTTAAAGAAATGGCCTTTATCTTTGGGTGTCCAATACGTTGTTATGCAAGACAGTGGTGGCCAATCGAATTTAAAGTGCAATGATTATATATTTCTAAAACAAGGCCTTTTTAAGTTAGTGACGACAATGAAAATATTAGCGTACGTTAGTAAATGGTATAACAACAGTAGCTTGAGTGAATAACAATCTGTTCTACAAAATACATTACATTTAATGACATTAGACATGCTAACATGCATATAATCTTGATTACCACGAAATGACGACAGATATCCATCCACATGTCCTCTGCAGATAATCACTTGGCTCAGTTGTGGGCTTTGACCTGAGCAGGCTTGCATAATTTTCCCAAGGTCATATATTTTTTTATCTTATACTCAGCAAGAAATCTGTTTAACTCTGCAGAACTATGGTGTCAATGAAAATCAATACATTTTTATTTGTGTACTTGTGTCTTGTGTGAAACACTGACTGAAGACACATCTGCCAAGGCGAGAAGTAATTTTGTTTGCCAGCAGGTGTTTCATTTGAGTCGGTGTTCAGGCTAGTTAGTGAAAACTTTTCAGCGTTTTTTGCACTCAGTACTTTAATACATTTTCAAATGTAATTTTAATTTTTGTACAAAGAGCAAGTTGTATTTTGTGCATGGAATGTCCTCCTGCACATCTATATATTTTTACACGCAGTGTAAACCACCAGTGCACATTCCTTTGTCGGGCTTCATGAGATATTCGTGGCTCAACAAAGCAATATTAAAGAGCCTTTTTTTTTTACAAATATGTTTAAACTTGTAATAATTCACAAACGCCACCAAGACAGGAAGGTTGCGCGAATTTTTCCAAAGGCAATGCCTTGCCAGCATCGCTCTTTACACGAACTCTGACGCTATGAGCAATGGCAAGCGCACACTGCCCATAATCGCATCGAGTGACTGGTAATAGGTCGAGAAAACGTGTAGTCAAAGGCCAATCGCAACACAAGCTAAAGCGGTGTTCGGCTGGACTTTTCTCACGGAACATTTTGCCACTGGTGCAGGTGGATGGATGACGGCATGGTGCGTGACATCACCGCGCGCCTCATCGGAGACCGGCCCAACACCTACACGTTCACTAAGGCCCTGGCCGAGTGCATGGTGCAGCAGGAGAGTGGAAAAATCAACGTCGCCATCGTCAGGCCTTCCATCGTCGGGGCCAGCTGGCAGGAGCCGTTCCCCGTAAGGTTGCCGCCGTCATCGCGAACCCGGCTTGGCCTCGGCTAACACGGCCAGATGGGTTCGGCGTCCGATCACGTGACCTGGCTTAGGTTTCCTTCTCGTGGGAAGCACACAAAATGTACCCGGTGTCCGTTCGTAATTTTGGCCTCTGACTGACACTGCTGGAGAACATTGTCCCTGCTGCATAAAGCTGACCCGTAACAGAATACCTGGTTATTTCTAAGTCACGTGTGGCAGTGGCAGGGGTGGTTGAATGCTCCTAAAAGTGTGCCATTGCACAATGGTTTAATTGGTCAACAGTAGGACGAGTGACTTGCATTTCTATGGAAATAGCACCAGGTTTTACTGTATCCACTGTTAACTGTATTCGAGAGTGGGCTCCGAAACACTGAAAACTGGCATTGGAAGAGGCACACGACTTTAGCTAATTCACCCATTTGTGTTTCCCTTTTGCCAAAGAGGGAAGTTATTAATCACATTTCCGGCGTGGTATATGTTTGCATCACCTCTGCAACCACAAATCCCCCCACACACTTGCTTTCAACACTTAAGGCCACTCTACGAATACATGAATGCACGTTACATTTTAAAAGTGTAGTTATATCCAGATATGTTTATTAAAGTCCACGGTTTGAAATATATTGCTTCATTATTAAGGAGTAAATACGTAATGGAATATATAACATATTGCACGCCACGTCCATAGATATGGATATTTATTATTATTAGCAGAAAGCGCCCAGTGAGCTTACAAGCTCTTCTGACATGACTAATGTGCCAATGCATAAAATTAAAGGGCAGATAAACTCAGAGCAGCAATCTCTAAAAATGAAACCCTAACCGTAATCCTAAATGGGATTGGTAACACTTAAGATTGCACAAATAAGCAAAGTCACAACACCAACTTGGACAAAGATGAAACCCCAACCATAATCATGCACAACCCCTGTGTAATGCTTGTGGGCATATGTATGCATGTTGATGATGTATGGTGTGGGAGTTAAGTTAACCCGTAACACCTGGCTCTGTCCCATCTGTCCTGCCAGCAAGTGTTCGACACGTCACATGACCCCCAGTGTGTGTCTATCCAGGCACAAGCACCATGGTGATGTCGCTGTCACTTAGTGGAGAACCGCGGTTGTTCTTATTGTACGCGGCCTCGTCGCTGCAGGTGCATTCACGTCCATGGGGCCACGAGGCGCTTTTCCGCAGCAGCCATGCGTGGCCATTAACCACTCCACCGTTATCCTCTGGCTATGTGCAAATGTTTCCAAAACAAATGCTACTTAAAGTAGCTGCAGTTTTGCATTAACCTTTGTTATGTCTGCCCTGCAGGGTTGGATCGACAACTACAATGGACCAAGTGGACTCTTCATTGCTGTAAGTGTATTGTATATCGACATTTTGGATTATCACCTTATTTTGATGTGCTGGTTGAATTAATGTAGTGTCTTCTGAACAGTGTAGCTCTGAAAAATTAATCAGCCGTAATTTTTGTTTCGTCAACAAATTTCTTACATCTTAAAATAGTTGTGTATTTTTTATGTCTGCCTATAGCTCGAGTGTGCGCACACACACGTCACTTAGAAGGTTGAGCAAGGAGTGGGTTAATGCTGTAGGGCAATGACACTGAAGGTTTTATGTTACGACACGTCACAAGCATGCCTCCTGGCTGGATTACAGTGCGATGGGGACTGTGCAGGTTTATGCGTCCCGCAGTAACCTCCCGTGGTGAGAAATAATTTAAACATGCGACCGTGTAATTGCAGCAGCGAATATTTCCGCTTGCAATTCACACGGGTCTTAATCTACATGCCCAAGTGACATCTCATGGGTGGCTGTGCGATCACGCGCCCTTTTAAAATTATCTTGCTGCATTCTGCACTGTGCGCGGAACTGATGATGGCCGTGTGGTCTGCGGAAGTTGCCGCGGCGTGTGGAGCCGGGTATATGTTGTTTCCTAAAGATGTCCAGCATTTGAGAGTGTGCCAAGCCACCTGATAACCTCGTGGTAACCACACGTTCAGTAGTCCAACGCGCGGATTTTCTGCTTCCATTTGTGAGTTGCGCGTGGCCATGCCACCACCATGTTACGGCGCAGTGCACCGCGCTGATGTTTTTTGTCTCTCCCAAATTTGCTCAAAAATCGCAATGTTTCACAAACACCACCAGAACAAGTCGCCGTAAAATGTTACCAAACTAAATACGTAACCAATGTAAATTTTATTATGCCATGCGTTTTATTACAAATCACACCCTGATTAGCAAATGCAATAATAAACCAGTCACAAAAGACGCAAATTACATTTTCAAGAGGGAACCTACTGAGTTGCGATTGCCTACCCCAAATGCAACGTTTTCAAATTTACCAGAACTCAATTCCCCTCCGTAACAATTAGAACCAAGCAGACCCAAATTATGGTGACAATGAATCTTAGATTTACAGACAGGTGAGGAATATTAATGGTGTTTTCTTTTTAATTTACTTCGGTTCTTGCCAGGCGGGCAAGGGAATCCTGCGCACAATGCGTGCCAGCAACGACGCCGTGGCAGACCTGGTGCCAGTGGACACGGTGGTGAATGTCATGCTGGTGGCTGCGTGGTACTCTGCCGTGCACAGGTGGGATGGACGGCGCGCTACGACTTTCCCTGTGGTCCGCGCCGCCACACAGTCTACGCTCACGCCACCTCCCGCACTCCAACTCTTGTCACAGACCAACCTGCGGCTTTTGTCACCAGTGCTGATGTTTACAAACTGGTACTCATGCATGGCCGAGTTGACCTAGGGGTAGGCCCAGGACTGGTTTGAATATTTGCCGCTGATGTTGGTAATGAATTGAAGTCTGGTCGGTAGGATTTGTAGTGCAGTGTGTGAACCAATACGTTACTGCACTTCCACACAGATATCTGCCATGTAGCCTTTAACAGGCAAGTGCTGTTAGTGAGCACCTATTAAGGCTGAGACAGTAGACGAACGGCTGGTGTGGCCCACACTGTGCCTGGCCGCCTTTTTCTCTCCAGTCCTCATGTTTAAATTACACATCACACTCGGTACTTATGGCTCTAGTCCGAGAGGGATGCCCATGCCCAGTTCAGATTTTCACAACCGATGTCCACATCGTGGTTGCAATTGAACGCTGTTCACCGTGTTTGCAGTGTAGTGCACCGACCACTACACCACTGCACCACCCATGCCCACAGCCAGACACGTGCCACTAAGCACCAGTTGTTTAGCAATGCTGCTGCCAAGATTAAAACTATTGTGAAACATCCCTGGGTAAGCAATTTGTGTTTGTCCATGGGTTCAAAATCCATGGGTCCAAGTAGAATATTAGCCTGAGTAAATTGGTACAAGATTAAAGTATTTTTTTGTGGGCAAATAATTCGGCATTGCTGTTCAGAGGAGTAAAACACTGACAGTGTTATGGCTCGGTTACAAAGTCGTAAATTCACTGTCGGGTTTAGAAAGCTCTTTTCAAGAAGGATCATCTGCACAAACTGACAAATTCTGGCCACTAGGCACACTGCAATAACTAGTGTACAGATCATCATAATTAAAATGAATAAAACGTTTAATTTGATTCGGTTACCATTTATAGCTGTTGTCACGGTATACATTGTACAAGTCTAAATAAGTATTAAGAAGTTACTTTACTTTTCATGCATGAGTAATCTAAGACATGTGAGGAGACTACAGGTAAACAAATCTGCTAGCCCATTTTAATAAACGTGCAACATTCACAGTATCCTGCAGCTTGTAAGCATTCTGAATCTTAGCGAAGGTCTATTAAACACAGTGTTTCACCATTGCATTTCAATTCCATTCTCTTGCCCGATAAACGTTCTGCTGGAGAATAATACTTGTGGAGGCGAGTACAAAGAACTTGTGTTTTCACGCTGCATTTCACCGGTTAATGGTTACCAATGTGACAAGGCCACTGCCAGCGACACTGGGTATAACTGGCATAGTTCTCCGATTGAGCGGCACCGCTTGTGCGCACCGCCCACTCAGCGCTGAGTCATTTTTAAGATTCACTGCATGTGCAAGGTTGAAAGGAAATCGCGGCATGCGGCTCATTTCCTTGTTAAGGCTGCAACAAAGGGAATAAGGTTTTACAGAGTGGCGTAACGTGGGTGACTGTGACTGTTGATTTGATGCCCCCTGAAGGTGCAGGCAATGTATTGCTGCTACAGCTGACGCCCCTGGGTCAACGTGAAATGGATCGGGCACCTTCATGCTTCACGGAGTGGATGAAACCGTGCATTTATAAACTAAGCAGTCTTGATCAATCAACACGTCAATTGTACAGCTGACGGTTACACCTGCCTGATCTGGAAGGGAATTGAAGTCTGTGTCAAAATTGAGAATTGCTCTCAAGAGATGTTCCTTCAGGATAGCCGTGCCGTGCATTCGACGTTTCGCATCTCGCACCGGATGCGTCGTCAGGCCTAATGAATGGTCGAGTTGAAAGCTGTGGTGTGTATATCTGTAGTGCTGCACATGCGTGTTCTTCTGATGTGGGCGTCAAGCTTGGAGAGCGATGCTTGTGTTGTGATTTTGTACACATTTTGAGCAGTACACATATGCTGCAGACAAGTGACCTGTCGTCGTTTGTTTGGCAATGCGTGTATTTCAGGCCAAGGAACACGTTGATCTGTAACTGCACCACTGGAGAAATCAACCCCTTTCACTGGGGACAGATCGGTGAGCTCTCATCTCTAGGCGACCATGAAATGTGTTTTCATCTCAGTATATTGTTGTTTGTGAATCCATATCGAATGGGTGTATTTTTAGGTGCTATTAATTTGCGCAAGTGTAAAATGTTTCCGTCGGTAAGCTTAAACATAAGCCTAACAATATACTTTAAACAGACTAGTCTTTATACAACATAGATGCAGGTCATAGATAAAGTAAGAGTGGTGGGGGTTTATTTTGGGAGTGAATAAATTATATTAGAGTTGCGTGGTGGTGCAGTGGTTAGCGCACTGCAATACAAATCCAATTTTCCGGGTTCATTTCCGAGCCACGGCTTACATCAGTGACGGATTATATCTCAAACGGTTTTGAGCACCCTTCCATCAGCAGTTTGTACTGACCTGCATGGTGAAGTGTGGTCAGACAACTCCATTCACCAACATGGCATGGGGAAGCCTTCATCCAACAGGTGATAAATAAGGGCTGTAAACTATTAGGTAAAATAAAACCGATCACAAGCCACCTTTGCCATGTCATGGACAACGTGGCTTTTCCCATCGAGCTATATTGGCCATGATTTGCAAATGCAAGCTGCTGGAGATAGCCTGCAAGCACTCTGAGAATGCACACACACAGGTGTGACACTCAGAACAGGTGTTATGCATACCATATATATTTTTTATATAAGTAAAGTATAATTTCTCAGGATAGATCTTATTGCATTTACATTCTAAAAATCAACTTGTGTTTAAAAAGGTTGGAGACCGCTGTCACAATATGTCAAAGGGTCATAATGACCCTTTGTTTTTCATTAGTGTGCGACATCCTTCTAACCAGACTAGACAACCAAAATTATTCTTAGTCTCATCCTTCTAACCAGACTAGACAACCAAAATTATTCTTAGTCTCATCCTTGTAACCAGACTAGACAACCAAAATTATTCTTAGTCTATTCACACATTGCCTGTAGATGCCTCCAAAATGGGAAGTGAGGAGGAACAGTCACCATAGCTATCCTGAAAAAAAAGAACAGCTCATATGCGCAGTTCTTATGAGTCAATATCAATCCTCTGTAATTGACGCATTATTGCAAGAGCTTGAGGAAGCATTCTTGCCCCCTGTGCATTAACCCGAGGTCACGCCAAGTACGCCGCCCATTTTTCTAACCGGTGCTTGCTTCTCCGTGCCGCCTGCTCCCGCCTGTCGCCTGTCCGTAGAGCACTACGTCATTTCCACGTTCAAGCGGAACCCGCTGGAGCAAGCGGTCCGGCGGCCCAACGTTAACCTCACGTCCAACCACCTCATCAACCAGTACTGGATCGCCGTGAGCCACAAGGCACCCGCCTTCCTCTACGACCTGTGTCTCAGACTGTGCGGCCAGCAGCCCAAGTACACACACAGCCCAGGAGGCTCGGCTCACTCCGCACTTGGGCTCCGTGCATTGCGTGCGCTTGCGGTTGTTGAGCTTTGTGGTCACGTGCAATGTTACGTATTGGTGCAGGTTTGCATGGCTCGCTGTATGTGAATTGCTGTCAGGAGCTGCTCACGGGATGGCCATGGCAAACTTTCCGCCTCTTTTTTTGTCGTTGCAACGATTCATCTCCCACATTCAGCAATCAAGAGTATCAGGCTGTAGGATGTTTGACCAATGCTAGTAATGAGTGTGTTTGGTGTGTGCGGGAAACCTGGAGTGCCTGCAGAATACCAACATACGTGGTGGGCCAGAAATAACCAGAAATAATGGACACACTTGAAACCTATGTAAATATAAACGTGTTCTCTGCCTCACCCTGTGTAATGAGGTGGCGACTCACTGCTCACTGCGGGCCACATCTTGCAGCCTCTTGCCTACATCGCCCATCTCGCAGGCTTGTCCTTGCTTAGCTCTGAAAGCCCAACGTGCAATCGATTGTATCACTATGGCCGTGCAATCCGCAGGATGATGCGCATCGTGAACCGACTGCACCGCAACATGATGCTGCTCGAGTACTTCACGAGCCACTCGTGGGTGTGGGGTTCGGACAACCTCACCATGCTGCTGGGCCAGCTCAGCCCCGAGGACCGCAAGGCATGACGGCACAACCCCATTCTCACCGCACAAAGACAAAGATCCCCCGCATAGCTGTGGGGTAAAGTGCTGTTTGCGAGTACCATCCGTAAAGGCCGGCATGGCACATGAGGTGGAGGGTGGCCGGCACCATGTTCAGCCATCTTTATCACCTCACGCGCATATATATGCAGGGTCATTAAAAGAGATCCTCTCTATTCAATTATCTGTATGTTTTTAAGTATTTTACTTGTGGTAATTAACTTGGTGTTCAAAAATGTGTTAAAAGTTGATCATGAATGTGTACGGGAATAATCCACATAGAGTTACAAATTTGAAGAAATAAATCCCAGCTACTGTGGAGAGAGTTACTGAAGAAACACTCGCTTCAGTTGTGTAAGTTTCAGTAGGTATCTACAAATCGTATTTGATGCACAGGGATTGCATATTAATAATAATATTTGCACTTATAGAGCACTTTTCACCCGAGTGTCACAAAGCGCTTATATTGAAAATGTTTTCAAACTAATAAAATCTCCCTTTATTTGAGTTGGTAATACCCGAACTGCTGTCTAAAACATTTCAGTAAAAATGGGCAAATAAAACGAGAGCGTCAATTTTTGATGACCCTGTTTATCAGGCATTACATACTCATGGTTTCAACAGCCAAGACATCTCATCTCATTGTCTGAAACCGCTTAGTCCTATACAGGGTCACGGTGAAGCCGGAGCCTATCCCGGCAGACAGGCATTACATACTCATGGTTTCAACAGCCAAGACAAACTCCTCAATATCCAGCGTGCCTTCTCTGCTCCACTCAGTCGATTAAGAGGTCGTGTGTGGTGGGATAGAGTCTGGTCAGCGTGAGAGTGTGAGTGTGGTGGAAAGACGCTGCCTGTTGTTTCAGTGCAGCTAATACGCGACCGTGTGTTGCTTGTGCAGTTGTTCAACTTTGACGTGCGTCAGCTGCACTGGCCCGAGTACATTGAAAACTACTGCATGGGGACGAAGAAGTACCTCCTCAACGAGGAGATGTCGGGCTTGCCTGCAGCCAGGCTGCACCTTAAAAAGTGAGTTCCTCTCACTGCTTTGGTGTCCAACGCCTCTTCCTCACCGCCGTCTTTCTCTGCCTCTCAGTGTGTTTTACTCAATCTGCAAATTGCTTTTCGGGATGTGCACTCACACTTTTGTGGCTGTCCCCAGGCTGCGTAACATCCGCTACACTTTCAACACGGCGCTGGTTGTCATCATCTGGCGCATATTCATCGCACGTTCGCAGATGGCGCGCAACATCTGGTATTTTGTCGTGAGCCTCTGCTACAAGTTCCTGTCGTACTTCCGGGCATCGAGCACCATCCGTCGCTAGCGGACACCGCCGAGCTTCGTTTGGCCTCCCAGTGCCGACGTGGCTTCACTCAAACGTACCCTCTCCCTCCTTGACCCCAAAGATGATGCACTCCGGCAGGGTGGTCTCGAGTCTCATGTGTCCCTTGCACAAACCTGCAGTAAAAAGCCAGAGATGCATATGTCAATCTTGTTTTCCACCTTCCCGGTAAATTGTAAACCAACGATAAATAATTTGTATTTCGGTTGAAAAAAATCTATGGTATGCTTTGATTTTTAATTTTGTGAAGTATCTAATAACTTAAAAGCGAAATTCAAACTGGCCTTTTTGCTGCATGCTTTACACAAAACTAAAGTGTGTACAGCTTGGCATCCCTGCGGAGCAGTGTCACCACAGTGGCTGTTGAATTCAACATCGCAAGCCCTTGCGATTGGGCAAAACCACAACAGCATTGGCTTCATCGCCAGTTTCTGCTGGTCGCTGTACTGTACATCGCATATTCAACTCCCTGGACACTCTGGTTTCAGTGAATTTATTCCGGTCAGCTATTTTAATGTCTAGCTTTTTATGGCTTGATATATAAGAAATGCTCTGGAGAGCTGCTCTTTCAAGATGGCTGTGTCGAACGTTCCTCTACAAAATACAAAAAAATATGCTTACACCGCCGTGGACAAATCGGTTATTGGATGAGAAATAAAGCATAAGCTGCTTCAAAGATGGGCAGCGTGCTTTGCTTTAAAATAGAGCGGATGTGTGTGAGATGGGCAACATACTGCGCCGGGTGTGGGCGATTCATAAGTCACGGTCGATTGATAATGTTCGGATATGCGACATGTCATTACAGGCTGCATCACTTGTCACTTCTTTGGTTTCTCAGATAAAAAAAATCTGCTCCTGCATTTAAAAATGGCTTTGTAACCTTAATGTTTAACTTTTGTAAGTTTTCAGAATGTGCAGTTTCTTTCCATGTTGCATTATAAATGACTTTGTATTGCATTTTGCTTCATTATATTAGGCTTATTTTTTTACCATTGTTAATTGTATTGTGATGTGCCGAACCGATACAACGTTTGATTTACTGTATAATTGTGGAATCGTTTAGAAAACCGTTAATGTTGGCCTCATGACAGCTTTGTTTCATGTGAATGCCAAAACAATCGTCACTTTTAGTGGTAATCTGCAGAAAGGAAAAAAAAAGCCCTAAGCTTTTTGGATGGCAAGTATGTAACGCAAGCTCTTCAGCAGCACGGCAGACCGAAGCAATGTTCAACACGCAGCCCAACTTTAAACACCACCCCTGCATCTCACAGACTATTGTTGGGGTGAAAATGTGCTCCGTATCCACATCCCCCAGCAAGCCCAGGAAGCGTATACCCACGACTGCGTTTTCACTCATGCACCAGTCAAGGAATAGCAAGTGGTTTCCATATAAAATGCGCGACCTTCCGTTGACTGGTTCGGCAAGCGATTGGCCCTGCATCCAGAGTTTTATTTTACTATCTACCACTCAGTTTGTGTACCGTTTCGTGTATCTGAAAAGTGAGTGGAACTTTCTAATATAATCCTAACCACATATATACCCTTAGTCATCAATTTCGTTTCAAACGTTCATTTCTGGCGACGCGTTATTTCACGTCATCCAAGGTGAGAGACGTTTGTAAAGTTAATGGAAGCACTTAATTTTTCCTGCCGCAAGTAGTTTAGTTGAGTGGGGGGGGGGGCGGTGGGGGGGAGTAAGGAATGGGGAATGTATACATGTATAACATTGTCCTATACTTGGTCTATTTACAAGCGTTTGTTAAAAGTTACATTTCAGCTATTTTAGTAAGTAATCATATTTACTTGGACAAGGTTTGCCCAGCCCCTTTTTGCTATAACCTCTTAGCTTTGTTAATGAAACCAATTGTCACAAAGTACATGGTTACACCTTGCGCGCACATGATGGATCGACACAATACAGCCCTGTGTTCCACTGTGAGTAACAATAGAAACAGAAGCTAAAATAACATTTGCCAATATTTGGTAAATGCATAGTTTTAAACTTTATGCAAGAAAACTTCTGTTGTACCTACTTGTAAAGTCAAGTGTGCACTTTATTTAAGATAAAGTAGGAGTAGACTGCTTGGACGTGTCTATTGCCTTTGTAATCAATTAGTCACAGTTAATATTTCATTCTTACTATATTTGAATATTATAACTTTGATTTAAAAAATGTTGGTCCCCAAGTAAAAAAAAGTTCTGGTTTTAAAAGCTTTATTTTTCTAAATAATACACTCTAAATGTCTAAAAAAAGTAATTGCCTAACATTTGATGTATGTAATGCGACCCCTATTCATTGGAATTTAGTATCATCTAACAGCTTTAAGAAGGCCTCGTGGTTCCTTATGAAGTTGTCCACGCCGTGATCACATTTTACACATCCATTCAGAATGGTAAATCGAGGTTCCATGCGTATTAAAAACAAGTGTTTCACCAGAGCGCGTCCTAATTGATCCATGAGACCACTGATTTTTGGGCCACGTGAAGTTGCGTACACAACAGAGCATTCTAACAATGGATCTACAAGGTTTTGTACTGCAGATATGTAGAAGTAAAGATTTCCAGATTGTAACTACTTTCACGGCCATTTTCATTCCAAATAAAGAACCCTTTATGCAAAGTGAATGTCTGCGTTGTCATGTGAATTGTCTGGCATTTCGTAAAACTGCGACTAACACCAGGCACACCACAGCAGCTTATGAATAAGGATGTCTTACTCGAGCATGTTTATAGAAATTTGTTCATTTTGAGAGTCGCTCGGAAGAACTGCTCGTTGGAATAGCCTTGGCGAGCGCCTGAAGATGCACCCAATGTAGAAGGCGAAACGTCCCGATGGAGAGAGGAGCGCTCGCCATGGCTATACTGAAAGAACATCTCTCAAGAGCATCTCAGAGTCGTGAAAACCTATATCCGCACATATGCAGTTCAAGTAAAGGTCCAAAGATTCAATGAGATACGCATCATGAATAATAATTGCATTTACAGAGCGATTTTCACCCAAGGGTCACAACGCTTCACAGAGCTGCGGAGAGAACGGCACGCCAATAATAACGGCATTCGAACGGAAAATTAGCAAAAACATTTTTGGGTTTTTTTTTAAATACACTTCGTTAAGAACAAGTAAAATAATCCGACTTTTCAACTATACATCTTAAATGCAAAATTATCAGTGTATATTAATGGATATTTTGGGAAATGGTTTAATTTAACATAATAGCATTTCCAGAGCGCTCATCACCCAAGGGCCACAAAGCGCTACACAGCTGCTGAGAGAATGGCACATCAACAACGAGATATGAACGACAAATCAGCAACAACGTTTTTTGGAGTGGTTTTTTTTTTACAAATCCGAGCTGTGGAGAGAACCGCACGCCACAGCTAAACCGAAAGATGAAAAGAAGCAACAAACTATAGAAGGACAATAAAATGATTTACAAAAATATAAATCTGCTACAAACATGGATGGAATAAATGTTCCCGAGGAGGCGCAGTTCGGAGGATTGCCATCATCCCGGCACGACAACGCTGAGCCACAATCAACCTGGAGAGCTGCGCATCCCTGAACAGCAGTAGGAATGGATAAGTCACAATGTTGAGATGGGAATCCGTGTTCGAGATGGAAGTCTCCGTGTTCGAGTGATAGTCACAGTGTTAGCGATGGGAGTCTCAGTTTTCGAGATCGGAGTCTCCGTGTTAGAGATTAGTCACGATGTTAGGAGCGTATATAGGGCCCGTATTTAACCGCCACCAATGAGAGTCAAGGTGGACGGAGCCTCCTGGACGGCTGACCAATTCGGGTCCGTGGTGTCGTAAAAGTTCCCCCGTGGATCCGAAACAGACTGGGGTTTGGCTGCTGTAGCGAACGTCTAATAAAGACCAGTAGGGCCCTGAAGGGGTGGGTGGCGATCACCACGCCCGACCGCCTTGTCCGTCGTCATAGTAGCAATGTTTACACCGCACTAGATATTCATTTGAGGCAGAGTAAACCTAGGGGAGGCCCAGTAGAGGTTGAGAAAAATGGGCATTATTCGTTAGCAGGAATCGAACTTGCGTCACTGGGTTAGTTGCGCAGCACGCTAACCGCTGCACATACACGCAAATGTTCCATTATAAATATGACTTAAGATTCCATTATTACATTCAGGGGCGGCGCGGTGGCGCAGTGGTTAGCGCTGACGCCTCACAGCAAGAAGGTCCCGGGTTCGAGTCTCTCGGCTCCGGTGCCTTTCTGTGTGGAGTTTGCATGCTCTCCCCGTGTCCGCGTGGGTTTTCGCCGGGTACTCCGGTTTCCTCCCATAGTCCAAAAGCATGATCCTGGATAGGTTGATTGGCTCGCAGGCTAAAATTGTCCCGCAATGCCCGGCGATGGACCGGCGTCCCGTCGTCGGGTGTATTCCTGCCTTACGCCCTGTGTTTCCGGGATAGGCTCCGGCTTCACCGTGACCCTATATAGGATTAAGCGGTTTCAGATAATGAGATGAGATGAGATTACATTCAGGTGAAGAAGAACCTTAAGAGGGTGAATGTTGCGTGCAACACGTTCCAGGCGACTGCGCATCGATGCCCGCCCATCAACCAGGACGCCATCACCGCGTGACGAATCAGCGACGTTGGTCCAGCATTTTACTCAAACCACTCGAAAGGAAAGACAGCAGTGCGCTTTAAACAACAAGTATATTTGAGTTTTCTTTCTGCAGCTGGGTGTTTAACCAAAACAGCCATCAATGTGCTACCATTGGTGGCTCTGTTGACAATTCACTCAATCTACTGGAGAACCCGGTTTTGATCACAGGTCGCTGCCCCGGTTCGAACCCAGGATTTCAGCGATACCAGGGTCAGAATGATGACCTTTCGGCCTTTGAGGACACCTCCCAATGGTTGTTTTAACGGTCATTGAGTCAAGAACATTTCGATTTGACCATTTCAAATAACTTGACTGCCTTGCATTAAGATCTCATCTTATCCCATTGTGAAAAACCGCTTCGTCCTGTACAGGGTCGTGGTAAGCCAGAGCCTATCCCGGGAGACACAGGGCGCAAGACAGGAATATATCCACGATGGGATGCAAGTCCATCACCGAGCACTGCGGGCAATTTAATCTGCGAGCCAATTAACCTATGCAGCAGCATGCTTTTTTGGACTGTGGGAGGAAACCGGAGTGCCCGGCGAAAACCCACACGGACACGGGGAGAGAACTCGCAAACTCCACACAGAAAGGCACCCGAGCCGAGATTCGAACCCGGGACCTTCTTGCTGTGAGGAGGCGACAGCGCTACCCCACTGGGCCACCGTGCATTAAGATTGTAACATTAAATTGCGATTTTAGACATTGTGTAATAAAGCCTTCAACATACTTCGATGGTGTTAGAAACACAGCTTGAGGCGTCAGAGTGCATACTTTAACACTGCCAATGATTACGAATGTAGATCAAAGTTCTCTTCGCGTTCAGCTACAGCTGGGGAATGACCCCGTTATCGCACGGGGCAAGGTCATCATGGTGCGGCTGCAACTGGATTATGATCTCGACAAACGGCATCTGAACTCTGTGATCACACAGTCTTTGAAACACGTCACGGACACGTATCCAGTTTTCTTGGAAACTCTGACCCTGATTCTCAAACAATAACCCGGACTCAAACCCTGACTCATACAAAGCAGAATCAGATGGTGTATCTGGGGCTGCCCGGAGTGGAAATGTGCAGACTCTAGAAACACAATAATTATCTCTCATCTCATCTCATTGTCTGAAACCGCTTTGTCCTATACAGGGTCACGGTGAGCCGGAGCCTATCCCGGCAGACACAGGGCGCAAGGCAGGGATACACC
>JAZEWT010000006.1:6956131-6969436 GCA_036362905.1 Mordacia mordax
AGTAGGGTACTAAGCTGTGACTGCCTGGCACATGCTTTTGCACAGCACGGAGATGTAGCTAGCATGTCAACATTATCTTGTTTTGTACAATGTTTAACACCTGAGCTTTGTGAAGCCAATATTAGAATACTTTAATGGAATCCTCTATAAAGTACCATGTCATGTGTGGCAATGGAATATCTACCCGCATATACTGGATGTGTATATATTCATGTATATGTGGAGAGCAGTCAGTGCTGTGCCACAAACCCAGCAACCCAAGTCTTGCTCATGGCCAACAGTTACAATGTTCTGATCCAGTCCTGGGCCTCCCCTCAGTCACCTCAACCTCAAATGAGTACTTAGTCTCATCTCTCATCTCATTATCTGAAACCGCTTAATCCTATATAGGGTCACGGTGAAGCCGGAGCCTATCCCGGAAACATAGGGCGTAAGGCAGGAATACACCCGACGACGGGACGCCGGTCCATCGCCGGGCATTGCGGGACAATTTTAGTCTGCGAGCCAATCAACCTATCCAGGAGCATGCTTTTGGACTGTGGGAGGAAACCGGAGTACCCGGCGAAAACCCACGCGGACACGGGGAGAGCATGCAAACTCCACACAGAAAGGCACCCGAGCCGAGAGACTCGAACCCGGGACCTTCTTGCTGTGAGGCGTCAGCGCTAACCACTGCGCCACCGCGCCGCCCATGAGTACTTAGTGTGGTGTGTAATCATTGCCACGAAGAAGATAAATGTGACTGGGCGTGGTGTTGGCCACCCACTCCATCACGTTGCAGGCTAGCCTTTATAAACACTCAAACAGCACTTGACCCTGCAATCTAAGTCCGTATGAGGGATCTTTGCCTTGTTGAATGTGCGTAACCAATTTTAACATTGTGGCATTTGGCCTTGCTTTGAGCCAGCGCCAGGGATGGTGTCACATACCTGTGGTCGCGAAGATGCCACCCACAATTCCGCAGAGGCGTACAAAGAACTGTCCCAGCGGCATGGATTCCTCAGTGACAGTCACCATGAGCGAGCTCAGGTCGTACTTCATGAAGATCCCCGACACGCCATGACTGCCTGCCGAGTGGTCTATCACGCGCTCCTGTGCACACCCCGTGTTGTCAGCCATCGCCTGATGCCCCCCTGTCACTAACACATTTCGTTAGCCTGCATGGCTGTGCAAGGGCACTGTGGTTTAGCATGCACGGGAGGCATATGCTCATGTTTAGATGAAGGTTTACGTGGATAACAGCAGCTCGGAGTATAAAGCCTCATTTTGTAGCAAATGTAAAAAAAAATGTATCTTGACTAAAATGCATAAATTGTGTTTCTCATCTATGGTGTAATACTGTCGTAGCTCATCTATCACATTCACAACACAGTTGCTTTTCTACAAAAATAATCACCTCCACGATAGCAGTGTGGAATTTCCATCATACGTTCAGGGCAAAATGTAAGATGTGCCACTGAAAGCTTTTTTAGTGGAAAATTTCATTTAACTAATTCGCTCAAAGCCAGGGGTGGTGGAGATCTCATATACTTTCCAGAGGTGTTTCTTTTAGTATTAAGTGCACAATAAAATTGAAAGGCAGTGCCTTGCACGTTGAACCTATCAATCAGAGTTCAGTTTATGGTCATGGCTAAGATCAGTGGCAAATTATGTTTGCACAGTGTGAGGAGGCCTTTATCCAGATACATGCGTTGTAAATCACTATTATATTTAAATAAAGTTAAAGTATGTAGTAATAGTCATTAAATGATTGTTAGTCACTTGCAGGCAGGCGAATGTACTGTCCAGTGCACTGGCATTAAACTGATGCTCTGCCTATCATTTTCATATTTTAAAAATAAATATGGTTCCACTAAAAGAGATAATATTTATTGTACTCCCCACTACCTGTAACCACTATTTAGAAAATAACACTGTTATTCACCTTATTGTCATTATACCACTACCACATTAGTAGAAAGCAATTTGGTTTATCCTCTAACAAAAGTGGCAGTCCCATTTTGCTTATGGACACCACTCTCACTTGTGGAAAATCATGGCTACAAGGTCATCAGTGCGAAGCGACATAAATAAGGAGTGGCGTGAGCGGTAAGCGTCGTGGCATGCGGGGATCGAACATGAAGCAGCATCGCGTGAGCGAGATGGCCCAAGGCTTAGACAAACGGAGACGTTTGAGCACAAACACAAATAAGCCATGGATCACCTGCTGCAGAAACACTAAAATAATATAACTAGCACAGCAGCTAGGGGTACCACCCTTGAATGTGAGAAATTATGGAACAGAGATCACGCATGAAAGCAAATCTGTGTAATGTTCTGGGGCAATAGCGTACCTCGCAAGCTATTTAAGGAGTACGAAAATAATACCATTCTGTTAAATGTGCGGTCAATACGACAAATTACATACACGTAGCAATCCAAAGCCCAGCTCAGCAGGACAAAGGGAACGAGGAAAGCCAGCCATGCAAAGGATACAAAGTGCTTGTGAGACTCAATGAATACAGCCACCAGTATTCCCTTCCACAAGTGGCCCACCTTTTCTGTGACGGAGTACTGGTGAGTATCTGTTGTAAACTTGTATGTGTGTAGCTTTGTTGGCACGATGGTGATAAAATACTGGAACATGTGCGAATCTGCAACGAAAAGGTAGCCAATATCATATTCTACTAATGCACAACAAGAAATGTCACGAAATACCGTTCTAATAATAATAGTTGCATTTCTAGAGCGCCTTACACTCGAGGGTACTGCAAACTATGTAACGTACAAGTGATGCAATATAGGGTGGGGAATGACAATTTAAAAGTTACAAGCATACATGAAGACAAAACCATTGTTTTTAATACAGAAATAATGTAATATAATGTTTAATACAGCATTACTCATGTAAATTTCACCACACAATCATTGTGGATGCACAGACACGCTGCTAGGCAGCCAGATGGGTGAGCAAGCGCCAAACGTTTTCAGCCAATTGACGGATGGGAGCGAACCACAGCACCTGGAGAAAACCTATGTGCACGAGGGGACATCCGTAGTCTATACACAAGGGACACGGTATTAATGCTATGGGTACTTTTTTGCCACTATACATATATAAGGTTACAACAGGTTTTACCGTATCTGGCGATTATGCAGGTGTTAAGATGTTAACACCTGTTAAGATCTTAACACCTGCATAATCCGGCGATTATGCAGGTGTGTTAAGATGACAAAATACATCCCACGACCGACACAGTGTGAGGAGGCCTTTATCCAGATAAATGCGTTGTAAATCACTATTATATTTAAATAAAGTTAAAGTATGTAGTAATAGTCATTAAATGATTGTTAGTCACTTGCAGGCAGGCGAATGTACTGTCCAGTGCACTGGCATTAAACTGATGCTCTGCCTATCATTTTCATATTTTAAAAATAAATATGGTTCCACTAAAGATCTTAACACCTGCATAATCCGGCGATTATGCAGGTGTGTTAAGATGTTAACACACCTTCATAATTGCCAGATACGGTCAAACCTGTTGTAATCTTAGAGACAGACTTGTTCTTTAGTTGCACCATAAATCAATTTATGTGTTCAAAAATAATGCAAACAACTTAGTTTTTTCAAAATCGTCCATCTGAGCAAATACACTTTTAACAAGCAAAAATTCATTTGTTTTTTTTTTCTTCTATCAGACTAAAACGAACATCTTCTTAGAACGTCTGGGCATTGGGACAAACAGGGACATTATAAACGGGACTCACGTGAGGTTGATACTTTCTCAGAACCATCCAAGGGGTTAATGATGCCATGGACGGGTTCGCCAAAGGAGAAGTGATCGATACGGTGTGAAAAGTTGTACGCTGCATAAGACACACAATGGTAAGAAGCACATAAATGAAGTCATCATTCACAGCTATATATACGAGATAGTGTCCTCTCGTGAGTCAGAGAGACACAAAACGCATTTGATGAAATATAACGGAATTATCCTGAGCCAGAAATCACCATCATAATGACTGAAAATGATGTGAACACATTACAAGACATATACCACTCAACAGGTAGGTCAAGAGGTCCCCACGACCACTATCGCTAATGCCACCACCCCTCACGAATGAATCTGATTAGCCAGTCAAGATTATTGTTATTCTCTTTTATTTAACCAGGAGATTGAACCTACTTTGGACGCATGACATCATGACCCTGCACTTGTTGTAAACTTTCTCTAATCATACTAGAATATTTGTTTTTTGCTTACCGACCTCCAGGTGCCAGTAAAATGTCCATCTTGTTAACCTGCCCTCCCCTCAATCCCATGTCCCACTAATCACAACTTCCTTTTCCTGACAACATCTAGCACCACATCTTTTTGTCATGTTCCAATACGAGCGTTAACATTTTTTAAATCTTTTCCTTCCATGAAATTGCTGGCATCCCCTGTATGCCTCCACCTGTAATTATACCACTGATAATGCATACAAATATATTTTTAAAAACGTTGCCACTGTTATTGTTATTTTACGTTGTTCATTGTTTTATGGTCCTTATTTTACTTTATCCATATTGATGTTGTTGTTGACATGCCGTCCTCGCCACAGTTCTGTGCAGCACTTTGTGATCTTCGGGAGAAAAGCGCTCTCGAAATTCAAATATTATTATTATTGTTCAAAGGAAACCTGGCTTCTTAATTAGCACAATTAAAATGTTGGTTTTGCCTTGAACCTTCGGCAAATCATAAATGGCCACGTGTATTAGATGCTGAGCAATGGCCCTTAGCACTCACCGTCGTGGCTGATGAGTGCAGCCAGGTGCGCGTGTCCCCGGGGGTGCGGAATCGCCCTGGAACACACGCACAATGCAAGAAACGTCAGCACCAACGCGGTTACTCACTCACAGCGCGTATATTTAGAAGCAGTGCGAATCCACTCCTGGATGAGGTTCTACTCCATGTCTCGTGCATCACAAGACTTGTTTCACATGATACTGAACCGAACTGGGCAGTGTGAAATTTTCAAGGGTGGGGAGCTTGGAAGTACATAACAGTGGAAGTTACTGAGCTGTCATCTGTTGCTAAACACACAACCCCACAGCTCAAAACAACCTGTTTGTGCGTGGTGGTCACCCATACAAGTACAATTCAGGCTCAAGCCTGCTTAGCTTGTGATGTATGAGGACACTGTTTGCTTCTGGGTCTTTAATTATACTTTAAGTAAACGTGTACACGCAATACAACTTAAGATCTCGTGGAGAAGCATCGATGCACAGCACACTCCGTGTGACCTCGCCACACACAGAGGCCATAGCTTCAGGCTATGCATGACGAACCCAGCTCAAAGATAAATTTAACAACCACTCTCTTTCAAAGCATATCGTATTGCAGACACCGCAGAGTTGTGAGGTGCTGAGGACAATAAACACATTCCCTGCGCAAAGTGACGAACACAACATGAGGAAATAAAACACAAAAACAATACACTCTGGCAAACATCTCAGCACAACAGTGGTGGTGTTAATTTATTTCGAACGTACACCATATTCATGCGTGAAAAGGATACACTTGAAAAGTATAAATGGCATGCAGAAAGTCGAAACTACTTAAAAGTCAAACAATATCAAAAATAACTTTACACATGTTTATTATGGATTCTTTGAGCAACACTGTATTTTAGCAGCCAGAGTTTGATGAAGTGTGCACATTAAATTTACATTAATAGAATGCTGCCAGATTAAATGGCCACTACCCAGGTTAACCTGCGCTGGCCGGCTGTTCTCCATTGATGGTATTGGAGCAGAATTTCATAGCATTATACCCTTTCTGATGTCACCTCCTTTAGTCAGAGCATCATTTGCTTGTTATCTGTCGAGAACCTCTCCTCAGACTTCTCCACTAAGGGAGACCCTATCAGGAGTGCTGGACTCCAGGCGACATAGCTCCTGGGTTTATTAAAGCATACAACCCCCGACACTACGAAAAGGTTAACATAAACAGTATTGCCACTATGCTGAGGTAACACATTCCAGAGGTTGCAAAGGTTCATGTTGATTCTTGCGTTGCAAGTGGAGGGAACAGAGGACATCATGTAATATGCAGTACTCACTTTCCGACGGTCACGTGGAAGTTTCCAGCCACCTTGTTAACGAGCAGTGAACCGTGGATTCTACAGGCATCAGGTAATCCTTCCGGCGTTTTCTCTCTAACGCAAACATGGCATATGCACCCCGAACAGCCCCGTTTTCTCTCGACAAAATGACAGCAGCAGCGGGAGTTGCACATGAGAGGGTTCAGTCTTGGCTGGCCCAGTAGTAATGCAGCGACACTGCAGGTATGTTAAGCTATATATCTGTCATCTTCTTCACAGTGGACGTTAGAGAACCCGTGATGTCATTAGCAAGAGCAGGCAGGCCATTGTATGCCTACGCTACAGTCCAAACCTGAATATTATCTGCAAAACTACACTATTGTCCTACATCATTACACTATTGTCATCTACCCCTCCCTCCGGTTGAGACTTGCCAGGACCCTTCTTAATTAAAACAGAAATAAATAAGCATGCCTTGTGTAATGCGTGATAATTTTTTTGGCTCTAGAATAATGCAGTGGGTGATTATTTTGGACTGAGATGACAACTGGGAGGAAGCTGTTGCTAACAATTTCAGTTTACACTAACTAGCTATTAGTGGGTAGTTGTGACTGCAAATCAATTATGCCCTTTATTTAGTGAGGAAAGCCTAAATGAGTCTCAAGATTATTTTTCAAGGGGCGATTTGCATTTACATTGTCGTTAATGAGTGTTTGGCTTACAGGAGAAAACTGGATTATTAAGAAAACCCATACATAAAGAAAATACATTTCTGTACTTCTACCTCAGCTACATTTCCAGACCGTGTCTGGAAAATCTGGTCTTCCCTAACAGTCTTCCATCAAAGTATCAACAACGCTGAACTTTGCTTAGATTTCCAGATAATAGAATATCGGGCACATTGGGGGTGAATTGGTTATAGGCAATTCGGTGTGCTGTGGTGAGACAAAATGGCATAAAGAAAAAAAAGTCATACAAATCAATGCCCTACACTGGTATTATTTCAGCACTATTGAAACTGATGAACTACCTATTAACACAGACATCGATTGACAACTAAAACCATTCATACATAACCATGGGTTACACTGGAATGGTATCATGTTTCACATTACACAACTTTTTCATTAAAGTTCTGCTACTGCACTACAGCTGTCCACTTAATAGAGGCCTGTCTGAAGACTTCTTTAGGAGCAAACCACCTTTCAAGTGGATCTTTGTGGTATCTGACCACTTTCATTAATGAATGTTTATATCAAGTATGAAGAAATGGAGTACCCGTAGAAAACAAACCAAATAGATAACGGGTAAAACTTAACACTATCATCTGGATACCTCACTGCACCACACCTACAATACCTGGTGAACTCTGCTTGTCACACATTCACATATAAACTCAGTTCTGCCTCGCTAAAGCTTGAATGATCCAACTGGGCACATTGAATAAATCATCAGCTTGGGCACACTGCGTGATACGAAAGCAGACATTAATGATATATGCAGTCTCACATGATCTCCCAAATCGATGCACTAAGAGTTCATCAGAATAAAATGCAGGTTGTATAATCTATATTTTATCAAGTTACTGATTTGACCTTGACTCCTAAAAATACACTGCTTAAAAACGAGGACGTACAAAAGATTACGGTACTCTCCATCATTGCAGAGCCTTCCAACCCCACGAAGATTTCAATCCCAACAAGAGTTTAAACATTTCCTATCAACACAGTCCGAGGTAGGTGCTGAAATCAAAACTTACAAAGCAATCCGTTTATCAAGCATTCAAGAACATTTACCTCCATCCATTACACAATATCAGTTATTAACTGGAATATATATTGTTAGCACACATTACGCTCTGTACCTAGGAGGCATGATGGTGGGAGCACCATTAAATGCAGTCTTGAAGATGACGTCCTGTAGAGAGTGCTCCTCATGCAGCTTACTACGAATAATCTGCAGCATTCTGTAAGCACAGCAAGAGAAAATCATGTAATATGCATAGTTATACAGTACGAAACAGTTTAAATTGATTGATGTAGTTTTTCACCACTTGATGTATGAGAATTTCACGGCTTGACATACCTTGACCCATTAAAACCTACACAAATACTAAGAATTATTCTTTAGAGCTGCTATTTCAGGACGGCAGTGAAAGCATTTTTTCTAACCTTTGCAAAGTTTTGCCTCCTTTGTTCGAGGCTTTTAAAACCTGAAGATGCCTTCAATGACAGGGTTTACAATGTCGCAAAGGAGAGGGGAGAAATGTTTGCCATGGGTATTCAGAAAGATTGGTTCGAAGTTTGAACACTCGCACACAAGATAAAATGAGATCTAGAACTTCGGAATGCACAATACTACTTTTACACTAAAAATTAAGGGCCCATGTTACAACAATTCCGACAGTCATCTGTTTATCAACTAAAACACGACCTAATAATTCAAAACAACTGTAATACATATGAAGATACATTTCATGGACAATGCCTGGATACCTCTGCCAGCCTTTTTGTAATGGTGATAATTCAAAGTGGACCTGCAAAATGTAAACACATGCACATAGAATTCAATTAGTATTAAAACATTTGTTCCATCTTTACATTATGGTATGGCATTATCAATAAAGTGCCTTTCAATAATTTAAAAGTGTGAACCTTCTATAAAATAAATTTTACACGTTATGACTAACAATGCAATATGACATGACTGGGGGAAAGTCTAAACTTGCGGGAGATTTAGATGCCATTCCTAAATGGTAACTTTCTACTCTTCCATGCTGGTCACATGTCTAATAACAGATGGGAAGTACTCACACTAAACCTCACCACATGAATTTCAGATCGATTGTGGTGTACCCATTTATACTGCTGGGTGGACAGAGGCAGGAAGCCTAAATACATTTTACACATTGTTTAAAATGCTGTGCCGCGATAGAATAGCGACCACTAGGTAGCAAGTTGTGTGCTAAACATCCCCATTATCGACTACACCATGGAAGTGTCCTTAGTGGCTGATTGACACGGACATAAAACCACAGCTTCACACGCACACAATAAAGAAACCGCACCGGCTCGTAGATGAGTCCATCCGAAGCGGTCACCATTGTTTCCGCAAGATCCAGCACATCTGCCCCGATGTCTGGAAGAGTGAGCGGTATTAGATTAGGCACAACAGTGTGTCATGCACTTAAACATGATGTCAACAAAGACCATGAGTTCGGATACACATGTGGGTGCTGTTAGGCGTATAAAAGTATAAGTGATAAATGCCTTGTACTATACTCACATTGGCACTTCATTGCTACAGTGATGTCAACATTTATCCTTAATTTGCTGCAAAAACGAACACACATTAACATCAGAATGTTAGTCGAGATCTGTTTTTAATAGGTGGATATTAATGTATTTTACGTACATGCACAAAATTATGGTTTTGGAAAATAGCAACAGACCCCACGTACCTTGTTAAATCTTTGTCTACCTCATAACTGTACTTCATCCACGTCTCACGAAAATACAAAAATTCTGAGAGCGCAAGAATGGCCATCGCTGTAAAGGCGATGAGTGAAACTGCAGGAGACAGAAAGATGTATTCAGTGACACGATTAAAGTCATGGACAAATGTAGTATCGTGACAGCAGGTTCTCAGCCATTATCCCACCAAAGCAGCTCCGACTGCGTCTCAAGTTGACTATGCTGGGATAGTTGGACATAACCAATCCCCCCACATTTCTCATATGAAACAATTATTGCATGCACCCTTGATAAACCACACGTGCATGTTCTAAATAATACCAATATTCGAGCCCTCATGTTTACTTTTGAAAAACTGTTGAAAGATACATCTACATACACGTTACTGTCTGCATATATTGCATATTTTATTTTTTATGCTGTTGCACTGCCCAATGCATGTAATCCAGGAAAATAAGTATAAGAATATATACATTATAGAAAGCACTGGCTTATCCTGGCATCTTTACCAATGACATGTATATTTTATAACCCTAGCACAAGTCTGTCAATTAAAATTCAAATAATATTAGGCTTTTAACCATGTTTCAATTTTCACCAGATGGCATTGCCATAATATTCAACTTTACGTATAGTCAACTGGTGGGTCACAGACAAAAAAAACGTTATTGTTGCCGATTTACTGTTCTTATGTCGCTGTTGTTGCTGACATGCCATTCTCTCCACAGCTCTGTGCAGCGCTTTGTGACCCTCGGGTGAAAAGCGCTCCAGAAGTGCAATTGTTATCATTAGGGGCACGCAAATGCTACCGATTTGTTCATGGAGACCCACACCCAAGTGGGCGTGGGAAGTACAAAAGGTTGAGAGAATGCTTGTACACATGGATAACACGTTTATGTATCATAAAGTAAGTTTACACAGATATCCTATTAAGCGTTACAGACTTGTAGTCATTGCTATTAATGTACTGATGTAGGTTACATAGCTCTACGGAGATCAATTCCCAGCGCTATCAATGGCTGGCACGATGCAAGAGGTTGTAGTGTGGTCATCCCGACACCGGACTGCTTGTCTGTCTAGTCCTAATGCTTATACACTGCACCAGGTAATCAGTAATGGCCAAGTCGAATTAGGGAAGGACAACTTCAGATACACCTTGCCACCTATTTAAATTCATCTCTTGTCCCAAGGTTTATGGTACAGTGCACTACCTAAAAAAACACAAATAATCCCTCGAGAGCTGCTCTTTCAGGACAATCATGTACAGCGTTCCTCCTCTCTCCTTCGGGATGTTAATAAACATCACTAAGGAGAGAGAGAGAAGAAATGCCCGACACGACACGGCTGGTGGGTCCATCCACGTCAATGGTTTGCGTATGTGGCACAATTGCACTTTGCGCAGACTGGTTAATCTGGTCTCTTCGGTGTAGCAATTCTCATACATCAAACCGTGGGCACAAAATAAGGTTGGAAAAAGCACACGAGTGGGTGGTGTCGCCAACAAACCATTATTATTTTCCCCCAAACCGATACTTATCACACATGCACCAGATACTTAGCTAAAGCAGATGCGACTTTGGGAATAATACGGGGCAGGTATTGAGACCAAGTGTCACCTGTGTCAACTGTGTTCAAAAAGCAGCTTTCACCCAGTTTGAGGTCGAGAATGTGAACGACTGTGAACGACTGCACCGCTGCCCCTCTTAGCACATTCTCATACGTGTGGTCCAGTGGGGTCACCTGTGCCTCCACTGGTTGAGGTCTCCACATAGCTCTCAGGGATCTTGGGGAAAGCGTCGAGTTCCCGTACGGCACTCAGGGCCTTCTTCCTGCTCAGCCTCCTCATCGCTGCCACCTCTCATCCACGCTGTGTCATCAACCAGGGGAACATGAATTATTCACAAGGCATGTACAGACTTTTGTACATCCACTGCTGGCTGAAGGCCTCCCCATGCTGTAAAAATCGTGGAGTTTATATGCCAATAAACCACCATTCCATGTTGATTGAAGCAGGAGGCGCATAGCCTTGCGGGGCATAGTACGGTACAACAAACGGTTTGTCTGGAGTCATCTGCTGATAATGCATTCATGGATCAGTATCCAGCTGCTCAAATAGGAATGCTGGGTCACACATCCAAGCAATGTCAAGGCTCAACACTCTTTAGCGTCAGAGATATGACGAGGTTGACTGCATTGAGTGTGATTTGGTCAGTGGCTTTTACTTAACTCTAATTGTTTTAAAACTGATAAGATAGGCTTAAAAACACTAGTCAGCACCAACAAATACCGCCTTGTAAATAAAGCGTCTCATCTCATCTCATTGTCTGAACCGCTTAATCCTGCACAGGGTCGCTGTGAGCCGGAGCCTATCCCGGCAGACACAGGGTGCAAAGCAAGGATATACCTACGATGGGACGCCAGTCCATCACCGGGCACTGAGGGCAATTTAGTCTGCGAGCCAATTAACCTTTGCAGCAGAATGTTTTTTTGGACTGTGGGAGGAAACCGGAGTGCCCAGCGAAAACCCACGCGGACACGGTGAGAGAACTCGCAAACTCCCACACGGAAAGGCACCCGAGCCGAGATTCGAACCCGGGAGGTTCTTGCTGTGAGGAGGCGACAGCGCTACTCACTGGGGGGCCACCGTGCCGCCCTTAAAACGTATGAACTTTAATTTGAGTAAATGTGAATGGGGTTCACTTGAAAGCGATGCAAGACAAACGTATTGTGACTATGTACACAGCACGCTGTTGCAAGCTCTATATGGACAACTACTTGCATTTTATACAACACACACTGACGACTAGGAACGTTCACCGTACTTCGAGCAATTCGTTTAAACCTTTTAACTTCCTAACTGCTTTAACCTCTCACTCGAACATCGACTGCACTCTATTCTCGTCATCACTGCCCAACGCCAGAAAGCTTCTACTTTCAGCCTTCGCCCACATTTAACAAATTCATCTCTCCTTTACCGACGATGGACTGGCGTCCCATCGTCGGTATATCCTTGCCTTGCGCCCTGTGTCTGCCGGGATAGGCTCCGGCTTCACCGTGACCCTGTATAGGACTAAGCGGTTTCAGACAATGAGATGAGATCTCTCCTTTATAAACTTGACAGGGGCCATAAACATTTGCATAACAGAGCAACTGTAAAAAAAGCACGAGCATTCCTTATTCATTATGGATCTTAGAAACTGTTCAGCTGAGAGGCCTCTTGATAAAGAGGATCGATGGACTTTTACATCAGAACGAGGAAATGATGCACGCTACAGGCATGGTAATATAACACGGCAGAACACCTACAGCACTGTATATATTTTGTATAGCTTGCATGAAGTACTGTTACATTCTAAGACATACGTTCGTGACCCTTGTTAGTGGGTGCCTTGGTCACACTGCGGTATATGCTTGCAACTCTGGTTTACCTGCCACTTACAAAATGACTCGTCATTTACATCAACATCTCCAAGTAGGATTCGTTCACAAACGTTCTTGTAACACGCTTACTGTTGGGTGAATTATTCTTAAATACCAATTCTGTAATTGATACTAATACATGTTAAATGTCGACGGCACGATGGCGCAATGAGTAGCGCTATCGCCGCACAACAAGAAGGGGTCCGGTTCGGTTCCCGGCTCGGGTGCCTTTCTGTGTGGAGTTTGCGAGTTTCTCTCCCCTTGTCCGCGTGGGGTTTCACCAGATACTCCGGTTTCCTCCCACCGTACAAAGACACGCTGCTGCCTAGGCTAATTGTCCTGCTAA
>JAZEWT010000006.1:7015800-7041975 GCA_036362905.1 Mordacia mordax
GGGTACATAATGAGGAGATGTCGTCATCTCATCGCCCTGCGGTGATATGACGAGGTGCCCCTTCGGGGTAGGAGGTGGCGAGGACACGCTTAGCACTTGAATGAGACTGGGCTACTTAAGGGGGCGCTGTGGAAAGAGTCTTCTCTACTAGGCTGGGGAAAATGAGGGCTCTGCATGCTTGGAGCAGCAGAGAGGAGTTTTGAGTCGTGGGGGGAGGGGGTGAGGAAAGGCTGGGCTCTTGGTGCACTGACGAGGATGAAAGGGGGGGCAGCAAGGCCGGGGTCGAGTGGAGTACGAGACGGCGGTAACGGGGGCACAGAGAGAGAACGGTACGCTATGCGGTGAAGTATAATGCCCGGGCAGTTCGTGATTAAAAAGGATCGAGTCCCGGGAAGGCAGAGTGGCGCCTGGTGTTGCGCTAGCATGTGCAACGCGTTACCGTGGCTGCAAGCGTTGTGTGCGATTGAACGAGTGAGTCGCCCGATTGTATGCCGAGGTGACGTGCGCACGTGGGAAGCGGCTGAGTGCTGTAAGTGCGCTCAGGGAGATAGTGCTGAGTGCATGAGGGCGTGAGCGGGCACCGTGATTATCAGGGTTCTCTAAGTTCGTTTGCGAGGCGAGCGTGTATTGATATAACAGCCGAAAGGAGTGGATCCCGTCCTTAAGATCGCAGCGCACACTGGACAGGTAGAGGCATCTGGAAAAGCGGAGCGGTGCAGCGAGACAGCAAGGTGCCTCTGCCCTCAGTTACACGTGCGTACATGAATGCAATATTGCACATGATCCGGTCTTCAATACGATTACCCGAGAAAGTCAGTTAAGTGTGGCATTATTGTGAGAAACCACCAAGGAACAGTATGCCCTACTGTATTATATGTTGGTGCAATAATTGTACCTTTGCAATAGAGCTCTCCATCACGATCAGTGACAGTGGTAGATTCCAGACCCTTGCCACACTTGGCACAGCGGAAGCAGCCCTTGTGCCAAGGCTGGGGAAACAATGCATTGATATAACATAGTGTAGTGTGTGCATGTGGAGATAGAGATGATGCACACAAACGTCACTGCTGACCAAAATGTGCAGTTTCAGTTATCTGGATTTAATGGGTGGACCAGATAAACCAAAAAACTGATAATGCAAAACCTATAAATTAGAACAAAACAAATTTTGATTGCTTACTTACGTATGTTGGGGATAAAGGCATAGGGTGCGGTGTCTGATATCTGTTATTATTTATTAAAGTTTTGGTTTATTTGCTGACAAGTGTTTGTCGCATGCGCTCTCAGGAGCTATGGCGCCTGACTTTGGGAAGCGGTGGCTCAGCGCTGGGCTACAATCCTGGCACCCTGAGGTCGATTCCCGCTCAACACAAGTCACAATTTTATGAACCTGTACTGGGCCTCCCCTAGGTGGACTAGGGTTGGCTGTGGTGCTGGTCACATACCTCCCCATGTGCCTTGTCGACCTCCAGAGTTGCTCGCTAACGGCACTTCATCCTATAGTCTGTTAAATCTATCGGGGTATTGTTGTCCTTGTTAGGAGTGAGGATCAGCTAATAATTAATCCAGTGTGCAGGTACAAGTGTTACTTTTTGTTGTTGCAAATACGGCTATAGATAAACAGAAGGTTGCTTGTACTGTATTACCTCTCCACATATCAGCAAAAATAATTTCAACAAAATATTGTGTTTACAAACTAAACATAACAAGTAGCATTTATTTAGAGTAACCAACTTTTCGAAAGTTTCAACCCTCTGTGTCTCATCAGCAGAGCCACGCGTATTAAACAAATGCAACTAGATCACTGGACGTTATTGGCACAAGCACTCCATGTGAACTCATGGAACAGGGAGAAAAGACAGATCACTGGAATGGCAAAACACATCATGAAGGCCCACCTTCCCAGCGCCGACGATTTTCTCCGCGGCATAGACGGGCTTCGTGCAGCGGGAACAAGCGTCTGCCGCCCCACCAAACCGCTGGGCCAGCTTATTCACAGTTGTTCCTCTTTGGCGCTGCGCCCTGCTGCTGCTGCCGACATCAGACACCGTGCCACACCACACATAATCAGGGCCACACGAGAGGCAGGTTGCTCTTTTTCTCTGCGTTCATGCCGAGCTCAAGAGCATTTTGAGATTACCCGCATTAATTTGATGAATGTCGAACTAAAACGTCCAAAATAATCACATTGTGCTGCTTGTGTTATGATTAGTTGGAAACGTGGCATTACTGGTTTGTGTATTCGTGGCTGTGCAAGTACTTTGTCTAAAATAGCGAAGAAAGGGGGACAAAAATGTTAATATAATTTGATGTGAAGGATGTAGATGTTGGTATGCAATTACGTTTTCATGAAGTCAAAATTATTTTTGAACATCAACCACCTGACCTTGACGCTCATCCATCTTGTGTATTTATTCCATTCCTCTGAACACTAGCGTTGAGATATAGGGGCATACACCTTTTGGACATAATTTCACTAAGAAATTGAAGTAAATGTAATTGACAGGAAATTGATTTATTATAGTAGTAATGTGTACAAATGCGCAATCTACACACGCTTTTAGAAAGCATTTCCATCTGAGCTATAACCAGTTACTGTTTCATCAGGCATGCATTTATGTCTTTTCATTGCCATCGTGAAAAAATGTTTGAAATTTTACATACAGAATTGCAAATGCCCATGCGCTCAATAGTTGATACGTAACAATAATACTTGTGCATAAAGCCCTATTGATTCCTGGACAATGTTTTCTTAACCCTTGAAAATGAGGCAATGTTTCACGTGTCAAAATACAATGTTTTCATCTCCAATTTAAATAAGGATATTATATACTGAGGCATTATGACATCACGTGTATATCTTTCTATCAGTACGGGAGTGGTGGCACAGTGATTAGCACACTGCTTTACAACTAATAACAGTTGTGAATATATGAACAGGTACTAGGCCTCCCCTCGGTCGACTCAGCTTTAAATGAGTACCTGGTCCAGTGTTAACGACTGCACTGGGGTAGGGAAAGGCGGTCGGGCGTGGTGTTGTCCGTTTAAAACGCTGTCTAGCAGCACTTTTCCCAAGTCTGTTAAAGGCTTCAAGGGGGATATTTTTATTCGTCTCTCGAGGTCTACGTTTCTGACCAGGACAGTGAAAGAGTGCGGAGGTGATCAGGGCAAGCACCTATGGGCCATGACACCACCGCCATCCATACTGAGGGCACCAGCGCCCTGACCAAAGCCATAGCCCTTCGGGCCGTACTTCCGGGAGTAGCAGGGCTGGCAGTAGATTTCATCACCGTGCACAGTCACCGTTGATGTCTCCAGGGCTTTGTGGCACACCACTGTCAGGGCACACAGCTTCAAGGATTCACATTTTACGAAAGCACTAACCACCACCCCTTGACATCAGACTACAGGGTCTGCCATGCCTGTGGGGTTCTCAAGTTTGCCTGCATGTGTTGGGCTGTCCGATGTTTTTTACGGTTATACTGTGTGCCGTTTGACATTCATGTCTCATCTCATCTCATTATCTGAAACCGCTTAATCCTATATGGGGTCACGGTGAGCCGGAGCCTATCCCGGAAACACAGGGCGAAAGGCAGGAATACACCCGACGACGGGACGCCAGTCCATCGCCGGGCATTGCGGGACAATTTTTAGTCTGCGAGCCAATCAACCTATCCAGGAGCATGCTTTTGGACTGTGGGAGGAAACCGGAGTACCCGGCGAAAACCCACGCGGACACGGGGAGAGCATGCAAACTCCACACAGAAAGGCACCCGAGCCGAGAGATTCGAACCCGGGACCTTCTTGCTGTGAGGCGTCAGCGCTAACCACTGGGCCACCGCGCCGCCCACACATTCATGTCTGATTTGCTCCAAAGAACTGAATAGTTCTTGTAGAAGACCCCAGCACGTGGAGAGATACGTCGGATAACGTGGTGAGCAAAACGTGGTCAATCCGAAAATAATAATAAGTTGCACTTCAAAAGCGCGTTTCACCCGAGGGTCACAAAGCGCTGCACAGAGCTGTGTTGAGAACGGCATGTCAACAATAACATCAGGGTATATCAGTTAAAAGTTAAATAATGAAAATACACCGGAGAGATATGTCTCAGTTAAATGACTGGATTACATTTTAAACCAATATTTAGGAACCTGATGTTTGCACAAATCTCATGCTAAATAGCAGACGGTTAAATATAATTTGTTTTTTTATCACTTAATGTAACTATACATTGCATCGCGTATGTATGAATCAATATTTCTATATCTGCATGTTATACGTAAGACCACCATATCTGTACCATACTTATTTTGAATCACTTCTACTGATACCACCTTAGCATTTCAACATTTAAAGCATCTCTCTGCAGAATGCAAGTGGGCATCTATGCACTTGACAGATTTCACGAGGCATGATTACAGCCAGCTTGTGGAAATGCAGTGCAGAGCGACGTTGAAGACCACCCTCTTGTAAGAGAGGCTGTCGGCCTGCATTGAGAATAAATACATGTTTACTTGTATATGAATGGGCGTCAGAATATCCCTCGGCGTGCCACTGAGGACTTAATTTCTATTTTCCATAACGTTGCTTGGTGTGCATTGGAAAATTATCGGCATACGCTACTGCCACTATGTTTGATATTCCTATATTATCGAACCCTCTATTGATAAAGTCACGTGACCCTGTTCATGGAGCAATCGGGTAAAAAAAGATCAAAATAAGGAGAAAAGGTTGCTGTTTGCTAAAATTATTTACAGACGAGTTCTGGACTGCTCCAGATGAAATGAAACAATGGTAACACCAATTTATACGATGCGTGCCCGGGCATTGCCACTCACAGCACTGGAAGCAAGGGCGGTGGTAGCTCCGTCCATCGCACTGGACCTCCTCCGCGTGGAACACCACTTTGCCACACGTGCCACAGTGAGCACCGCCTCCCCATTGCGACATCGTGCCCAGGAAGAATCTGCCCATGCACAGGTCAGTCATGTACACAGCAGATGGGGAGCGTGGCATGAACAGGGAAGTGGCATCGGAGGAGTTTGGGATCCACACTACTCCTGCGTGGGTTATCATGGTCTCATTTCATTGTCTGAACCCGCTTAGTCCTATACAGGGTCGCGGTGAGCCGGAGCCTATCCCGGCAGACACAGGGCGCAAGGCAGGGATATACCAACGATGGGACGCCAGTCCATCGCCGGGCACTGCGGGGCAATTTAGCCTGCGAGCCAATCAACCTATGCAGCAGCATGCTTTTTGGACTGTGGGAGGAAACCGGAGTGCCCGGCGAAAACTCACGCGGACACGGGGAGAGCATGCAAACTCCGGTTATCATGGTTGTGCTGGAATATCTCTCCGATGTGTTTTCAGGTTGTACTGTGTTTGGCACAGTGTCTTCTCTTATCGTTTTTGTCACATCTTGCCAAATTATGATTATACAAATTCTTAATGTGGCTTCTAAGGAATTTGGTCGCATTGTGTGTGCTTTCAAGTTTTGCATGATTTACAAATTTCGTATTTTTTTTTCACCACAAAAACAGTGTGTTTCATTTATCTTGATATCTGTATGGAAATATGTATTGTCAAATTGTCCACCAATTAATTACCACTGCATCACCTATTGGCAAATGCAGAAATTTATATTATTAATCAGCAACATGATACGCCCTAGGATATATTGCAGTTTAAACGGTTTTGCTCATTGTGACACCAAGGCGAAAATTAAACGATAACCAATAAAAAATAGTCTTCCTTACAATATACAGCATGCTTTTTTTCGATTACAATGAAATACAGCTCTCTGTTCAGCTGTCACATTTACATATAAATTGATCTCCCGGCAGTAATAAAAAAAATACTCCAGTGCACAAGCCATGTATTATGGAACTGTACCAAGAGAATCATTTTCATATTTTTTGGCGAAACCATGAAATGACTCATGTAGAAGACATGTTTAAAATTACTGAATCCAATCCTAAATACACATTGTGTAAGTATAACTATTTTAATATCATACTTGTTTTCCACTGATATCCGTGGTTTTATTTTTATTTCAATTGTAACATCTGCTGAATATTTTTTAAACAAGAATATTAAAAGAATTGAGACTTGTTTCTGGTCTATTATTAATTTGCAAATATATTGCACTTATTACAAGTAGGCTTTTTTTGGTGATGTAATTAATGATAATTATAAGCCTACCCGATTTTAAAAAAAGCACAGCGTACCCAAACAAAAAAATCTATTGATTTTCAATACATTTTAGATTGTGTCTAAACTCCATGTAATTCCTAACCAAACTGAATCTCAGATGCCTTACTCATCGGGTAATATCCATTATTGTGCATTAACAATGAAGGCTATTTGGCCAACACATCTCTAATTTTGGAAAAAGGAGATTTGGATTATAAAAACAAAGCAGTACAATGTAGGTGTATACAAATGAATTACAATGTATATAGGATTAAGCGGTTTCAGATAATGAGATGAGATGAGATATAAAAAAATACTAAACGTCAAAATGCCATAGTGAATTCATACATTGGATGTGTTGCTAGATTACAAATATTGCATAAAAGCATATATGAACATGTAATGATGAATAAAAGTCGATAGATGACAGATGAGGTAGAAGCATCAATCAAAAGCATTAATTCAATTTGTCCAAACTTGTTTTTTCTTGGGCGGCACGGTGGCCCAGTGGATAGTGATGTCGCCTCACAGCAAGAAGGGCCCGCGTTCGAATCTCGGCTCGGGTGCCTCTCTCTGTGTGCTCTTTTACGGGTTTTCGCCGGGCACTCCGATTTCCTCCCACAGTCCAAAAAACATGCTGCTGCATAAGTTAATTGGCTTGTAGACTAAATTGCCCGCATTGCCCGGTGATGGGCTGGCGTCCCATCGTGGTTATATCCCTGCCTTGCACCGTGTCTGCCGGGATAGGCTCTGGCTCACCGCGACCCTGTACAGGACTAAGCGGTTTCTGACAATAAGATGAGATGTTTTTCCTTTACATTGGATAGCAAACATCCATTGGTTTTGAAGTGTTTAATATACAATTTAATTCCTTTTCTACTTGCACAACTGTTTTTAGCTTTAAAGAGCCAGAATATTTCCATTGCGTCTTGGGTCTGGGGATATGATGAAAACTACCTTAGCTATTCCAATGCCGTATTATGCTGATCCACATAGGTTACTGAAGCCAGCTCCCAAGAACACTTAAGTTATCGCCACTGCTAGCCATACCAGGAATTGAACTCGGATTGTTGGTTCATATCAATCGCAGTCAGCCTATCTCGACGTAGGGCACACGGTCGGGCTATACGAATGATAGGATGCCAATATATCGCAGGGCACCAGTTCATAATTAGTTTGTTTCTGCGTAGATTATGTACAATTTCATTGTGCGACTATAGATTTCCAACACCTGACCAAGTTAATCAAATCAAGTTATCACAGAGGTCAATGCGGTTTTCTAAAAACCGCAACGTTTAAGAGCAAGCTAAAATGTTACAATTTTCTATGATTTCCTGGAAATTAAATCCAGCCTAAGCTAACACAAAAGCCTTTGCTCTCACACGAGAGCTGAATATTTAAGTGTTTATCGAAGCTAGTCTCTTCTACATTAAACACACACCATTGCAAGATAAATGTTTTAGATGTGTATTATTATAGCAAAAATAGCAAGATTGCAAGCTTTTGACGCAAAGTGGCCGGTGGTGTATTTTGTTGGCTCAGTTCCATTAACGTGATCACATGAGTTTTATTCCTAACCATGGCTGACATCAATAGCAAGCCATATCTCAACCGTTCTACACGACCAATTCCACTTCCCGAACCTGTGCTAACTATCACGATGACGTATAATCAAATAACACTCCTGACCGACACTCTATCAGCAAAGGGAACTGTTCATCAATAACTAAATTAAACACATCATTGCTGCTTAAGTGAAATATGCCCGTATGTGCTAATCGCATTTTGAACAAATATGCTCCGGCGTAATTTTAAATGGGCACTAATTTTGCATGCTATTGAGGGTGGTCTTATAAAAAGGTGGCGTTACACTGAATTTGTCAAAATATATGCATTATTTAGGAACGTAGACTGTCTTAAAATTCCTGCATGGGTAGGAATCCACTTTCGTCAGTCACAATAAAACAATGAAGAGCTTTATAGATTAAACGCAGAACCTTTAAATGCAAAAGAAAAACTGGGAGCCAGCAAGACCAAACCTGGAAAAAAATAATCAAACACCTTATGTTTTGTTAATATTTGCCAGAGGAATTATGTACAACCTTTGATCAAAGGCAATATTGATTAAACAAAAAAGCGTGTATCAACCTTTTGTAATATTCGCAATGTGAATACATCGCAATATATACACATATGGTATTTGCAATACAGCACTGCAATGTAAGTGGGGTGAAGCAGTACCGTATTAGTTGGCACACTGCAGTATGAACCCGGAGAACGGAGTTCGATTCCCGGCCACAGCTAACACAAGAAATGATATCTGAATTGGTTCTGGACCCGCAGAGTAGGGTGATGAAGTATGGACAAACAACCCGCACGTTGGACAAGGTGTGGGAAAGGTCATCATCGAGCAAAAGATTAACACAGGGGTAAATCGTGTGGTATGTAAATATCACAGGCATACTTAAACAGGACACAAATGGCAATTGTATAAGGCACCATTCACGCTAAATTCACAATATAGCATCCTACACAGTATTGCATGCGTATTACATTCAAATACATAACAAGCACGTATTACTTACATCTCACTTGTCAGCTTTATTTTAATAACTTATCTAGTAAAGTGGTATTATTAAAGGAGGTAAGATTAGATGGTGTCACAAAAATGATTGAACGGACAAGTGTTTATGGTTAAACGTATACAACACCGAATTAGACGAATACCATGGTAGTTATTTAGAACATGTTTTTAAGAGTGGTTCTATGGTGAGACCTATGTACTTACGTGCCGTCAGCTAATGTAGGAGACGGAGCGGTCTTAAGAGGTGGAGAGCGCGTTGTGTCCCCAGTGTAAGGATCGCAGTGAATTAGGGGCAGGAGTGAAATAACAAAAAAGGGCCATAAATTAAAAGCCAATCTGCCGAGCGTCATTTACGAAGCTAATATACCACAGCTCAAGTGCCATCAGGCAATCCTGCATCTAAATGGGTAAGCAGGGCCAGGTGCCTGCCGCTTAACGCGGTTTCATGTACTCGGGGCAAAACTGTTGTGCTGTTTGATTGTTATCGGACGAAAACTCAAACTAAATCTAAGACATATTTGGTATGAAGTTGAAAGTATATTATGCAAACAGCAGTATTTGCCAGATACCACGGCATACCTGAACTACTGAGGCTGAAACTGGATATGCAACTGTAAATAGGAACATTAAAAAAATGTAACTACTATATCATAAACTTATAAAATACCACACTGAATACACACTTCATTAAGCCAATTTTATCCTCCACCAGCATTGGCTATGCCATTTCACAGCTTTTCATCCAAAAAATAAACCAAACCGCCATTACATTTTTTCACATTTATTAAAATATTATTTCGACTGGGGTGCACGGGTAGCTTAGTTCATATTTCTATAGTAAAGACACAATGAAAGGTAATATATCATGTACAGTACCGGATTTTTAAATCCTACAAATTCATGAGCACCACTGCATTAGGCCTGTTAAGATATTTTATAACCCATCCCATTATTTTACGTAAAATTACAATGACAATTTGAACTGTACATAAGCAACATAAAAAAACCCATCAACAGAAAATGCTATTAAAATTCTAACCTACACAATTTTTGATCAAACTAAGGGATGATGATCCTTTAACAAAAATTTAGTTTTAATAACTTAATAAAAATGTTACTTAAAAATCACCTATTATTACAATTGCATCAATCACACTAAAAACAAGGCACTAAAGTTGCTTCACCACGGCCAAGATGTTTGGCATTTGCTTTTCAAGTAATTACAGTATATGGCTCTATACAAGTGTATCTAATTTTTTTCTCTCTCGAATGTACAGCATAAAATTTAGTGCATTCCATAAATCAAGTACAGTATCCTGTTTTAAAACATACAAGTTTTGAAAGGTTAAATATTTAACAAATGTGAAAAGAAATAGGCATATAATCAACAAACATGCAAGTATATATCTCTCATCTCATCTCATTGTCTGAAACCGCTTAGTCCTTTACAGGGTCACGGTGAAGCCGGAGCCTATCCCGGCAGACACAGGGCGCAAGGCAAGGATATACCGACGATGGGACGCCAGTCCATCGCCGGGCACTGCGGGGCAATTTAGCCTGCGAGCCAACCAACCTATGTAGCAGCATGCTTTTTGGACTGTGGGAGGAAACCGGAGTGCTCGGCAAAAACCCACGCGGACACGGGGAGAGCATGCAAACTCCACACAGAAAGGCACCCGAGCCGAGAGATTCGAACCCGGGACCTTCTTGCTGTGAGGCGACAGCGCTAACCACTGGGCCACCGTGCCGCCCATGCAAGTATATGTTAAAAATAAAAAAAGAGAAATGTCCAAGATGGCGTGGTACAGATTATATAAACATTACAATTAGCCTAATTCAAATTGAATGTTAAAAATACTACAGCAGAGCCAACGTTCATAAGCAGACACCAAATCCCAAGGCTCCAACAACCAACCAAAACACAAGCAAACTAATGCAACAATACTCGACAGTTGAATCTAAACTCAGTTTGGAAGTGTTTTGCATTCCTGATGACAAAATGAACAACAATTTTGATTAGCAAACGCATTAATGCTGACTTTTTACATATATCTTAAGAGCTTGATTAGTGCTCAGCGAATAAACATTTCTGCAGTTGTCATTATTAGTTTGGTTTAAATATGGATAGTGGTCTTTATTCTGGAATAAAATACAATTGAATTATGCAATAGCTGCCTGAAATTGTAATGCATATTCAAAAATGAACACCACTTTCCTAATGTATGCTTGAGTTGACAGTTCCCCATAAAAACCACATACAGTACTCAATAAGCTTAATTTGTGTTGTACTCTATAAGAGTTTGTGAAATGATCGGAATGTTAGCACCAAAAATCCCAACACTACCCAGTTACACATTTACATAGCGTACAAATGCAGTCAAACCTACAAAAACTTCACAAAGTGATTGGTAAGGGGGTAATACAACAAAATTGTTGTATGCACATGAAAACTTTGACTTGAACAAGAACAGTCTCAACTGCATTAGGTTCAATTTGAAAAAAAAAAAAATTCCAGACAGCAGGAGCATAAAAAGACGGATTCCCCCACTAACTGAAGGTTTGCTGTGCTTTGTAAGAAGGTCTATATTAGTGGAGTGGAATCGCGCTGTAGCATAGCAAGATTACCTGCAGGCAGGTGCAAAACCACGAAGAAAATTAAACTAAAATATGAATTGTGAAACATTGCTTTTTTCAAAACCACTCCAAACAATTGAAGATTTCAGTTGGAGCCAGAAGTTTAAAATAATGTCAAACCCAAGGTTATATTATTGGAATGGAAGTGACCCCAACTAATTTAGATGCAGGGGGAATAGTATCAGTGGAAACAAGCATTTGCCACCTCAGTACCGTAAGGCACACCAACAAAGAGCATAAAATTAGATGATAGTATTATATGCCATCTCCCCTTTTTTGCACCAATGTAAGGTTACTAAGAATAATCGCCATTAACTGTCGTCTAGGTTGAGACGTCGCTGAGGGATGAGCGATGGCTCGCCACGGGAGGACAGGGGGCCACCCAGCCCTGTTCGCACTGGAACAGCAGGTGCAAGGCCCAGACGCAGCTCCCCCGGGGTCCGGAACAGGTGATCCACCAACACATTAGGCACATGGGTGCTCTTTGGTACACTGGCCTGGGGCTGCACAAACAATGTATATAAAAAAAGCATTGTCATAGGACTCACCACTCAGTCAGTCATTATTTAGCCTGTGAATAAGGTAAGACTGACAGTGATTTGACAGACTATGGCCCAGACACTGGTCATTCATCACAATATTTGATATACATTTAATACATAACACAATTCTTATTTATTTGCATAGAGTGGGCTGTTTCTTATCAAAATTTATCTTTTGTTGGTCCACTTTTGGCTAAAGACCTTTCCATCAGTGTCAGTTATGTGGTTTGATCATGTATCACCACACTGGTCAGTGGGCGATGGAGAAAGTGGAGTGGGAGAGCGCAGGAACAGTTGATATATCACTTGCCACTGACCATTAGTTAGGGCATGAAACGGAACTTGAGCCACTGATTTCACATAGCAGTGCACTAACTGCTATTTCTCACTTGTTTTTTTTTATTCAAAAACCTTCAATGTACATGCAGAAACAATTTAATAAGAAATTAAGACCTAAAAATGATTTGAGTACTTACATTGTGCATGATAATGGTAAAGGGCTGGCTGTGATGTGCCTGCAGCACTGGTGAAAGCGGCTTGAACATCTCCTCACAATTAGACTGAGGTGACAATGGCCCCTTAATGAGCGTCAAGGGAGAACAAGCAGACGGGGAGAGCTGCACGCCTTGCTGCATTTGCATTCCGGTGAGGGTTGGTGAGCAGAATGCCAGCAAAGGATGAGATCCTGTGCAATGTTTAACAAAGATAAACATTAAAAATGAAGTAGGTTTAATGAACACTGGAAGATTACCTAGCTTGAAAATGCTTACTTTAAAAACTTATAAATCACAATAATCAATATAATGTTTGAAGGTTGAACTTCATAGTTGATTTTGTTTCACCAGGTGAGACTTAAAGGGACCTGGAACATCTAATTTGCAAGCAACCTAGGTTATCATAACAACAAAAGTAAAACAAAAAAGCGAGGTACAAAAATGAAACTAATATTAACAGCAAAAGCCAAAGCACATAGAAATAAAAAATATTACAAAACATAAATCGATGTTAAATAAAAAAAATTCCGCTACAGCAAGTCAGCTTGAGCACATTTTTTTTAGAGTGATAACATAGTACAATCACAAATTTATTTCTATAACTAGAGGGAGACTACTATAATAATATGTAACCAAGGATATATGCCAAATGCAGTTGCAGGTTATCGTAAAAAATCGAATTGTAAAATACCCGTAGATGGATGGTAAACATCATTTTTGTCACAATTTATCAAATCGAAATTGGTTTTAGAGGTTTATTTGTAAAAATTATAGCACTTTGTAACTGTCAAATTTTACCACGAAGATGACGAAGAGGATTTACTTTTATACATCGCCATCTTCATGATCTTCAATTGAAATATTTGATGAGGTTTGAAGTTCAACTTGAGCTAGATTCAATGATACTTCGATAAGAAACAGTTTTAACTATTTAACTATTGTGCATTTATGGTCAAAGTACAAAGGCTTGGAGTTTTTGTACAGTAGCGGCTTGTAAATGTAACATTTATAATTCACGTGGAACTCCAAACTATTGCTTTGTTGGTTGCAAAGTCGCTTTGTAATTTTAGTTGTAGAATGTGTAATGAATATCCTAGAATATACACACTTGTCTCATCATCATAGTGATGGCAGTGAAAGACAAAGAAAATGTATAATATATTGGTTTGCAGCAAGAGTAAGAAATGTTACATTATCGTCAAGTACCTGCAGGTGGAGAAATGTAAAAGAACTGATTGGGTATGGCCTTTAACCCATTAGCTTTGCCCTGGCTAGATTCTTGAGAACAGCTGTTGGTGGATACCGACGTAAAGGGTAGGGAGTTCATGTATCTCACTTGCTGGAATCCCTGGACATAAAATAGAAGAACTGTTACAATTAATAACTGCTTGCATTGACAATGGACCACCAACATGTTATGCAAATATTTAACACGAACAAGCATGTTTTTTTCCCATTACTGTGAAGAAAATACGATTCTGACCTCAATTATTGGATTGAACATAGTAATTATGAAGGGGGTCTATTTTAACTTCAATACGAATCAAACTGATTATAAGCAATGCATAGGACATAATGGCACATGACTGATTTAAAACTTTGGAGGTGAGCAAAGGTATTTCACGAGATACAAAACTCCCGGCCCAAATAACTGCGAAATAGCCAGAAGATGGCAGTATACTAAGTGGATTGATTGCTTATGTCTGGAGAGGAGCTTAACCTAGAATGAATTATTTAGGTAATTTGGTCTCTGGCAAACTAAACCTCTGGGAAAACATTTCCCTGTAGAACCATACTAAAAAGTTCCAAGACCTATTTCGACTGTCATGGATAACCAAAGGTTCTTATTACATTATATTACTTTACTCAAATCTTATTTAAGGCTAAAGACAAAGTATGAAAACAGTACCAATAATGCAATAAAGGGTAAAGAAATCTCACGTTTATGAAGACCATGTTGTTTTCACATGCAGCCTCTATTTTTACTGAGCTGGGTGCTTGTGGATTAAGGGATGGCTGCTTGACCTTCTGTTGCAATGTGGTCTGTACCCTCAAACCACATGTCGATTTCTCATGAGATTGACATGCTGGAGGAGAGGAGGTATTTTTCTCAGATACTTGTCCAATCATTGCATTTGTACTGCTCACGACCTGCAAAATAAAAATAGCAATACTTTTAATGCTCATTCTGAATAATACGTAATGTTTTTGCAAAGCTGTGCTATAGGAGCATTCATTCAGTCATTTATTCTCAGTACCCGCTGCATCCTCTTGAGGGTGATAATAATAATAATTGCATTTATAGAGTGATTTTCACTAAAGGGTCACAAAGCGCTGCACAGAGCTGCAGAGATAATGGCACGTCAACAAAATTAGAACGGAAAATCAGCAAAAATATTTTTTTTGGGTTTTTTATACGTCGTTGCAGAACAATATGTAAAATATGATCTGACTTTCAACTAAAAATGTAAATTGCAAAATGATCAGTGTTTATAATACAGATATTGGAAAATGGCTTCATGTAACATTTATCGTATATTAATAATTGCATTTCTAGAGTGTTTATCACCCGAGGATCACAAAGCACTGCACAGAGCTGCAGAGAGAACGGCACATCAACATCAGGCGCGTTCAACTGAAAGTTAAATCGTAACAATAAATGATAGGACATAAAATAAGCTATGAAACTAAATTCTGCAACCAACAAGGAAGGAATAAATGTTCCCGAGCAGGCACAGGATGGAAGAGAGCCATCATCCCGGCACGACAACACTGAGCTGCATCAACAGTCCTAGCTGGAGGACTTGAAAGCCTTATAGAACAAGTGAGTCTTGAGACGAGATTTCAAGATGTCGAGAGACTCAGCTGATCGAATCTCCAACGGAAGGGCATTCCAGAGTGTGGGAGCAGCGCACGAGAAGGCTCTGTCACCTATCGAATGGAGGTGCGACCTGGGCACATGCAGCAAGCTTGTATTGGAGGATCGGAGTTGTGTTGAGGGTGCCTGAAATAGGTCACGGATGTATGTTGGAGCAGCGCCAGTGAGAATCTTGTAGGTGAGGAGGATTTTAAATTCAATCCTGTATTTAACAGGTAACGAGTGGAGAGACTTAAGTACTGGGGATATGATCGTCGATGGGTGTGCGAGTGAGGACTCAAGCCGCCGCATTCTGCACACGTTGGAGACGATTAATCAGGTAGGCAGGGGTGCCGGAGAGCAGTGCATTGCAGTAATTGATTTGTAAGGAGATGAAGATGTGTATTATCTTCTCAGCATCAGCGGGTGACAAGATGTTGCGCAGTCTGGCTATATTTCTAAGATGGAAAGAGGCTACCTTTGTCACCTTGTTGATGTGTGTCTTGAAGGTCACACTTGGACTCCCGACTGCCTTGGTAACTATAATGGTCTGATCGTCAAGTATCAATTGGATAGGTTCAGCTTTGGACAATTGGTGCGGGGTTCTGACAAGCAAAACTTGTTTTATCACCATTTAGTTTTACAAAATTTGAATCGAGCCAGGCCTTCACAGCTGACAGTGAGGATAACATGCAAAGACCAGACGCATTTATTGATGACTCTGCGTGGCTATAGATTTGGATATCATCGGCAAAGCAATGGTAGCTGAGATTGAGGCTACGCAGGATATGGCCAAGAGGTTGTAGGTAGATGCTGAAGAGGAGTGGGCCGAGAACTGAACCCTGAGGAACTCCAGACAAAACAGGATGGATCTCTGAGTTTTGCCCTCTGAAGCTGACAAAACTGCTTCGGGTCGGACAGGTAAGAGCTCAGCCAATGCAGGGCACTCCAGAGACCCCTATACCCTTCAGTCGCTCAAGTAAAGATCAGGTGGTCAACAGTATCAAAGGCAGTGCTCACATACAGAAGGACAAAAATCAGCAGCGACGACTACGTCATCAACTACTTTACCAGAGCAGTTTCAGTACTATGGCCGAATCTGAACCCAGATTGGAAGGGCTCAAGGATGTCATTAAGAATGTGTTTCTGGAATTGCGTGGCTACGGCGCGTTCAAGGACCTTAGAGATGAATGGTAGATTTGACATGGGGCGATAATTTTCAGGTATGTTGCAATCGAGGCCAGGTTTTTTTTTATAAGTAGGGGGGTAACTGCTGCACATTTGAATAGTGAGGAATGATAGCAGAGTGAAGTGAGTTATTAAAGAGATTAGTGATGAACGTGGCAAGGAATTTTTAATTTTCTAGGATGATTCTGGATGGGAAAGGATCTCGGGAGCAGGTTGGGGTCCGAGATCTGGTAACTAAAGAAGAGACCTCGGATTCCGTTAATTTGGAAAATTCCAGAGAAGTGGAGGCTCCAGGTGGGCAGAAGAGCAGCACCCACTTCACAGGTTGAGTCGACCTCCAATCCAGAGACATATGTCGGCAGATACATGGTGGAGAACTGCTAGGCCGCCACCAGGGCCATTTGAACGAGCCTTTGATGTAATGTAAAGTCTCGCAGTAAAGCCTGATTCAATGTGAGAAAATCATCTTGATGCCAGGTCTTTGTTAGGCAGAGTAGGGCCAGACTTGTCTAAGATTAGCTCAGCGATGAGAAGGGCTTTTTCGGTGTTCAGAGAGCGCACACTGAGCAGGGCAAAGTGGGTTTCAGTTGCAGGCAATGTGCGTGCTGGAAGAGGGGCACCAACCAACGGTATTTTTATCAAGCAACATCGAGCTGCAAACGGTCTAACCTGTTGTTTCCTCGGTAGCTGATGGATGTAACGAGGGCGTCGAAGTACGGCAAATGGCCAGAAGGTTGGGGTTACAATGAACTGATGTAGGAATCAAGCTCTTTCGAGCCATGCATGTGTAGGTGATCATATCGAACAGGGGCCGGAGTCCAACTCTGAGGACAAGGGTTGTAAGGAAGGGCCACACCCAGGATGTGACGCCAACACATCACAGGGCACCTCCTCTGGAGCAAATTACTCAACAGACCAATCAACCTAGAGAGCTGCACATCCCTGAATGGCAGGATGAATGGATAACAGTGACAGTGTTAGAGATGGGAATTACAGAGTTAGAGATAAGAGTCACAGTGTGAAAGATGGGCGTAACAGTGTCAAGATGGGAGTCACAGTGTTCGAAATTTGAATTAGTGTTAAAAATGGGAATCCCAGTTTTAGAGCTAGGAGTCACAGTGTTAGAGATAGGCGTCACAGCATTAGAGATGGAAGTCACAGTGTAAGACCACTTCGAATTAGAGAAGAGTAAAACAAAGTTAAGTCATTATAATTGTTTCAGACACACTGAACGATATGTAAAAGCGTTTCAAAAACAACGGTGGCTTAACGTAAGAGATCGTTGCAGACAGCTACACGAGACAACCAGTTGAATACACAAACTTAAAGCAATGATTTAGCTGAATAAGAATTAAGAAAAATAATAAAACAAAACTATAAAAAACGGATTCACAACACACCCAGAATAACCTGCAAAATAACGTGCCACGGTTAATAGTGTACAGTAACAGGAAATAGATTGAGTGGGCGATGATGTTAACAGTGACGATAGAGCGTAAGATGTGGATGGTTATATGAGAGATGAGGTGAAGGTGACCGTGGCGTTTTGCTGCGAATCGAGTGAGGTGAGATACTGAATCAGGCGAGCGGAGAGGTGCAGTAGAAAGCGGCGCCCAGCTCTTGGAACACGTGTCAAGGCCTCAGTTATTCTTGTCTAGATGGCCCCAACGGTTTTAGCGTAAAAATATAATGATTCAGGACAAATAATTAGTAGACTTAAAGGAAATAGAAATGAAACCAAGGAAACGATAATAAAGTAATTTAAGTTGCTTCAAATACTCAAAAAGTGGTTTATCTATCAGATGTTGGGAGCAGCTGAGTTTTCCCATCTGTGTTCCCAAACATCCAGAGAATGAAAGTTAAAGCCTATTCTGGCAGACACAAGAGTGCAAGGCAAGACAAGGCAAGACGATACCCAGGGCAATAGAGGCAACCTATGCAGCATGCCTGTGGAAGGAAACCGGAGAAGCCAGTAAAAACCCACACGGGACACATGGAGAACGTGCAAATCCAACATGGAAATGCAACCGAACACAGAATCATACCAGATCCTTCTTGTTATGAGGTGGCAGCGCTACTCTGTCCCAGTGCCGCTCTGATATAAGAGCAACGAAATTAAAATAAACGTTTTTTACTGCAAACTTTTATTCATACCAAATAATCACCATGCAATTTATAATGTGCGTACATTTCACACTTGGTTATGGATGAGACAATGCAATGGAGGCATGGGGAAACTGCTGATAAGGGGGATGCCAGCCAGGCAGCTAGCTAGCGCCAACCCACCAAACACTGCTTTCTATATTAATTAATGTTTTCTTAGTTGTGGGAGGAAATCGCAGAACCTGGAGGAAATGGATGCAAAACGGGGTGAACACACAAACTTCATATATAGAAAGGTGCCCGAGGTAAGAATAGCCTTAGGCGGAACTTTCTCTGTGAGGCACAAATGTGACCACTGCACTACTCTGTCGCATAAAAAAATAAATAATATCCACACACCTGAGCTTGAGATATAGATGCAGCATGCCCTACTTTCCCTGTGGGTGGCTGGGCCTCTGTCAGTAGCTTTGCATGCTTCTTCAAGTTCTGTCTTGCAACTCCCTTGCTGGGTCTACACGCATCAGTACCACCAGACAAGCGTTTACCACCAATGGCTTACAGATGCATAAGCGTTTATCGAAAATGGACACAACTTATTATTGCAAGCAATGTAAGGAACTTTGAGTGTTTATATTACGCAAGTGATGAAAATTTCTGCTGCTTTGCCAAACGGTTAGCATTTTGCTTGTTGTCGATATCTATTAAAAAAAGTAACACTGTATGTAAAAATAGAAAAGGTTTTACCGTTTTTGGTAATTATATAAGTGTTACGGTCTTAAAATACCAAATAGACACGTTTCACAAAATGTCAAATTTGAAAAAGCTTGTGGCAAAATATGCAAACAAAAGACTGTCATAATGTATGCATTGTCCTTGAAACTTATTGGCCAACAACAAAGATGGCTTTCTTTACAGCCTGGTCTCACCAGTGTTGCAGGCATCAATGGATTATTAGCTGTGTTCGAGCTGTTAATACATACATTATCAAAGAATTTCGTTAGCATGTTTTGAACAAGCATGTGGATTTTTGCAAACTTGACACTTTTTTCAAACGTGTCTATTTGGTATTTTAAGACTGTAAGACTTGTATTATTGCCAGAAATGGTAAAACATTTTCTATTTTTAATCTTTGTACTGGCAAAAAGGTACCCATAAGATATATTAGTTGTTAATCCTATGCAATTGCCCTTAATTTGTTTTCCAAGTGCCACATAATAAAACAGTCAATATACTTACTGTGCTTCCAGGTGAAGCTTGCATATAGTTGCCAGCTGATCCATTCTGCTTAGATCATTTAGCTCAAGACAGCAAGCATCTGTAAGAACATATGAAGTGAAACGTATTATGCTATGCTGAGTAATATTTAACAATTGAAAAAATTAGATAATTCAGATTGAATTTCCCTGCGAGGTCTTTCGGCATAAAATAGGTAACGATATCCTACCAGCTTCTCATCTGTCAGCTCTCACTCACCAAAACTGCGTTTGATGGGGCTGCACGGCGCAGAGCTGATCTTTCGGTGTTCAGCCTCGGCGCTACTACTACTGGCTTGAAAAGAGGAGTGGCGCACAAACCCATCACGTGGCACACAACGTGCCGTCTTGGGGCTGGGCACATTCATGCTTAAAACCTCCTCTCCTACTGCGTCACATGAAGTTGCAGTCACAAGTTGCACTGGCATGGAATTGATGACAGAAGATTCTGCCACAAAGAGCACAAAATAAAAAATTTTAGCGAGTAAACAGCTTGAAACAATATGCCAATCTTAGCAGATTAATGTATGCATACAAACAAGCTGTGATTATTATAAATGAAAAAAAAATCCTCTGTTGTTCTCAACTTCCTCACATGGCCATATTTCACACACCTCAATAAGAATGAGTGGGTGGTAACCCCACCACAGATCTTAACCAGAGGAGGGGTGAAGGGGTTTGCACGTTCCAATGAACCCCAGAACGATGGCACCTGAGTCTATCACTTTTGATAGGGCCTCAGTTAACAGGTCTGGGGAGAGGCTCCAGACAAATAACAATCCAAAGATCCTCCGACTAAAGGATGCTGGTGTCAGGAAGGCTATATGGCTGTAAAATTCTGCTCCAATACCCTCACCGCTGGGGGACAATTCGCCAAGCTGGACACTGTCCGCTGAAACTGACACCAACAGTATTATCGGAGTGAAAACTGGGTTGAAGGCACTCACCATTGAGCTCAGGCAGGTTTTCAGGGCCTACCCACTGGAAGGCAGGTTTGCGTCCTCGATCCTCCATTACCCGCACTTTCTTTATGAGGTTCAGACTGGTCAGCACATTCGCTATGTCGTAAAGCCGTCTAATTTTAGCTGAGGATATAAAACGTTAAAAAATGTACATGCCTCCTAACATATTTCATTGTGATAAAGACAGTTTACACAAATGTATTACAATTTGAACCGGATGTGGTTTATCTGCAACGCTTTACATTAAAATGAATGCTCGAAATTCATAAGGAAATTAAGTTGTCCATTCATGCGGTACCTGATAACGATAAAAGCAGCATCACCTTCTTGCTGAGGTTATAGTGTTACACAAGAAAAAATAAAGAAATACAAGTACAAAAAATTGAAACGTAGACTGAAAAAAATTATAAAGAAAATTCGAGGCTTACTTTTAAGTTTGCAGTTGTCTCGAACATCAAAGGGGCTTCCTCCCTGCAAGACCTTAGCAGCCATTTCCAGTGACACCACATTGTTCTTTACCACCAAGAAGAGCATCACAAACTTCTTGCTCATTTCTCGCAGAGACTTGTCTTTCCGCCCACCACCTATTGTCAGTCATTGCATTCATTGGGTTAGTTTATCGACTGAAGAAAATATGCAGAATTAAACGTTTTGCTCGTTGACGAATGCTCGCTAATAACATTCAGAACCAAAGAAAATAAGAAAAAGCCCTGTGAAAAATGGAGCAAAATATCTAAATATTATACCACGTGCAACTAAAAAAATATTAAAATGTGCTTAAATTGTATTGTATCCATTATTTAACAAGGAAATGCGATCAATTTATTTGATACGCATGAATAATGCCTCTTCTGCAAAGACGACCTTGTGATATGAAATGCTGGCATTTCAATCGAAACACATTATAAAAAGTTTGTTCTAGCAGCTGGTCTCGCAGGATGTGACTAGACAGGAGAGAACAGCTTTGGTAAGCAATTATCAGGGATACGTTGTCCATACCAGGCTTGGGATGCTTGTCCAGCTGCAGCGAGCTGGACTCGACCTTGAGTGGATGCTTGAGCTCCATTTGGATGTGCGATTTGGAGTCAACGTCCATGCGGGTCTCCACTTCGCCATCTCGGTAGCGATTCGCCAGGGACGCGTAGCCTTGTTGTTGAGCGGCTTGGCGCAGCATGGCCAGCGTGCTGGGCAGCTTGTGTCGCCCGTGCCACGCGTAGCGGTTTTTGGCAGCGCGACTAACTAGATTCAAGCTCTCCAGTACATTCACAATATCATATATCCGCCGTCGCTCCACACCTGTGAAATGAGGTTTATATAATGAAAGTGAATAATAGTAACCCACTAATTTCAATTAGGCATTAAGTCATTATTAAACGTATTAGCAGAGAGTACGTTAAAAGTGTAAGGTGCATTAATGGAAAAAAAAACATTTTGGAAAGAGATTATAGCACACTACGAACAAATAAATGGTATCACTGTGATAAGACAATAAGCTAATTTCGATACGTGTAAAAACTCATGAATAATTATTGAAACACTGTAAAAACAATAATAATTAGCATCCCAAGTCAATAACAATATGTAATGTGTTACTATTACCTTAGCTTCTAATATATACACTGTTATTAGCTCTAACAGTATTTGAACCAAATTAAGAATGCAAAACAGGACTGTGTAGGGTGGCACTCACAGAGCTCAGCAGCCACCTCATCCAGGGAAATGGTGTAGTGAGAGACAGACGCGGGGTAGTTGGGATAGCGGGCAAGGAACTTGAGGCAGAGCAGACCCAGGCTCTTTTCTTTTCGGCTGCCAGATGAGCGTTCAAACTCCTCTCCAAAAAATGTATCCTAAAAGCCACAAGCGAAAGAGACAATGACGTGCACCACAAAGTACATGCGTAGGCACGCTGCCATCATAAAGTCAGTACAAACCATGGTCTTTGACATAAACGCACTGGCCCACAAGCAGTAAATACGATCACACACTCATTCATGTGACTATACTTGTGGTGTCAACTGCACACAACTGAGGAAAACGCATTAAATTCCAATTACTAAGGCATGGAAGAGACTGCAAACCTGTGAACTCTCGTCTTCCAACTCATTCTCTAGGGGCCGAAAGAGAATCTTCTTTTGCTTTTCCAAGTTTCTTATCTCCGGACTGGCCGCACTGATGAGCATCTTCAAATTGGCCGTGGGGGTCAAGGGGTCAGTGGCAGCCTTTGCGGAAAACGGAGAGGAACTCCTCCTCCGCTTAGGCGTGACCCAGGGCTCATCATCATCATCACCGTCGTACGGCTGCTTGGATGGCGTCTTCGCCACGTTGGCACTCCCTGGACAGTTGAACTGCAGTGCCAACTCGTGCTTGTTTGGAGTCTTTGGGATTTTCCTCTTCGGGTCATTTGGCCAGTTTTCCTGGAGGGGTGAAAATAAATAAAAACACTTCTCATTATAATGATAGCTTCTAAAAGCTGCTCTCTCGGGACAGACAGGTCGAGCGCTCCCTCTCCCTGAGGATGCCCCTAGCGTGTGAGGCGAAACGTCGCGATGGAGGGTGAGGGAGCGATCGACGCATGCATGGAGCCGTGAAAACCTACATCATTACTTCTCATTACAACCATACCTGGGGTGGCACAGTACTGCGGGTGTAAAGGTGTGGTGATTGTACACAGTAGTCTGCACTTGCTCGTAGGTTAACGAGTACTAACCATGAATAAACCTTATATTTATTCGGATTTAACACAATATTCAGCGCTTTTGAAAAATTAACCAGAAAATTGGTGCTATTTGATGTATTTTCTCATCACGTAAAGTATGAATTGGAGATTAATTCCCCCATCCATATTTCATATGCATTAATCACACATCAAATCAAACGATATTCCTGGAGGTGTCAATACATAAATACATTTTCTGTAAGCTCAGCATACACATTCTAAAAATTAGCCCAATCAGCATCATTATCTCAATTTTAACGTTTGTTCTATCGCAGGAATCCCGCATCCAGAGTTTGCAAGCTCACTGGGTATTTTCTGCTGTTTAATAAAAATTGCACTTCTAGAGCGCCTTTCATCCGGGGGTCACAAAGCGCTGCACACAGCACTTTCATCTGTATGTAAAGTAGGAAGCAGTTCTGATGACTCATGAGAATTCCGCGATTAATTCGTGTGGAAATTCCTCCTCCAGGTTTTGCAACATAACGTTTGAGGAACGAGCCTTGGGAGAAGTGTTTTATGTGCAGACCATAGGTACTGTATGGACCGTAGGTACTGTATGGACTGCAGGTTACTGCCTGCACTATGGAAATAACACAATTTAGTGCAGACGTTGGAATTCTCTGGTCCAGAATTGTGTGTGGACTCTACTCTGTCGAATACTGAACGTAATAGTAAGAGTGTGTAGAATGTACTGTGTGCCGTTGAGACTATGTTTTTGAGATTTTGATTATTATTTAAGTACTAAGTGTATAATGTTCTGCGGATTGTACAGTACATGTACTGTGCACTAACCTTCTGGTCATTGGACCATCGTGCGGTCGTCTCGCTCTCAGTAGTTTCACTCTCCACAGCGTTCATTCCTGCTCACTTATTACAAAGAGCGCACACACACACTATCAATATATAACCCGAAACACAACGTAGCAATAATAATACTAATAATTCTAGTAATAACGTATATAATATAGTCTTTATCTCACCTGCATGAACGCGCCCTCTGCGTGGTCCCGGTCAACTGCACAGCAATGAACCATCAGTTAGGGGTGTTGGTTTACCAAATTCTACCCATTAATGTGACAGAAACCGATATTACAGCTGATAAATGTAATCTTTATTAGCTACTGAGTATTAGTAACAGTTTAGCCTGTAATTGAGTCATGTCATTATTATGAACACTAAGGGCGCGGAGGAACTCGGCGTGAGTAGAGCGCCAAATTTCCATTCAAATTCAAAAGCGCGTTTTGGACCGTTCCCGCTTTTAAAACGAAGCACCGCACATGATTAAATGGAAATTAAAAAGCAACCCTGTGAAAATGCGTTGTGACCGCGTACGGACAACGTCGATTAAAAACTAACGTCGTTAGGAGAATTGAGCGGGAAGCGCGCGTTGTGGTGGAGACGTAAACTCCGCCCATTGGAACGCGAAGTCCTTTACGTGTTAGTAGTTTAGCGTCGCTTAGTCCGCAAAAAAACCACACACATTCAAACACACACGAGGACACATGTGTATTATTATTAACGTCAACAACGCTGTAACTGGTAGTGGGGATGCAAGCGAGCGGCTTGTAAAAGGGTGCTGGAAATTGATGACGAGCCGCAGGTACTTAACTCCTGGCTGCCGAGCGTTACGCACATTGTCGCGGCTACTCGTGTTAAGGAATCACAGCAAAGACCAAACTTCATGGTCCGTTCGAGTAACTCTAAGCGAAGCTTAAGCGTGAAGATGGCACAGCGACAACTTCGTTAAGCGTGGGTTTGCCGACAGAGCGTTGGGCCGTGTCTCGGAAGCTCGGGGGGGGCTCATTTAATGCCGAGTCGACCTAGTTACTGTGGGTTCAGATACTGTTCGTAATCGAACTCGACTCCGGAGGGTTCGTGAAGCGCTAAGCCCACGACTCAAACACTCCGCACACACAACGCCATGTCGAGACACGGGTGGGAAATAAAATATAATCATAAAAATCACAAACCTTGCTTTGAACGCGACGGCCGTGCTGTGGCTACGGTCAGTGGTGCAGTCGTCGGGTGAGAGCGAGTGAGGGGGATGAGAGTGAGGATGAGAGTGAGGAGTGGTGAGGAGTGGTGAGGGCAGTGAAGAGTGGTGAGGAGAGTGAGTGAAGGGTGGTGAGGAGAGTGAAGGGTGGTGAGGAGAGTGAGAGTGAAGGGTGGTGAGAGTGAAGGATGGTGAGGAGCGTTAGGACAGTGAAGGGTGGTGAGGACAGTGAAGAGTGGTGAGTGGTGAGGAGAATGAGTGGTGAGGACAGTGAGGAGTGGTGAGGACAGTGAAGAGTGTTGAGAACAGTGAGGAGTGGTGAGGAGTGGTGAGGACAGTGAAGAGTGGTGAGGACAGTGAGACTGCAGGGTGGTGAGGAGAGTGAGAGTGAAGGGTGGTGAGGAGAATGAGAGTGAAGGGTGGCGAGGAGAGTGAAGGGTGGTGAGGAGTGGTGAGGAGTGGTGAGGACAGTGAGGAGTGGTGAGGACAGTGAGGAGTGGTGAGGACAGTGAGGAGTGGTGAAGGAGTGGTGAGGACAGTGAAGAGTTGAGGACCGTGAGGAGTGGTGAGGACAGTGAAGAGTGTTGAGAACAGTGAGGAGTGGTGAGGAGTGGTGAGGACAGTGAAGAGTGGTGAGGACAGTGAGACTGCAGGGTG
>JAZEWT010000006.1:7081990-7092796 GCA_036362905.1 Mordacia mordax
TTTTGGGTAATAATGTAGAAAAATGGCATCATTGGATTGAAGCGTGTGTCCAGAATTGCAAATAGAATAGCATGAGGTCTGATAAGGCAATAAAAAATATATATATAAAATCTGAGGAAATGCTCATTTATTGGGATAAATCTGCCTTAGTGACCTTGAGAAAAAAACGCTTTAGACCCAGAACAACTATAGAAAATTGATTATGTAACAAGTGTTAGCCTTGCGTGGCGTACGGTCTTTTATAAACTGGTAATAAATCATGATTTTCACGTTTTTACAAGGTGGTGGTGGCGAGCGGCTGTGACTGCTGACATGTTTTTATCTGCTGCATGCCTCCGTCACCTCACATGGCTTCAACAGCGGAAAAAATCTCATGTGCACTTTGGTTTACCTGGAAACCAAGGTTATTGTAGCGATTGTTGATTAGTCACACAGGTTCCGATCCCTGAGATGATTGAAGGAATTTTGTCATTGTGACCTCTTTCTTGAGTAATATTGTATTCTGCGTGCATTGCACTGAGGTAGTCGATCGTGTGCGATGATCTCTCTCATCCCTGTGAGTATTCTGGTGACCGTATTAACCGATGCGAGATGCACATTGCCCGTTGCACACAGGGCAGGCGGATATCCGAACCATTGCGGCAGGAGCAGCGATGGCTCGATGCCTCTTCTCCCACTTCATCAGGCAATGTGCAGGCCTCCTCCTTTCTGCCAGCGCACACCTGCATGGCATGACACGCGCCAGGTTGAGCGTTCCGCAGCAGCAGCCTCAAGGTTGGCGGGATTGATCTTTTTCAGTGACGACTTGAGCTGACTCACAGCAAGAAGGACCCGGGTTTGAAGCTCGGCTCGGGTGCCTTTCTGTGTGGGAGTTTGCGAGTTCTCTCACCGTGGCCGCTTGGGTTTTCGCCGGGCACTTCGGTTTCCTCCCACAGCCCCAAAAAACATGCTGCCGCATAGGTTAATTGGCTTGCAGACTAAATTGCCCTCGGTGCCCGGTGATGGACTGGCGTCCCATCGTGGGTATATCCCTGTCTTGCGCCCTGTGTCTGCCGGGATAGGCTCCGGCTCACCGCGACCCTGTACAGGATTAAGCGATTCTGACAATGAGATGAGATGAGACTTCAGCTGATCCTTTAGCCGCTTCTATTGTCCACCCTTGAAGCGGCGGCCCAGATGTAACTGGCTGTACAAGATCCGTCTTGGAAGGCGATGCACCGGCATCAACATACCAACGCACAACACATTCCAGGGGCACAACCGAAAAAAAGATGCAAATGCAGAATCGTGCATTCAGGCAACTCGTGTCGTCAATCTAAACGTGAGATAAGAATGGAGATGGCAAGCAGGGCCATTTTAAACTGCATGAGGGAAGATTGGAGCAGGTAGATAATATGGCAACACCCTAAGGCTACTCAACCCATTTAACCCATTCAATATGTTTTGCCAATTTAACCTATTACTCCAATTAACAATGTAACATGTTACTTCCTGTCATTACCCATTTAACCTATTATCTTTATTAACCTATTGTGACTTATGCTTGAGTGCCATGCTAGTTTTTGGTTTTCTTGTGTTTTTTTATTTACCCTTCCATAGAATGCAATTTTATAAAGTGATGGGAAGGCTAAGGAAACTACTTTTTTAAACTGATGATTACTTCGAAAAGCTGCTCTCTCGGGACAGCTGCGTCGATCGCTCCCTCTGCCTGCATCCCGACTTTCGCCTCACACGTTCGAGGCATCCTCGGTTGTGCCCCTCGAGTGTGTTGTGCGTTTGTCTCTAACGTGTGAGGAGGCGAAACGTCGCGATGGAGGGAGGGGGAGCGATCGACGCAGCTGTCCCGAGAGAGCAGCTTTTTTGAAGCAATCATCATGCATCGAGCCTTGAAAATCTACATCATAACTTTTCAAACTGTTAAATTGTTGATAAAATAAACTCCAATATATGTTTTTTAATTTAAAAAAGTAAAATAACCTGCTCAGTGAAAAAAAAAATCTCAAATTGTGTCTTTCAATCCAACACGATTCTAGTTTGTGGGTGGCACGGTGGCCCAGTGGGTAGCGCGGCTCGGGTGCCTTTCTGTGTGGAGTTTGCAGGTTCTCTCCCCGTGGCCGCTTGGGTTTTCGCCGGGCACTTCGGTTTCCTCCTACACTCAAAAAAACATGCTGCTGCATAGGTTAATTTGCTTGCAGACTAAATTGCCCGCAGTGCCCGGTGATGGACTGGAGTCCCATCGCGGGTATATCCCTGCCTTGTGCCCTGTGTCTGCCAGGATAGGCTCTGGTTCACCACGACCCTGTACAGGATTAAGCGGGTTCTGACAATGAGATGAGAGACGATTCTAGTGTGTGTGTGCAGTGCCTAATTATTTATTTATTTATTAATCCACGGTCGATTTCTGTTACGTAGCATAATTATTAGCCGAAGCTTGGCCGTTAACCTTGTAAATGTCAACTTCTTTTATGTGCCGGTGATGTTTGCTGTGGCACTATTTTCCTGACAACATAGGCGCCTCTGCGTGGGCGACTCAGGAAAGATGAGGCCATTGTTTGAAATGTCATTGATACCTAATTGGTTAGTGTTGTTAGACACACTTGCGCATTTTATCTCCTGCCTCATTGAGGGCTGTCCAAACTACAACCTGTGGGCCATATTCGGCCCACGAACACATTTAATCTGGTCTTCCTTGTCAATCCAACTTCTTGTTAACAATGGCTTGCTTCAGATTTAAAATTAAAATTCCCAATGTGTTTCCATATTGTACCGTGCATTGTTGGTCCTGAATAAGCTATTTTGAGTATATCTTCTTTCTATATTTCCTTCACCTGTCTGTTTTATTAACACATCTCTCCTATCTTTGAACTCTTGAATATTCTTTGTTAACGCTCTGTGAATCAATTAGGAGTGCTTTAGATGTTTCTTATATCTGGTTGGTTAATTTATTGTCTGTGGCCTGTCGCTGTAATGCCATTCAACCCTCAGTTTAAACAACGTTGACGCCCCTGCTCTAATTATCATAAAATAATGAACGAATCACACTTAACAACCTGCAATAGAGAAAAAGGCCAATGCAGTTTTGTGAATGTAGATCTACAATTAGCGATTTAGATATATTTTGTTACTTTTTAGATTGTCCTGCTATACTGTGTGAAATATGATTTCATTTTTTCATAGAAATGTGTTGGACATAAGCTACTATATTTGTAAAATATATTTTAGTTTGCAGAGTACTAAAATGTCCCGTGCCATAGCTTTTCTGGAGCATACTTTTAATAAAACACCTCCGGATTTACGAGTGGTAAATGAATGCCAGTTAACCGCAGGACGAATGGCCTTTCTTCCACTTGAGTAATTATATATACCTCATCTGACATACATAAAAGCAGTTTTTAATATATTAGGGCCTGTTTCATATTCATAAGACTGGAGTGTTTGGCTGATTTAATTAAAATACTGACTGTAATTTTGTTTTCTTTCATAACACAACTGCAACTCCCAAGGCATGGCTGGAATTAGATTCAAAGTGGATTAGATTACAATATTTCCTTGTATAACACGAATTATCGTAATTAGCCACGGGGCTTATGGGTAGATGGGGAAAGTTTGCTGAATGGCATGTTCACACAATGTGGACTATGAAAATACACAAGAGAACACACTGGCTTGAGGTGCTTTCATGTATTGCTAAGACTCTTATGCTATTATCAAAGCAGTGTGAATGAGATTGATTACAATGGTCATTAACATAAATTAAAGTGCTAGTGAGTGCCAGTTTTCATTTAAAAATAAATAAGGGTGGTGCAGTGGTAACATCTGCAGCTCACAGATAGAAAGTCCTGCCCTAGGCGGTTCGATTCCCGCCTCGGGCACCTTTCTGTGTAGAGTGTGTGTGTGTTCTCCCCCTGTTCTGCTTGGGTTTCTTCTGGGTTCTCCGATTTCCTCCTACATATAAAAAAAACGCATTCATTGGCCGATAACATCATAATATAACGCAGTGTCTGGTAAATGTTGGCGTCAGATGAATGCATGGCTCCCTTCCCCTCACGTCTGTAGTTTTGTCACGCCTCTGTAACGATGCAAGTCACCCTGGATAAGGGAGTCTGCCAAATAGTAACAATGTTTAATCATCTCCTTGTACTGTTAATAATTTAATGCAATGCTCTTTTTCATATCTGGAAGGAATTCCAGTATCTAGAGGGAATACTTGAATTGTGCATATTTTTCATAGAAATTACGAGCACTTTATCAAGTAATAAAATCCATCGCGTAATTGTATATTTATTTTGCTCTGTATTTGCAGTACATCGAGGTATTTCATGACGCAGGTTCTGTCAACATTTATCAAAATTCAAGATTTTTGTCGCCATAGTAGTCTAAGTAATGTGCTGTCACCCCGAGTGAAATATGGAGATGGTGGCACGCAGACACGGTGGTCATGGACCACCATTGATCTCTTTAGCGTCATCAGTGTTTTAAATGAGCCTTCTACATGGCAGCCGACCGATAATCACTCACCGTGCCTGTGGAGGCATCCTCGTCACTCGGTTCGTCTTTCTCCCTGGTGAGCCCTTCCAAGGCGCTCGCGGAACAGGGAGCAAACGACGGATGTATTCGAGCCATCACTGAGGTTAACGCGTCCTTGTGAAGTCTCGTGTTTCCCCGCTTAAAACACCGAAGGCCGTGCTGTGTGTGGCTCTGTGGCAGCCAGTCTTCTGGGGAATGTCACACCAGAGTGTGCCTGGGGATGATTAGGTGCTTTAATTATTCCTTTGTAGGCTGCTCTTTCTGATGCAGGCTCTGAAATCAATCACGGAGCCTGGGATTTAATCACCCCAGGCCAGTTCACTGACCAGGATCTATCCATCATTGCTGAGTCGGTGTCTGCTGCGTCAGGTTGTGAGGAAGAGGCTGTGTCTCCGCATGGATTATAAAGCATGCATGGGCAGTCTGTGGTTTACAGCTTTGGAGAAATGTATTTAATAGTCCTTTTCAAACCAATCACGTTTGTTCGTCATTTGAATAGATATATTATGAAGACAATGGCATTATTCATCACCTTAAATAAATTGCACCCATAGACTTTTTGGCTCATTTCAATCTCGACGGTAACTAAATTATTTGTAAATTACTGAAATGTCTTCATAAAAGTATCACCGTTATAAATTAGTTTCACCATCAAGTGAGGCAGGTTCATCGTTCTGTGAATATAATCATTATTTTCTCTTGACATGTTTTAAATAAATCCGTTGAGCATCGCCTGTCCTAGAAACGGCATAATGAAGTTGTATGTTGAAAACATTTCTGTTGATAAAACACTCAGAACTGTTATGATGTGACAAAGTGAATTGTGAACAATTTATGTCACAATTATACTGAAATGCGATTGCTAATGCTACTGTGTCGGGTTTTGTGCTCATGCCGTGTAGCTCTCTGGTATATATTTCAAGTTGTACCGAGTTTTTGGGATGGTGTCCGACGTTTCAGCTCCTCACGAAGCTCCCAGCACTTGAGGCGAAATATTAGATGTTAATGCCGACCGAAACACGGTACAACCTGAATCCGCAGCAATCGACGATTTGCTAATTCTCTGCGAACCCAGCGACCCCACTCTGCTTCCAAGGCCGGGTTAAACTGCATAGGTTAGAGACAGGCGGCACGGTGGCCAAGTGGGTAGCGCTGTCGCCTCCTCACAGCAAGAAGGTCCCGGGTTCGAATCTCGGCTCGGGTGCCTTTCTGTGTGGAGTTCGTATGTTCTCTCCGTGTACGCGTGGGTTTTTGCTGGGCACTCCGGTTTCCTGCCACAGTTCAGAAAACATGCTGCTGCATAGGTTAATTGGCTTGCAGACTAAATTGTCCTCAGTGCCCGGTGATGGACTGGTGTTCCATCGTGGGTATATCCCTGCCTTTCGCCCTGTGTCTGTCGGGATAGGCTCCGGCTCACCGCGACCCTGTACAGGATTAAGCGCTTTCTGACAATGAGATGAGGTCAGTGACATCTGAACCGGTCCTGGCTCCTCCCTTCGCCGACCCGCACTGACTATTGTGATGACGTATTGTCCAAGAATCCTCATGACTAACAAGGCATGCAGAGGCATTTGTCCAGAATTAGATTTCAAAAGGACTGTATGTAATTAAGTTATTATGGTTCATTAAATGCAGCATTTCTTTATGAAACTGACATCGCATATTACACTTGTGTCATATGACAATTGTATATAAGTAGAAGTGATGTCGGCAATAAGGAGGTTGTTTGTTTAGCTGTGTCTGTGATTAATCACAGCACCCCATTCATATTTAGTCTGGGGTACACAATGTATCATTTGGCTGCAGGATAACACAGACATTTATTTTTTATCGCAAGGCTAAATGAATCGTTACTTTTCCCCAAATATAACTAATATCGACACATCCTTGTAAAATCCTCGTAATCTGAGACAGAATTTTACTGTATTTTTATTTGATTAGAAACTATATTTTTGCAAAAACACGACACCAACAAATCAGCGATCAGATGTCATCAGAGAGAGGCTCACGCGAGTGAGCTGCACGCTCACAGGACGCAGCACTGTGGACATGGCAAACGTCTCAGTCCGCAAATCCTGCGAGTGAACCAGAGGATATCCCATCTCATCTCACTGTCAGAAACCGCTTCGTCCTGTACAGGGTCGCGGTGAGCCGGAGCCTAGCCCGGCAGGGATATACCTACAATGGGACGCCAGTCCATCACCGGGCACTGCGGGCGATTTAGTCTGCGAGCCATTTACCCTATGCAGCGGCATGTTTTTTGGACTGTGGGAGGAAACCGGAGTGCCCGGCGAAAAGCCACGCGGACACGGGGAGAGAACTCGCAAACTCCCCCACACAGAAAGGCACCCGAGCCGAGATTCGAACCCGGGACCTTCTTGCTGTGAGGAGGCGACAGCGCTACCCACTGGGCCACCGTGCCGCCCTAACCAGAGTATAAGAGTAACATTAAACATATTGCAATGCGTGCAACGCAGGGGTGGCCAATGCGTGCCCAGTCTCCATGTTCGTCACGCGGTTGGTGTTGAATTTGCCTCGGAGAGCTCAGGAGAAGGTGGTTGGTAGGGTTTCCGAGCTGTGAATTTGCATAAGCCAACCATGACTATTCTACTTCATTTAAAATAAAATGAATGTAAACAGAAGCGTTTTCATAATACTTCATATTAACCACCATTTTAATAAGTTTTAATTCTAATCCACTACTGAAAACTTTTTTTGTTTGGTGGCGGTCAAGTAGGCCACAACTCTTAGCTTTTGGCCACTAGGGGGTGCCAAGGCACCCCCTAGTGGCCAAGGAAAATGCCCCCACGTCGCGCCACTGGCACAGAGTTTTACTGTTGCGAGTCTGAGGTTTGATATCTGTAAGAGCTCTGGGCTCACATTGGCCTCTATTGGTTGCCACACCACTTGACACTTGGGATCTACGTAATGTACTTGTAACTGGTAAACCGTGGACTTGCGACAAGATTTTCTCAGCAATCACCATCTTTTTTTTTTCAGACTTTACAGCGGAATAGATCCATGGTCCTGACTCGTGACACAACCGACATAGGGTTTGGAGCAAATGTTTTATTTAAATTATTAAAAAAATACATTTTCATTAACAGTATATTGTGCACTATGTTTACGTACGTTTATCATGTCTCGTGGTAATTAATACATGTACTGTACCAATCGACTGCCTACAGAAGATTTGAATGACATCAGTGGGTAATTGCATTGTTGCTTTTGCGTGCTGGTGATTCATAACAAGTAACCTCATAAATGCAAATAGGCTGTAACAATTGAACATTTAGTAACACAGTATATTTTAAAATGGTTTTGTTTTCGTGGATAGATACGTTGTAAAAAAAACCCCAAACCTTTTATAAAATGTAAACAATCATACCCGTTCTCATGGGATTTGAGGGCAATTTATGAAATATTTTTTTTTAAGAACTGGAGAATCATTTTTGAGATTCGTAGATCACACTGCGTTAGAAAAATGAAAATAAACACGGGAGATATATAGGAAGCAATGCAGCACCCTCGCCATCCATCAATATGGGATCAATATGTCAGACTCCAGCGTTGCTCAAATCAATTTTTTTTCTATTTAGGCCATCTCCTGCAATCTATTTTTTTTTTTGAAATATGAATTGTGGTTTTAGTGCAGTAGTGTATGGATGCGCAAGGAAACATTAAAAAGAAATTGCGTCTGCATGATGTTTGACACCGCTGCAGTATTTTTCATCTGCCCGGGATTGTCCTGCTGATGCGCCTGTTATGTAGCGTGATCACAGTCCTGTGTCCTTCATCAAACACGTGAAGTGTGCAGAATTGTGTGCCGCGTGCAATTGGAAGCGTGGCATTGCTTTTGAAGACTTCTGTCCATTGAACCGATGTGAAGAACTAACAAGACAAACGCACGGTTATATTTTAAAAGTAATTGTGCAGAATCAATGCAACATCACAGTCTACACGGAAAGAGGTTCATGCTTTTGTCAAAAAATGTAATTCAAATGATGCTGGAATCGGAAAGCTACGTGCGACATACTGTGGGAGTGCCTCTGTTAATTGGGATATAATCTATGTGAGATGTGTATGCTTACAGACGCAGTACTGTATCATATAAACCAGTAAATTAAAGGCGATGCACAACCTGGCCAGCTTGCAAGATAAGTTCCAATCTCGCCAATGAATACGACGGATTAGTTGCCTCTTCCACCTCTTTGATCATCCATAACGCTTACATTTACGTACATCCCCTCGCAGCTGCAGCTCCACTGCAAGCACGCGTTCTTCATCATGGCTTGCAATGCCATTAAAATACTGTGGCAGGTATGATTCATACCAATCATTTATTATCGGTACTCGCTTAATCCTGTACACCAGGGGTTCTCAACCTTTTGCACCTGGAGACCCATTTGGCCCACTGGGGTCTGGTCCCACGCACTGCCAGGTGACGCTCGTGGTCCATGGGTGGGGCATGACCCGCCGGTTGAGAGTGGCGGCTATCGACGGTCGCGGGGAACTCAGAGACTCTCCCAGCAGACAGGACACAAACCAGGACCATACTCAGGATCGGACGCCAGTCCATCACAAAGCACATTCACGCCGATTAACGTCGGCAGTATGGCATTGAACATGTAAACTCCACATAGAAATGTACCCGATGCGGCAATCGAGCCGGGGACCTTCTTGCTGTAAGTCGGTAGCGCCGTTCACTGCGCCGCCCACCAGGTATGATGGTATAATTAAGTATGTCATTACAATGATGTAGGTTTTAACGGCTCGATGCATGATGATTGCTTCGAAAAGCTGCTCTCTCGGGACAGCCTCACACGTTCGAGGCATCCTAATGCCTGAGGATGCCTCTAACCTGTGAGGCGCAACGTCGCGAGGAGAGGAGAGAGGGAGCGATCGACGCGGCTGTCCCGAGAGAGCAGTTTTTCGAAGCAATCATCATTATGTCATTACAGTTAATACACTATTACCACAACCACTTGTCTGTTGTCTTATTTTCTCACAATGAAGAAGAGAACAAAACCTGTGGTCGATGATGGCCTCTTCCTTAATAGATTCTGAAAACGGCCCTTCCAGACTGGTTTGGAGATTATAATGTTTTGTTGTCGTTAAACAGACGCTGGCTTGGAAACAGTGGACTGGTATGGTTAAAGCAACCTGGCGGACACGTGCAGTATTGTTATGATATTTAATATTAAAAATAATGGCTTTATTGTGATGCATCGATCTTGTAAAAATCATTAGTTATATGCATAACTTACGTTCATAGCCATGTCGTATTTGAATTGTGTTATTTTTTGTAAAAGAGAATTTTATACATAAGCGTGTCGTTACATAAAGATGTTAAAATGCAACGTACGTAAATGCGTTTACTTTGGATGGGTTTTAAACCGCGGCAATTTTCCTGGGGACATGAGAGATGCCGTTGCGCGAGATGGGGTATGTTTTAAAATGAATAAATCTGGGTATGTTTAACGCTTGCGTTGAAGAATTCTGTCTCTGGATGACTGTTCTGGCAGGCATTGTGAGCCTTAAACCATGCAGACTGTGTACGCGGTAGCGCTGTTACCTTCCCGCAGAAATCCAATAGGACAGTGGTTGGCGGCTTTTAATGCAGATAAATGGGCAACAGTCGCCGCCGTGGAAGAGAGTGGAGTCGGAGAAAGTCATTAAGTAATAAATACATAGCAGTGGACAGTTTCATCCGTCACACCGTGCTGCACTCTCGGCCCTATGAGCCAGTATGGGGGATACAAAGGAAAGTGGTGAGGACCTTGGACACAAGTGAGGCCCTCGGCAAAGTCACAGCTGCTGCCACAATGCAGCATGAGAAGTTTACACTGGAAATGTTAAAGTTGTCATTGAGCAGTGTCTGGGATTGAAAAAATAAAGATAACATTAAAAATGTCGGTTGGTCCCGTGTGTTTTGACAATTTGTAGATTCAAATGTCCAAAATTAGATGGCGTTGGTTTACAACATGGGGTTGTGCAGGATGGAGACAGTGCTCTTTTTTTAATCGAAATAGTCTTCGATTCAGTTGACCAGAAGAAAAAAAACTCAAGACCATCTATTATGGCAGAGCCAGGGGGGCGCATGTCCTTTTTTAACTGATCAGAATAAAAAAAAAATTCTGGTGAGCTTTTCCACATGGGGTTCTCATCATTTCAGTTTTCTTTTTAGTTATACAATTGATAATGCGCGGTTCAAATCCAATTCCACGCTCAGTTATGGATACGATACCAGACACTGGGGTGCGAGGCATCGCAGGGGGA
>JAZEWT010000006.1:7095517-7106446 GCA_036362905.1 Mordacia mordax
TCCTGTACAGGGTCGCGGTGAACCGGAGCCTATCCCGGAAGACATAGGGCGCAAGATAGGGATCCCCCCTTGATGAGATGCCAGTCTATCACAGGGCACTGCGGGCGATTTAGTCTGAAAGTCAATTAACCTATGCAGCAGCATATTTTTAGACTGTGGGAGGAAACCGGAGTGCCCGGCAAAAACCCACGTGGACACGGGGAGAGAACTCGCAAACTCCACACACAGAAAGGCACCCGAGCCGAGATTCGAACCCGCGGTTCTTGCTGCGAGGCGACAGCGCTACCCACTGGGTCACCGCGCCGCCCCTGGAGGGGGGGGGGGTTAAAATATAGATCTTCATGTTTTGTTATACTGGTGGTAAAAATGCATACTTTTACTTAATATTTGGTTATTTGGTTGAGCTGTCTCTGCATCGTTAGTTGATGTTTTAGCATTGATTTGTACTATCTTCTCTTAATCAGATTTACTTTTCCCTGAAAGGAAGTTTGTATGCAGTCGAAATGGACGGACATTTTTTTTAAACATGCAGAAGATTATAACCTTGTTTTTTGTTTAAATAGTAAAAACCTGTTTCATCTTTCAGAGAGGAAACTGAAGTATAAATGGTACACTTGTTACGGTCAACAAGTTGCCATTATGTGTAACTGCAACGCAGAGGAAGTTTTCATGCAATGCCCTTGGTTCAGTTTAACGGACTTACAGATTTGTCACAACTGTATGTTTTAAGCACGATATTTGAGTATATTTCACACAAATGTCGCCTCGTTTTTGATGGTGGCAACACAATGAGTCCACCACAAAAATATTGAGTTTCTGTCTATTTTGGCTTAAGTAATTACCATATTTGACCTGTTTTTTTACTCAGTTTCAAGCACATTTTGAAGCCATACCTTTGACATAAAAAGTGCCTTTCCAGTAACTAAAGACCACAAACATGAATATCATGAACACATGTGGGTTGTTTGTTTACAACCAGTGAAGTGCTCCACAATGTGCAATGCCATATGTTCTTTGACCAAAAGTACTATGACAAGTTACATTTGATGAACCAATTGAGCAAGTACTGTAACGTACAGCGACCAATAGAAGGATTCTGGTCACGCCAACTCTGCTTAAATTACAAATCCGTTGTGACTGTTGGACCACAAAATGTTACTTTCAGAATGTACGTGTTCCCAAATATGAAATGTCTGGCTGCAGCACAGGCATTAGACTGTGCCGGGAAGTGCCACAAAAATGTTATGATAGATGAAGAGAAGATTAAAATAAGAGGCTAAGAGAGACCCAGGTGTTGCTGGTCAAATGTTGTTAAAAAAGCATGGCCTTGAGATGAGACAGGCTCACATGGAAGATGCTCTTGACCTAGCTGTCAGCCTTGTAAGATAAGTGGTGAGCAGTGATGATGGTCTCTGGTGCAAACATCCTGCCAGAGAGATCTATAGTGACAGATATCGCACGTGCTGGGTTACCATGCGACACCGCTTAAAGTGTTTTGATTCTTAATGCAGATGTTATTGCACAATTTTTAGCATACAAAAATGTTGTGCTTTGTTCACACATTGTATTAGATAAGCATACACATATAATGCAAGCCTCTGACCAAATAACATGGAATGTACCTGATTTTATTAGTTCTTGGAAGCTAAGTAGGTTTTGAAACTAGTGTTGCGTGATACCGTGCATGATAGAGGCTGTTGTGGACTGCTTATGTCCTAGGTCGTGTACTATATTCATAAGAACCAAAATCACTGCTGCCCGCCTTCATCACTTCTCGCTGACAAATATGAAGTACGGTTAAATAACCCCCATGACATTCATCGGTGTAGGGAGGCTCGTATTCGGTAGTGGATCAACAAATGATCCGTACGCATGCATGTATAAATACAATACGTAAATATATATATATTTTTTACATTGCGAAACATGCATTGTTCATATAAAGGCATACTGGACAGCAATGCCCTTGGTTTGGCTGGCTGACTGTTGCTCTGACAAATGAGACAATTTTGCCGTGAAGCAGACGGGTTCTGGAATGTTATTGATTTTTTTGGATGAATACAGCCAGGGCCCCCCCTGATCTCCTGCTACTAATTACATCCGACCATCCAACCCGCGAACATTTTTCTTCAATATTAAAGGCCGTGTGAATTGACGCGAATGTATTCCGTGACATAATGACGGGCATTCCTGGGGTTTGTACCAACCGGGTTGTTGTGCTCGGAATTTTCAAATAGATAATAGCCCTTTTCTTTATAAGCTACATACTGGAGTCGTTTAATTACTCAACGTTTCCTAGGGACGTTGTAAGTAGATAATGGTAATATAAATAAAGTAAAGGTGCAGCACTGCAATTGCCTGCTCATAGCGCTGCTTGTGGAACTGCAATACATTGAGCTCCAAAGAGGCCCTCTAGATAATATCTTCTATGCTGGTCTTAGAAGAAGTGTGAGTACTATGGGTACTTTTTTGCCAGTATACATATATAACATTACAACAGGTTTTACCGTATCTGGCGATTATGCAGGTGTTAAGATCCCAAACACCAAAATAGACACATTTTACAATGCGTCCAGTTTGCAAAAGCCGCACATACTAGTGGCAAAATATGCAAACAGGTAGCTTTGATAACCTATGCATTGTCCTTCAACTGACCGACCTTCACCAGGCAGTGGCTTCCTTTTGAGCCTATTTGCCGGTGTCAGCCGTTGCCAAAAGGCAGTCAGCTCAGGACAATGCAGTATCAATGCTTATGGCTTAGGTGGAGCTGTTAACGCTATGGGTACTTTTTTGCCACCTGCATAATCGCCAGATACGGTAAAACCTGTTGTAATCTTATGTAGTGTGAGTACTCTCTCTTTACCCTACGATCTGCCTATCGATTATCTGCCTATCGAGGTGAGAGCGGGGCAAGGAGTGTGCGGATTTTAGGGAACATGTCTCGCCAGGAGATTAACCTGGTGAGCTTAAGATTCACGATTCCTTTCCAAAGCAGTTCTTTTGGGAGAGCTGTGTCGAGTACTCCTCTCTCCGTTTTGCTTCCGACATTGGAAGGCATCCTCGGGTGGACTGGGAGGCAAAATGTCGCTGAAGAGGGAATCAAAATAATTGCACTTCCAGAGCGCTTTTCAACCGAGGGTCACAAAGCGCTGCACAGAGCTGTGGAGATAACGGCATGTCAACAACAACATCAGAGCAGTTCCCAAGATAGGGTACTCTTGAATAGGGAGGAGGAGCGCTCCACGTAACTATCCTGAAAGGACAGCTTTGAAAAGGAATTATCACTCATTGAGCCGTGAAAATCTGCATCAAAGCTTTAACTTGTCAGTTTAGTCTCCTAACCATTTCACCATGGCAAAAATTCATATTCTACACTGTATAGTAAAAATACATTTATTTTGTTGGTTTAGGGTAGGCAGCATTACATTTGTATCTGTCTAACGGAGCTCAAAGTCTCAGAGAATTAGTTCTTCAAATCTCAGTCACTTCTCAGCGACATATTTTAATGATGTGAAAGAATAAAGGGGGCGAGTTTGAATCAACGTATATCAGCTAATCAGTATTGTGGAGAAATTTCAAACCAATTATTCTCTTTGTCATAATAGAGGTATTAGACAGAGAGTCAGGCCACATCTACTGGCCATTGGGGAATGATCGATCCGAAAATGTCTATGGTCTATTATATAAACACGCGGCCCAAAACGTTTAGTTATGATTCGAGTTTTGAATTTGGATTAACAGTGCCACTCTTGTCAGAATCTAGTGCAGTGAAAGGGCTTCTCTCATATTGGACAGGATTTAACTTATACATTTCATATGCTTTTAACATGTCATGGCTTTAAATGTCACGCTAAAGCACCTTAACGAGAAAGGGCGATGAGCTCGTTATATGCTGGGCTATTTGAATTGGATTTTGTAACCAATTTGAAACGAGGGGATCCAGTCGTGGTGTAATAGTTATCACACTGGACTTGCGGTTCGTACGTTTGTTGTATCGCAGGAATCCAGAGCCTGCAAGCTCACTCGGTGTTTTATGCTGTAATAATACATATCTATCTATCCACCAAGAGATTATGGGTTAAAATTTTGGCAACTGACCATGATTAAATCAGGTTATTCTAGTTTCGTGGGTTGATAGTTTTGTCCTTGTCATTGATGAAAATGCAAAAATCCATTACTAAAATTCATTTTTTTGCAGTTTATCTGGCATATTTCAGCTCTGTAAATGAAAACAATGTATTTTCATGGAGATGTGATAACACTTTTGGTAGGGGATGTAAGAGGAAAGGTTAACATGTAGGTTTTTGTAGCTAATATTAGCCATGATTATTTTTTATTTCCTCTATCTTGTCCTGATGATGTTCTATATATTTTTAAGCACAATGTATCTAATTTCTAAATGTGGTTGAGGCAATTTTTCGCCAATCTATTGGTCAGCTGATACAACAATAAGCGTGTTAAATGCTTGTCTCATCTCATCTCATTGTCAGAATCGCTTAATCCTGTACAGTGTCGCGGTGATAGGCTCCGGTGAGCCTATCCCGGCAGACACAGGGCGCAAGACAGGGATATGCCCACAATGGGACGCCGGTCCATCACTGGGCACTGAGGGCGATTTAGTCTGCAAGTCAATTAACCTATGCAGCATGTTTTTTTTAATTGTGGGAGGAAACCGGAGTGCCCGGCGAAATCCACGCGGACACGGGGGAGAGAACTCGCAAACTCCACACAGAAAGACACCCGAGCCGAGATTCGAACCCGGAACCTTCTTGTTGTGAGGCGACAGCGCTACCCACTGGGCCACTATGCCACCCGTTAAATGCTTGTATATGTCACAATTGAATTGGTTGCTTTTGTTAGGTGGGACAGATTATAAATGCCACAAATTTGGTCAGATCATTCAATAGCCTTACCCAAAACTCAATTATGAATCCTTGAAAAAGTGTGATCTATTGTTGAAGAATTAAGTTGTGTGGAAGATAATTTAGGTGACATCTTCTACTAAGGCAGTTCCCTGACGCTAGGTGGCACATTGCTCACTGTGATGGTTCAGAGTGAAAATGTCTGTGTCCTGACACGATGGTGATAATGTGGTGCCAAGTCCCTCGCCGTGCCAGGCTAGGTGTACCTGCACACCCACACCCAGCGACACTCACTCAACGTGCGCGATGAGTGAGTGTCGCGTGATGAGCGGTGCCGAGTGACGGTGACGAGCGGTGCCGAGTGACGGCGACGAGCGGTGACGACGGTGATGATGGTGATGAGCGGTGGATGAGTGGTGCCGAGTGACGATGATGAGCGGTGACGATGACGAGCGGTGGCGAGTGACGATGACGAGCGGTGCCGAGTGACGGCGACGAGCGGTGCCGAGTGACGGCGGCGAGCGGTGCTGAGTTCTGTAATTGGGATGGCTGACGGGGTTGTCGCGCCGTGCCAGGCTGCGTGCATACCGACGCTCGTGCCGTGGAATCGGGCCGGTCACCGGGCTACGACGGTCTGATTGGCTGGGCACTGTTGCTATGGGTGGTCGACCAAGGAGAGGTCACTGAGAGGTGGAGAAGCGGAATGAAGCCAGGTGTGCCTGTGTGCGGTAAACCGAAAGGACGGCCGGAAGGACAAGATGCTCCATGTCTGGAGGGAAGCCAGGTGTGCTCATAAATGGACAACAGGATGTCGGATGTAACGCACGCACGAGGGGGTGACGAATCTAAGGGATACGCGCAGAGAGTCAAAAAAACACGGATGGAAACGTGACAGCGGACGGGTCAGGATGCAGAACGGTGGACTGTTGAGAAAGAGTGGCTCGGCACCAGCGTTAGCGGTTGGTGTCCGGTTGGCGCGCGCAGCGTGGAGTGTTGTTACCGCGTTGGCGTTGTTTAATGAAAGTGCTGCAAAGCGAAGAAGCCTCCCGTCTCGTCGCTGGTGTCGCTGCTGCGTGGAAAAGAGCGCCGTCGCGCACGTCCCGGGATGCACGGGGCTCGTCGGCGAGCGGCCTCGCGTGGTGTGCAGGCCGGCCCGTTGCTGAGCCCCACAATAACACTGTTGAAGAACCCAGCGAAACTCTACAGTCAGTGGACCAGAGCAAAATTCACAATTCTGAGCGTACTAGGTTATGTACATGGATCATCTACAGTACAGTACATATTGTCGTACAGTACATATTGAACACATTGAATCATGTCATTGTATTATTAGCTTTTATTAGGGAATCTCAGATGGTACCAATATTTGGGAATTTCAGATGGTACCAATAAGTAGAATATTTTGCCTGTGCCTTATGGCCTGTGTTTTCTGTGGTCATGTTATAACTCCAATCAGTTGCATCCATGCCCTCAGTCGCATCCGCTACCATAGTCGATCTATTACTTGTGGATGGATTATTTTTAGTAATAATTGTATAATCAGTATTATTTAAGGTAAAGTGGAATGACCTAGAAGCAGTGGACAATTATTCTCATCTATTCACTGAGACGTTTTATCCCAGGTGCGTGGATTGCGCCGTATGACTCATGTCTATCCATGGTGACAATTGGAGTCAACTGAAAGTGGCACCAAACTCGTTCTATCAATATTTACGGATAAGTGTCCGTGATGATGAGTCATTTTATGGACCAAACGCGGATAATAATAATTAAGACTATTACAACAACCGCTTTTAAAATTATTACTATGTCAGGCAGGGACTTTCAGCAAGGGTACTGCCGACCCCCCTAGAGCCAGTTATCCCCTGACGCACTTGAAATTACTCTCACATTTTAGCAGCAGGTTTGTTTGGTCTGAGCTCCCGCTCCAATGGACGTAAAGGGTTTGCATTAGCAGTACGTGACACTTCAAACGGTGCGTGTTGGGCAATCGCGTGTCTTTCTGAGACGCCACTTCTCGCAGCATTAAGGCACTTGTCATGACAAGTATCAATCATCATGTCCATTGCACTGCTGCGAATTTTACTTGTATAGCTCGGTAGATAGACGTATGTGGTGTAGATATATACCTATGCGGTGTAGATATATACGCTACGAAAAGCAGTAAGGATTTCAGAGATGGGTATTAAAACTCTCTGCTTGTAGTTGGAACCTCGTTTTTTTCTTAAATAGCCTTCTGTGTCAACAACAACCCCCAGGCCAGTCAGCCAGCTTATCTGAACTCAAGGTAAACACATAGAAAAATATAATGCTTAATGATACATTGTCCTTTAGAAGCTGTCAAGGTTAACACATTGTAAACATTCAAACTGTATGTCCAGAATGTAAAACTTTTGTTTTTTCTCCCTTTTTTGTCTGTGAGTGTCTCTGCAAAAAGAAATACCTCTCTTCAGTTGAGTTAAAGCGTCACACAAGTCATCGTGTGCTGTGTGTGATACTGTCACCTTTGTGGGCTTACACGGCCGATGATGTGTGACACATAACACTGGGAAACAATCGACGCGGCTCCTTTTGAATCCGCCACCCATATCGTGACCTTGACGGGGAAAATTTAATTCAAGCTTCTGATACTTCTCCGTGCCAAAAACTTGCAGAGATAATGGAAAGTTGATGGAGACCATGAAAATACCTGGCAGGATCTGCTCACAAACTGCCGTTTGTTGTGGCGCAGAAGTATTTTTTTTATTGCCTCAGCATTGCAATATTAAAGAGTTTATATTTATCTATTGTGGAAATACAACTACTCGTTTTATTTTACACTTGTGTTGTTAGCACACTGGACTTACAATAGAGAGGTTTCTTGCTCGATTTCATCCGGAACTGTATTTTAAATAATGGTGACAGTCACCGTGACCCTGTATAGGACTAAGCGGTTTCAGACAATGAGATGAGATGAGGTGATAGTCGCTTAATGTCCCAGAGCCTCTGTTCCACCCATTAGTATAAATCTGGACACCATGGAAGAATAGGCCAAATACTATTTAGAGGGACTCACTAGTCGAGAGGGGTGGGGAATCGCGAGGAGAGTAGAGTCTGAGCTCTGTGCAGCGCTTTGTGATCCTCGGGTGAAAAGCGCTCCATAAATACAATAATTATTAGTTTAAAACATTACCGTAATCGAGGCCCTACTATCAACAGCGACATGAGCAAGCAATGGCAGGGCTGCATCCTTATAGTTTTTAGCTTGCTATTAGGGTGCCTGGTTTGCATCTTTAATATCACAAAGTAGATATTGTCTCAAACATAAAGTTTCACTTTACATCTGCAGCTCATTGGTAAATGTTTCATGGAATTAATTTGTATGATGATCGTTTTAATGTAATGCAAGGGAATCAGTGAAACATCAGAACTTTGCAATGGCTTAGAGTCTTATAGAATGTAAACAACACCACGAACGAGTATATCACAGTGAGACTTTGTGAATACCAGTAACAGCCACCGGCAGTTGCATGACAGTGGAACGAAATGCTTTTTTATTTTTAAACAATCATTTGCACATTTTCCCATGACTGATTGCACTGTATTATATTCAGTATTATTTTCCCAAAAATATGCATTCAGATGTCAGCAGCATTTTACCCACTCACATTTTCGATTATGCAAATGTTAGTCAATGAATGTAAAAATTGTGATTATTAGAAACAATGACTAATATTTCCCTTCTGCAAACCGTGCCTCTTGCCGGAATATCACTGGGGTTAGATGCCCTTCAATCTCGCAAAATAAAATAAAAAACACACAACGCCAGCGTGCGTTTTTGCAAAGTCTCACGATGTTATAATCTTCACATCTCCACCGCGAATGTACGGCTACACAGGTCTAGTGTGATCCAGTGGGGGCCTGCACTGAACTGTTGTTGAACTTTCAGAGAGGCTGCGAAGTGAAAGCTTATAAATTTCTAGGGCCGAGACAAATGTGAGTAGTCTAAACACGAGCCAAGCCTAAACATCAGGGGGCAGTCTAAACACATATACTGGAATGTTTTTTTGGCAAGCGTGAGCTAATGCAAAAGAACGGGGACACATTAGACCTTGTCTATGCATCATCTATTATACGTCTGTTTATTGCCTATAATGTGGCTGCTCTTGTGTGTCTGCGTATTCGCGCGCCTCGCACGTGTGTTGCTGGGGCTGCTTGTGCGGGGTTTCCTTCGAGTGTCGTGGTGAATACTAATGTCCCGGAGGAGGTTTGTGAAACTAAACATTTCGCACGGTGACCGCCGGTTATAAGCAACATTTTACACGCGTACCGCGAGCTGGGCGCACACAGTGCAGTATCCCTCGTGTGACAACTGGCTAAGTTCAATACCATGGTCCACTCAGTCAAAATGTTGATGCTTTATTTATGTGTTATATGTAATGTCTTTAGAAGGACACATCCAGGAAACGTTTCCTTAACAAGTCCAGATTGAAATCCATCATTCTGTCAATTCGTTTATGTCTGCTTGTACGATATATATGTTAAGTGTTATTAAAAACAAACGTTTTATTTTCTTTGTTGATGGAATACGTACCTATTTTGTACGTATAACATCGAAATGTCTAAATTAACTAATTTTACGTGTTTTGGATTGTCCACCAACATGCCCACCTTCAAGTCATTTTAAATGAGATACCCGTTTACTGTACGCGATGAAGATATTTAAGTCCAACTTCATAATCAATCACAAATTTGCGTACTTTTTTTCATATCTTGGAATGCTATCCAATTTTAGCCTCTGAAATGTTGTTAGTTTTACACGTCACACGGCACGTCTTAATTTCTTTGATGCAATAATTTTTATTTAAGAATCATAAAACAAATATAAAAAGATTCCTTTTTGAGACCATATTCAATGGATCACCAGTGCATATTAATGCCGGTGCGGTGACGAACGCAGTTTAATTTCTCACACATCCAGTAATCGCTCCATCTCTTCTGCCGATCATATTTGTCGTTTAACGAGAAAGCTTAAACAAACAGCGATTCCCATTAGCTTCATGTGTATGCTCGAAAAATGTGTGGAGAAATGATGTCTCCTTGCGATCAAACGTGGAGAAGCTGTGTAAATATTTGGGGGAACTGATTTGTTCCCGAGTTTCAGCCAAACCCGGGCAAGACACTGAGCACTGAAGGGCCAACGAGGCACGGATCTCTCTATCTCTGAATTACGCCTCCCACGTTCTGGAGGTCAGACTGAGGAAACCAGTGATACATCAAGGGTCCTGGACACTGGACAAGCGTATATGGGCTCTCTCGAACAAGCCCAAACGCTTCGCTGTAATTGGATCCTGCCCCACACTTAAGTCACAAGTTGTCATTTATGGGTTTAAGGGACATTCATGTATGTGACTTGGTGGCATTCTGAGCTTATCTTCCCCTGTCGATGTGGCCAGCATTTAATTTTCGATACACTGTCCTCGCACACCTTCCCAATGGCCTGTAGTGACACTTGAACAATCTGCTTCGTGTTCCAAATGATGTGAAGGAAAACCGTGCAGCAACAAGACTATCGTCTTACTTAAAATGCCTCGGAAACATGCTTGTGTTTTGTTATATTGACATCTTTATGCAGAATATGGATGGACTTCCATGTCTGTCTCTTTAACGAGGCTTTATAAAAACGTTTCTACGTACCATTTTTCTCTTCTTAAGAGAGGCAGCGTTTTATTGCATTGTCGCTTCATTTAAATCGAAGTATTGATTCGCCAGTAGTATATTGTACTATAACTGGAATAATAATTTGTGTGAAGCAAGAGGACATCCACAGAGGAGATGGAGCTATGGGTTCCACTCGTGTGCGGAAGCTAGGTGCATTGCGGTATCGCGTGACGTGAGTGATTGAAACAGTTTGAGATGGAGGCCTATACTTAGCGGTGGATAGATCATGGTTGCTGCTGCTGATTTAGCTGCTACAGAAATGAAAACAGGGCGGCGCGGTGGCCCAGTGGTTAGCGCTGTCGCCTCACAGCAAGAAGGTCCCGGGTTCGAATCTCGGCTCGGGTGCCTTTCTGTGTGGAGTTTGCAT
>JAZEWT010000006.1:7108062-7123047 GCA_036362905.1 Mordacia mordax
GGGGGGGGGACCTTGCTGAGGTTTATTACACCCTCTGAATTTGAATGTTCCTTGATATCTTGATGGGGCACATGACACAAAGCCTCCAACATCTACATAATAAACAGCTAATCTCCATGTCTGTACATACGTATGACAAAAAAACCCCCAAATACATTAATTAATATCGCTGCCCGAAATGGAATGAAGGAAGTATAAAATCTGTAATGTTTCAGGCAATGGCCCTTCTTCGAGGTATAACAGTGTTGTCGGTGACCGCGTTGAGGAGAGTTTGCTGTTCGTGATTGTACGTCACTGTCAGCGGGGAATGGTGCGTGGTAGGGGTTCGTGCATCTGTCCACGACCGCCGCTCCACTAATTGTAGTCAATGAGAAATCAGTTGGAAGATTATGACATTTATGAAATGCAAAAGAGTGCAACGTAATGAGAAAGAAGACCTTTCCTTTGACCTAACAATTCGGCTAAATTTGATTAAACAGTCTCGACATGGCTTCTCCACTCGAAGTTCACAATTTCCCAGTGCATGACGTGAGCAGCATTTCTAAATCATGCAAGCCTTCATTGATCACAGCTGATTTGGCAGATAATTCTGAAAGCAACTTATTACACGATTTCCCCACTCACTGGTTGGTATGTATGGATATATTCAGTTGTCGTTGGGTTTAACACTGCTTGGCTGTTGTCACACTCTCGAGTTTAGTACGCACTCAAATCACATGTTAACCTTCTATAAGATTATGCAGGTGTTAAGATCTTAACACCTGCATAATCGCCAGATACGGTAAAACCTATTGTAATCTTATATTTGTATACTGGCAAAAAAGTACCCATAATGTTAACCTTCTGTTTAGGAGTTAACATCTTATCTCATTGTCAGAAACCGCTTATTCCTGTACAGGGTGACGGTGAGCCAGAGCCTATCCCAGACACAGGGCTTAAGGCAGGGATATACCCACGATGGAACGCCAGTCCATCACCGGGCACTGCGGGAAATTTAGTCTGCAAGCCAATTAACCTATGCAGCGGCATGTTTTTTGGACTGTGGGAGGAAACCGGAATGCCCGGCGAAAACCCACGCGGATACGGGGAGAACATGCTAACTCCACACAGAAAGGCGTTAACATATACACAGTAAACAATGGTTACAGAAAGCTAACTTGTACGTCAGCTATCGCCGACAAAATTATAATTTAAGTTACATGTTTGGGTTAGGTTACATGTTGTGGATTACATTTATGTTGTGTAACCCTCTACCTAATAGTATCTGATTGCTAAATTTGGTTGTGAGAGCTGTTTTTCAACTTACCGGTGAGCTAAAATAATAATAATAATTTTTTTAAATACAGGTTAGAATGCGCACAAATTCCAGGCCTGGTCAAGGACGAATCACGAATATGGAGGCACGGGAAATCTGCAGAAAGGGGGGTGGGGTGATGGTCAGCTTGGTGATCAGCCGGTGCCAACCTGCCAGACACTGCATCATATATATTGCGATGTTATCGGCCAGTTAATTAATGAGTGTTTTGTTGTTGTGGGAGGATACTCGACAACCGGAGGAAACCCACTCACAACAGGGGGAGTGCACACGAACTCCACAAAAAAGCCCCTGAGGCAGGAATCGAACTGCCTTGGGCAGATGTCGCGGCTGCACCTCCTAACGACTGGAATGTTCAGAGCTTGAGCATGTGGAAATTTCGTTCCTTTGGCTGTGACAGGGCGGCGCGGTGGCCCACTGGTTAGCGCTGATGCCTCACAGCAAGAAGGTCCCGGGTTCGAATCTCTCGGCTCGGGTGTCTTTCTGTGTGGAGTTTGCATGCTCTCCCCGTGTCCGCGTGGGTTTTCGCCGGGTACTCCGGTTTCCTCCCACAGTCCAAAAGCTTACTCCTGGATAGGTTAATTGGCTCGCAGACTAAAATTGTCCCGCAATGCCCGGCGATGGACTGGCGTCCCGTCGTCGTGTGTATTCCTGCCTTACGCCCTGTGTTTCCGGGAGGTCACCGTGACCCTATATAGGATTAAGCGGTTTCAGATAATGAGATGAGATGAGGCTGTGACAGGGGTACAGGGTCACATGGCTAAATAATTTGACCACCAAACCAAATAAAATCGACCATGTATAGTCACAAAAAGTAATTTTCCAAAAAATAATATCCTCTATGGTAAACATTTAAACTTCCATACAACATTATGCGCGTGCTAATGCAGCCCTAAAAGGTTTGTTTAAGGCATGTGCATTACTAACAAGTTGGGAGTGCATGCTGTCCTGAAAATGTGTTGATGTTTGTTGATGACCTGAAATTTCAGAGTCAGTCCATTTCAACGGTCGAGTCTCTCTATATGCCAGAGTTTAGGCCAAATGATCGTGAAGATCGGGCGTGCCTTACTTAACCAGACGCCAAGCATGGTCGTGTTGTGGACAATCTGCATGGAGTTTATTTGGTTTACTCATAACAAAAACACCCAACAAATGCTAATAATTACATTTTGCACAAAATCTTGATTAAATATAACACGCACTGCTATTTTTGCCTCGCATACAAGTCGAAATATTTTTGTTATTAAGAGCATTTATAAAGTATGTCAACATTACCGCACTGTGGGAATTGTACTAATGAATGACCCTAAATGTAATTCATTCACACACCATTTATCCCAAAATTGCATGGGGAAATACGTTGACATTTAAAAACACAATTTGGCTGCGACCTAATTGCATAGCTACACAACGTATAATGTGAGTTTTAACTGAAAATTATTTCGTTTCTCTTTTTGATAAAATCGTACTGTTAAACATGTATTTACTACAAATGTTATGGTAATATATGTATTGGCAAGTTAAACTTTTTAAATATTAAGTTAAAGAAACAAACACACTTAAATTCAGTTTTTAACTACTTAACATGCATTGTGAAGTCAATGTTCAGTCTCACGCAACTGCTCAAAATGTAATCTCATTTGAGGATTTTTTCTATTAGGGCATTTTGGGACAAACTTCGAATTTCTCGTATGTTTAACATTTGCAAGGCATTGTTAGTTCAACAAAGGTCTCTAATTTTTTTGACACCAAGTGGTCCCTGAGTTAAATACATTGCAGCATACAGCGCGCAACGGATTACATATAATTCATACCTCATCTGTGTTCCGTTTACAGTGGTGGCACACAGTGGTTTAGCGCACTGCGCTATGAACTAGTTGTGCACTCCAGTACTGCCCCCCCACCCCACCTTCACCAACCCCCACTGATCAACGGTGTCAAGTATGGTCAAACAAATTTCTTCACGGATGACTTGCAGGGGCGGGGGGTGGCTGATCCAGAGTTGATTTTTCTCTGATCATTGTCGTGTTGCTGGTAGGCTGGAGATGGCTTGTGAATATTTATCCACACAGCGATAGAGGAATACTGGACGTGCTGTGTCAGGTGGGTCACTAATCAGGACAGACCAGGCTTACATTGACCCCTGCCTTTATCCATCGATGGATTGAAAAACGTTTATAACTTGCTATTCATAAAATTGCACAGTATTCTGTTTTCAATCAATGAAATACAAAAAACAATTGTCGTTTGTCGTTGAAATTTCCAGACACCTCTGAATTTCACAGACTTTGCATTGTATAGACCACTGCCAATTCTATACAGCACGTTTTTTCAGTCAGCTGCTTTGTGAACTAAATGCATACATTTGTTGCTTCAAGAGACACAATGATTTTCTTTTTATATTCACACATATTGCGTGCCATCATGTCCCAAGGTCCTCCTACAATATATATTATTAGATGTGAAAATCCCAGGAGGCAGAGTGGTGTCTTTTTAAAAGAGTCCCACGTTTGTGTCTGTTATTTGGCTCCATCCTTCCACTGGAGTCCTTGAGATGCTGGAACACAATAAAAACCCGAGCCGTGGCTTTGTGTAACAACCTTGCAGAACCCTCAACACATCGTCATCTCTTTGCATTCTCATTCCCACCCTTCGAACCCCCCATCCCACCGGGGTTCTGTTTTTCTCCGTTTTGTTTCAGTTCATTGCGAGGACCGTCTCGAGCAACTCTGCCGATGAACACCCGTTGTTCTTCATCTGCTTAGGCACCACGTGACAGACACAATTGACAATATTTCCAAGAGCCGGCTGCTGATGGAGTCCCAGGAGAAACTCCCCTGTCATCGTTTTTGAGCTTCAGCTGAACGAGCCACTGAAGGCTACAGTGCAGCCACTGAAGGCTGCAGTGCAGCCACTGAAGGCTGCAGTGCCGCCACTGAAGGCTGCAGTGCCGCCACTGAAGGCTGCAGTGCAACCACTGAAGCCTGCAGTGCCGCCACTGAAGGCTGCAGTGCAGCCACTGAAGGCTGCAGTGCAGCCACTGAAGGCTGCAGTGCAGCCACTGAAGGCTGCAGTGCAGCCACTGAAGTCTGCAGTGCCGCACCGACATTTTACGACTCATCTCATGTCATTGTCAGAAACCGCTTAGTTCTGTACAGGGTCGCGTTGAACCCTTAGCCGATCCCAGCAGACACAGGACGCAAGGTAGGGCTATACCCACGATAGGACGCCAGTCCATTTCGGGCACTACGGGCAATTTAGTCTGCAAGCCAATTAGCCTATGCAGCAGCATGTTTTTTTTGACTGTGTGAGGAAACCGGAGTGCCCGGTCAAAACCCACGCGGACACGGGGAGAGCATGCAAGTTCCACACAGAAAGGCACCCGAGCCGAGATCAGAACCCGCGACCTTCTTGCTGTGAAGCAACAGCGCTACCCACTGGGCCACCGTGCCGCCCACATTTTTGACCGTGTTCCAATATTGACAACGACAGAGCGTGGCGGATATATATATATACACTGTAGTTTATTTTATACATTACCGTTATATGTGCCACGTACATACATTTTGAAGATGTATAATTTGTTGTCATTAGTCATCCGCTGCTGGATGAAGGCCTCACCATTGCTATCGCCTTCACTGGCGTTCCTCTTGCGATGCCACGATCCATCGCTCTTCAGCGTGGGAGCTGTCCTTGTTTCTTTATCTCCGCAATGGTTTTTTTTTTGCCACGTACCCTCCTTTGGCTGTAATTCCATCGCCAGTCTCGTCCACTATCCACCGTATCTTATGATGATGTTTGCTCGCCAAATCCACTTACAGCCATTAAAAGTAAATCTAAACATCTCTCGTTTGCGCGGGTTCCCTGATTCATGTCTTCATATTTCAGTATCTAAAGGTGAACTGATTGAAAACCTTCAGACCCATTGGAGTGTTGATTTTGTAATCTTGTGATGTTGCATGACAGTTGTGCAGTGCTCCACAAGGACCTTGTACTCGTTCTCTTCAATAGCTACGTTTGCGTCTTGTTGAGTTGTTGCTGTGCTTACAGCACCACGGATTTCCCAGGTAAAATATCCGAGAAAATGGCTTGAAAGGATCATTCGTTTGACAAACTGAAACAAAACTTTAACATAATAGTCAGGGACCCGTTTAGTTTTGCTCAATTATAATCCATGTGTTTATTTCATAGCCAGCCACGCTGCTCGACCGAATATGCTTTCAGATCGTGACAGCGTGGAGTCTATTAGACAAATGGATTTACTGGAGCGCAATTGCAAGTGTAAACATTTTTCGCTTTCTATACCTCTATCAAATGCAATTCAGGGTTCTTTCATGTCATACAAATGCCAAAGGTCACCACAGCTCCTGCTTTGAATTGATCTAAATTATTCCCCGAACGCAGAAATGTTTCTTCGTAGCACACATCTGAATGAGTCAATAGGGCTTTTCTCCAGCAACTGACAAGCAAACCCACGAGTCTCGTAGCTCAATGATGAAAAGGATGGGGAGTTGGAGGCAAAAAAGAAAACATCAAAAGATATTCATCGTCAAGACAGTAGAGATGCAGACTGTGCAAGTGAAGGGGAGAGGCTAGCGCTGAGTTATCCTGACCTGACAAAATCTAGGAGGCAATTCTCAAGAGTGTAAACCTCAATTCTCAACTAATTCACTTTGTTCTTTACCCTTTTGTACAATAACTGTTCGAAGCTAAGGTTGTTGGGCTTCACTCGATTGGCTGCAGCAGGCTGTTCTAATACCGAGGGTTAATGTCGATGGGTCAAGTCAATCCTATCCACACACGGAGCATGGGTCTGTGTCTGACTAAGGCAAGTTTCATAGTTGAAACGTACGATTCTTAAGCACTTCCGCTTAAACCGCGGGGATAAAGCGTGAACGTGCGTGCGCAGGACAACTTCGCTTTGTGTGGACATTGAAGGCACGGCGACAAAATCCACAGCGCAGGACAAATGTCACCTTGTGTGGACATTGAGGGCACGGGGGCCATTCCGTTCCCGTGTGTGGCATGCGTACACACTTACCGGCTGTTAACGCATTGCCGAACGAGGGCCTGCCAATTTGGTGTAGGCACAGAACAATGCAGCACTGCCTTCTGCTGCCCGCAATACTGAGAGTTTTTTTTGTTGTTCGTGGTTGTCGCCTAACCATGCTTCACTCGAACCGTGCTTAGCTTGCAAGGTCTTGACTGGATTGGATCTGAGCCCCAGTACTCTGTACGGTAGTGGTTAGCATAGCCCACCGAGCAGTGTGATGACTTCTTTGTGGAAAAGTCAACTAATTCTGCCCAAAGCGCAGCACCTTCCGAGTGTGCACTCATTACGGAGACGTTCCATGGGGAACTGACTGTGGAATAGCACGTCCGTCTTTACTGCCCAGAGCATCCACTTTCTGTGGAAAATAATGCGTCTACCCCCCCCTCACCCTACGACCGCCCATCAATTATTTTCCAGGGAATGCCCTCGTTGCGTTTATGCATTATTTATTTGGCCGTAGTGAAAGGCAGCGCAAAATGTACGACGAACAGTGTTTCCTGCCACGAGCTTTGTGAACATATGACATCATTTTTCAGGGCCATTGCTTAAGCAGTCACTGACGCGATGTTACGTGAGTCAGTACGAACGTTTGTTGCATCGCAAGAATCCCGCACGTAGAGCTGGCGAGCTGTCGGTCAGTTTTCACATTTAAGCTGGAAGGAATCGTTGAGATTTTGTAGCTCATTTTAAAGTTGTCCAGCAGGGAGGTTAAAGAAATTTACGTCTCAGGGCACTTCAGGCAATTTAATCAGATTGTCTTTGGACTGTGGGAGGAAACTGGAGTACTCAGTGAAAGCCCACGCAGACACGGAGAGAACGTGCAAACGCTGCACAAAAAAGCACCTTAGGAGGGAATCGAACCCGGGGACTTTCTTGCTGTGGGTCGGCAGTGCTACTCACAATGTCACTGTACTGCCATGTTAAGTAACAGTTATTTCTCTTTATTTTAGATATTCAGATGGTTTTCATTTATTTGCTCAACAATTCATTAATGCAGTAAGAGAATTATCTTGTTGATGACATTATAAGGGCATTACGAGCATTAACGAGGTGTAGGTATGATGCTCATGGTCCCGTGTGCTATAACCAGCTCAGTTGGAAGAACAGATGGGAATATTTCCACAACCTGTAATTTACTGGCTCTCCCACTGAAATAATATTGTGGAGTAGCAGTAGAGTGAAGTATGGTTGAATAACCCCCGTGACTTACATTGTTAGTCTATTTTCCCCTACCTCCTGAACTTATTTTTTAAATTTTAACTGTCTTGTTCTGTTCTGTAATTAGCTTTATCCTAATTTTTGTAATATTGAAGTCTAACTGGTGTTGCGTCAGCCTGTAATCACTTCCCGTGTTCCATTTTTTTTAGGACAGAGTTCCCTGGCAATGTGAGCTATATATTTTCCCCCATGAGAATCAAGTCAATTTGATGTCAAATTTTTCCATCTGGGATTCTCCGTGTCCATTTTATTGACGCTTAATAAAAATCTTGCTTTGTGTTGCTGTATTGGTTGTGGTGCAGAAGAACAATTAACAGCAAATATTTTTTAAAAATGTCAATAATACGACCTTAAAAAGAAAATGTTTTTTTAAATACTCCAGGATGTTTTGGCCAATGGTCCTTCTTAATCACATATACAGGATTCTGTATAGCATGGCTTCTGGGACTTTGTGGAATTTATAATCTACAGTTCGAACGTTTAGCAGTATACGTAATTGTTCCTGCAGTAATGCTTAGCATATAACACTATGAACTTAGCGACCTGCATCTGATTCACAAGGCGATGTAAATTCTCACCCCAAACCAACCCGCATTGATGAGCATGGTGAGACGTGGTAAGCAAACATCTTCATGTCACGGCCCCCGTTTCTACTGGCCGTGGCATGGGCTGGAGGAGGTGAAGGTGAAGGCACAGTGCTGCTGACATCCACTGGGTGCTAATGATCAGAACCCAAGAGCTCGCGTATTCGTTTGTAAGCCTCCATTGCTCATATCTCAACTTTCCCCAATCTCTCTGCCTTGTGAAGACATTTTGTTTTAACTGGCTGTCACTTTGCTTAAATTTGACACAAAAAAAACAGTTTTCTCTTTAATTTGTTTTAATCGTTAAACCGACAACAGCTCTTCGAAGTAATCCAGCAAGCATTTGCAACGGGCATGTATTTGACATTTTGGAAGGCAGCAGCAGATAAAGGCTGAGCCCTGCTGATGCTATGACAGAAGGGCCTCCGAAGGGTATTTTGACGTACTTCTTCGACACTGACCAAACGTATCTTTAAAGGTCGGAGTCCACTCACGTTATCCCACGATGTACAACCTGCCAATAGAGTCACTGTAATATACCCATTTATACGGCTGGGTAGACAGAGACAGGAGGATTTATAAACCTTGCCCGCAAGGCTACAAGATCGAGCTGGTGAGTTTCACCATGCCAACCGTTGCACAACAGCCAAAAGCCACCAAAACCCATCTAACATGTTTACAAAAACAACTTGTTTTAAAGATTTTTATGTTATAAATTGCCTACAGAAGCAGATAATTTCTAATAATTGCTCTTTTCATATTCTGCTTATGAAATATAAATACGTCTAAAATACGGTGCCGTATATTCAATATGTATGCCTGGATATTAAAATGTTCTGAGCCGTTATGTTGGGGGTTAGGAACGTGCACACAGGTAGGATATATTATAAACATGACATTTCCATTTCTCCAAAGGGCACGTGGCTGCGATGCTGCTTGTTCATTTCGCAGGCCCGGCTGTGCCGATGCCATCGGTTCGTAAGCTGCAACGAACCACCCCGCAAGGTATTACCTGCATTAGTGGACAGTGTTCTGCTCTAATTAGTTTTGCATCTTCATGTGTCGGTTGCAGGCTAACTTTAATTTGGATTAATTGGATAGCTTTGAATCGTCCGGTCGGGATAATTTGCAGTGCCATCTGGCTCAGCGCAATGTATTCAGATTTATTCACGGATGATATTAGTGCTGTCGGTTGTGATTTTTGTGGAAAACTGAAGTTTGGAGAATAGAGGCACGGCTCGACTCTCTTCCGTCTAGCTCAGGTTCCACCGAACAGTCACATTCATTCCCAAATCGCAATCTCCGTAGTTATATATTTTTTTGAAGACCTCTGGCTAGGACTGTTGATGCTGATAACTGTTGTTGTGCTTGCATGATGGCTCGCTGTTGACATGCGCTTACTCAGGAACACTTATTCCTTGCTTTATTTGTCTAAATCATATTTTGTCATTTTAATAATAATAATTGCACTTCTAGAGCGCTTTTCACCCTAGAGTCACAAAGCGCTGCACAGAGCTGCAAAGAGTACGGCGCGTCAACAACAACGACATAAGAACGTAAAATCAGCAACAATACATTTTTTTACGTCCTTCATTGATTTATAGCCATTATTTTACTTTCATTGATCTACTCTGATGTTCTTGTTGTTGACATGCCATTTTCTCCACAGCTTTGTGCAGCGCTTTGTGAGCGTCGGGTGAAAAGCGCTCTAGAAGTGCAAATATTATTTTATTATAATTATCTTCATATTGTGTACATTACCTTTGTCGATCCGCTGCTGGGTTAGGTACGTCCTGTGTAGATTGAGGGGTTATTTGACCACCCGCAGTGGTCCAGTGCGGTTTGGCGAATTTATACCGCTTTGGAGCATAGCACAATACAACAACGTGGTCTAGTCCTACAGCGGCCGAGAACACGTCTTACACAGAGTGGTCGCCTATCTAAGCACTCTCCAGGCTCGCAGCTGCTGAGCTTGTAATGAGATTCGGGCACAATGTGGGTCATTTGGTCACAGCTTTATTTCTAATTTTTTTTTATTCAGGCAGTTTTGGATGAGTGACATATTCTGTGTGTTAATCAGGCAGCAAAGCTTGCACGTTTGTGACAAGATTGTAATGCGTTAAGACTGCTCTGCTCAAGTGATGTGTTTTGTTACATCAAAAACATATCAAAATATAGCTTTCTCCAGTCACTTCATATCAAAGTGTATTTTGCATCATCAGTTGCTGTTTATTTATTTTAATGATTTGCTTAGCACGTGTGTAGACATGCATGTGTGCACGTGGAATTAACTATTTAAAGAAATAAATACCGTACATTATGAATCCTGTACGTTGGGCAACGTAACCAATAGACCTATGTTTGCAGTCGTGCAGCGTTGCTTGAGCAATGTTTGGAAAGGCGCGTGGTGTCTTTTATAAAGTCAGAGGAACCCCTGTCCCTTGTGACAGTAGCCTTCACCATCCTGCCATGGATGCAGGGTGAGCTCTCGACGATGTGAAAATCCTACAGAAACGCAAGCCCTCAGGATATATGCGAGAGATTGCTTCTTTGCATTCACCTGCGCTGCAATTTGTTTTTTTTTCCAACGCGAGGCCGATTGAAATCACGGAAAATATGAAACTAACACGTGCAGTACCACATGGTTTTCTTAATGCAATCTGCTTAAGGAGATGGCTATGAAAATATTAATTGTCCTTGTCTGGGGTCTAACCTCTCTATATATAAAATAACTACCTTTTGAATCATAGTCTGGTAAGAGCTGCTAATTAAATATGTTTATTTGCCACATCTCATTGAGTTTTCAATCGCAAGGACACTAAATTACGTGTTTTAGCCAACGTGGGTAAGTGCGTGCAGGGTTTTTGATGATGGGCACAAGTACGTGCCATGCGTTAAAACGTGGTGGCAGCTTTTAGGAGTGAACGCCTCCATAAAATTCCACATGATTTGCAGAGAGGCTCATTGTCTGAATATTGCAGCAAGAGGCACTTATTAACAGCGAGCAGATAAACGCGAGGTGGGGGTGAGCTTTAGGTCTCCGCGTGGCTCCTGCCTAGAAACTTCGCTGTTGTGCTGTCTTGTTCCGCGTGTTTTGTTCGACACGAGCTTCCCATTCGTGTCGCGACCTGCTGAAGAAACTTGCACTTGTTTTAAATCGTGTTATTATTATCATGCCTGACGTTTTCACACAACTTGCCGGGGAGTGTCTTCAGGAAATGAAATTCTGAAGCTTGGAGCGAAACGTCAGATATCGTGCCGGATAACAGCGCTCAGTGCAACCCCGGGACACATAGAAGAGTGAAATATGAAAATGGCTTCTTGCCTCTTTTATATTCTCTTGTTATTCAATTGCGACGCTGCGCCCCTCTTTTTGCCGCTCGATCCGGAGCCGGTGACGAGCGATGTTGCGTAACCGTTTTCCATTTAGCCGCAACACGAACGCGCTTCATGACACGAACACGAGAGCCCAAAGAGGGGCACTTAGTGGCCATTTGAGAGGCTCCACGCAGCCGAGTGGAGGATGAGATAGGGCTCACAGAAGCCGATGACATCCACGAGTATCGGGGCTCGAAGTAGTCATCCAGCAAGCGATCTTAGATCTACCATCTCGGTGTCTGGAGTTCAGCACGGATGGATTCACCAACTGCGAGCTGTGCCGTGGTGGAGGGGGCGCATTATGTAACAGCTTGCCTAGGGGACACGTTATCTGTTAAGGAGGGATCACTGGAACCGCGTGCAACGGTGTTGTGGTAAGGACTGCAAGTGGCGATCGCTGAAGGGCCTTCAGAGGTCAAATAACTGTGCGTACGACACCGCGAGCTGTGGATTCATCTTCATAAATGTGCCTGACATAATGGGGGTTTATTGCAGAGCTACTTGCGAGAGCAATGCCTCGTGTATTCAAAACGCCTTTCCTACACAAAGGGAGTCCTCATCAATTGCCGGTCTCACGGCGCATTCTCTTAGACCGGTGCCGTCTTATAAACCCCCGAATGCGTTTCGATGCAGCGGTGGCAATAATGAATTTTAACGCGGCGTTTATTTATTGGTTTACGTTTGCTAGCTCGCATTCAGCGAGCAGTCTTTTGTCGTGCGGGTGCCACATTTTGGATCCGTTCCAGCGGTTTTCACTGCGGACGCGATGAAGGAGTCCTCACTGCGCATTACTGCCGCAGCGCGCCTCGTGGATAATTGTCGGGGTTGTGACACCAGACTGGCGACGGGGTTTAAAGCCCTCTTCTCGCTCCCCCCCCCCGCCAGAGTCCACGGAATGGATTGAATTTTGGGTTCCGCTCTTGGCCGCCTGCCCGTGTCACGACGCGGCGGGCGAGCCACCGGGTAATTGAGTTGTGCCGTGATTGCCAATAGAGCGTCTCTTTATCACCTGGCCATCGCCATGCGCTCGGGGCCGCCCAATATTGGTTGTGCATTAAAGGGGCAGTTACGGGAAGCAATGAGCTCCTGCACCAGGGGATTATGGAAATGTGTTTAACGCTTTACCTGGAGCATCTTGGTGGAATATGCCGAGTCATTTTTGGTGGATGACGAGCGTTATTAACAGTTTGTCAATAATAAATACGCTAAATCAACTTCAGCCATTATCTAGCTATCAGAAGAAGAAGGCCTCCCCAAAGTGTCAGTTGTTGGCCTTTGAAAAAAAAAAACCTTCTTCACCATGCGAGTCAGTGGAGGTTGATCGACTGGCGCATGGCAGGAATGTTTATATAAATATATCGCTTGCCATTAATGTTACATCCTTGACCAGGAATTGAACTCAGGTAGTAGGGTTCATAGCGCAGCGCGCAATACGCACTGCGGTTTATCAAATTAAGGGGCCATAAATCAATCCTATCAAGTTCTCTGCTGGTTAATAAAATAGTGAAATGATCATTTTTGGTGGAAAATTTTTACGTTAGTCTTCTCTCATTGCCCTAAAGAGTATTCAGCATTTATTTATTTAAGCATGAGCTCATGATAGGCTCGTGCAGGCTGCATGCCTGTCCGATTTTACACGGTGCGTAAACAACATCTCAGGCTTGTTATATCCGTGCAGTCTTTATTGACTGGATTTACCACTACTTCTGGACAAGTTGAGCGCTGATGTACTAATTATGTAGCCGTCAAAGGTTAATGTCTTACAGTAGGCAGATGTGAGAATTTAATTTTTAAAGCGAAATCAAATTTTAAGCATGAGCTGGGTTGAAAGAAGAGAAAAATTAAGCTCCGCCACACGATATAGAATGGCTAGCAACAGAAAAAAAAACAGCTGCAGAGATACAGCTTCTGTTGGATTACGATCAATGAGAATTTTTCTGGTTATGAAATAAGAATGCGTACATTCATCCTTAATTAAAATCACGGGCTTGTGTTTCACGTCGATTGCGAGCGCAGACCCTGGTGCTTGGTTTTGATTAAAGTACTGAACAAATTTGAATGCTATCACTGGGTGACTGGAGTCAGTGAGTGTCGCATAGTTTGGGGTGAAGCTCAGACAAGATAAAAACACCACCGGTATTAGCTTTTTGAAATAACCACTTTTTTCGGCAATAAAATCGATTTGCCCACCGACGTTGTGAACTTAAAGGGCAATTTAACAAAGTTAAATTTGTGCGCCCTAGGAAAGCTGGACAATAATAAGGCAACACGAATCTGTTTGGCAATAAACTATCTGAAGGCTTGGACAGCGAATAATAGATACGATGTGTAATGATTCATTCGCTATCATTTGACTTCATTGTCACGATTCAGCGTTGTGATTCCATTGGCGTTATTTATTTTTGAATATTGTGATGAATGGTAGTACCTCTACTGGCTGCATGGGGGCACGTCAACCAATTACATGCAATGGATACTAAAATAATCAGAGCTTTTCACACGCATGATTTAATGCATATGACCGAATCACTCGGAACATGTCTAATCTTGTAAGATGTGGGAGGTTAAGAAGGTTTGTGGTGGAATGCGTGATCATCATGCAACACAGATCATCGTCATGATTATCGATACCCACTTAATTCGGGCCGGGATCACGGGGAGGGGGGCTAGAGTTTATCCCGGTAGACAGAGGGCACAAGGCGGGGCTATACCCAGGATTTCACGCTAGGACATTGCAGGGCCCTTGTTTGGGGGGCAGTTTACTCAGTTGGCCAATTAACCTCGACAGAAGTGTCTTATTACGGTGGGAGGAAACCGGAGTACCCGACAAAAACCCATGCAGGCACGGGGAGCATGCGCACAGGCCACACTGAAAGGTATTAATGATAGGTGATATAAAAAAAAGATCCCGGGACCTTCTTGCTGTGAGGCAGTAGCGCTACTCACTGCGCATCCACCGTGCCACTCCTGATTGAAACATATTCACAATGAAATCCATGAAAAATAACCAATATAGGAGACCTTCACTGATCTTGTCTTTCAGTTCGCGGATTTTCGTTAGCGTTTGCATTCGCCAAACTGGTGTGCAGGAGTGCAGCCCTCTCGGTCGGCGGTCTTCTCGTCGTGCAGGTGCCATGGGATCTGACAATCAGCATAATATGCTGCTCTCCTGGGCGTATATTAAACGACCCTCTGCACTTAAAATGGTGAAGGTTTCGTAGGTAAAGCCAATTATTATTTTTTCCATAAATGTCAGAAAAAGGTTTTGAAATTTGAGAAATTCAAAGTAAAAATCACTGGGGTGGCATGCGTTCCCAAAATATATTCCACACACACATTGATGAGATTTAAATCGTGGTGAGATGGTGTGGACTAGAGATCCGTTAAATTTCTCATTCTTTTCAGCAAGGCCCGCCAAGGTCTGACGCCTCGATTAC
>JAZEWT010000006.1:7127981-7152670 GCA_036362905.1 Mordacia mordax
GTGTATTCCTGCCTTGCGCCCTGTGTTTCCGGGATAGGCTCCGGCTTCACCGTGACCCTATATAGGATTAAGCGGTTTCAGATAATGAGATGAGATGTCGTTATTGTTGCTGACATGTCGTTCTCTGCACAACTCTGTGCTGCGCTTTGTGACCATCGGGTAAAAGAAAACACTCTAGAACTGCAATTATTATTATTGTTATTAATGCTTCTCATATAGCCTCAACAAGGATCACAGTGCTTTTTCTCTCGCTCGCTTGTAACACGAAGGAACGCCGTATTTTTGACCAATGTTTTAAAATCCTTGGATGCGTTATTGACTCTGAAATGTCTTACTTTTCGTACAGCTGGTGTCGATGCAGAGCAGCAACTTACATTTCATATTGAGGTGACTGAGCCTGATAATTGAGTCAGGAGCACCAGAGAGTCTTGGTGATGGTTATTTTGCGTTTGTGAATGGGGCATCAAGTTGTTATATTATATTCCATGGTTCTGGGTGAGCAGAGTCGAACTCCTTAGTCTCATCTCATCTCATTATCTGAAACCGCTTAATCCTATATAGGGTCATGGTGAGCCGGAGCCTATCCCGGAAACACAGGGCGTAAGGCAGGAATACACCCGACGACGGGACGCCAGTCCATCGCCAGACATTGCGGGACAATTTTAGTCTGCGAGCCAATCAACCTATCCAGGAGCATGTTTTTGGACTGTGGGAGGAAACCGGAGTACCCGGCGAAAACCCACGCGGGCTCGGGGAGAGCATGCAAACTCCACACAGAAAGGCACCCGAGCCGAGAGATTCGAACCCGGGACCTTCTTGCTGTGAGGCGTCAGCGCTAACCACTGGGCCACCGCGCCGTCCGAACTCCTTAGTGTTACTTATTAATTTAACCGGTGCACGTCAAGTGTCCGCATCAACTGTGCTATGACTCAATAGACAATGCCACTTGTCACCACATAGTTATATAAAGGCATTACAACACAGTAAATCGATGTTGACCAATGGAGGAAAACACATCCAAATGACTCAAGGACATTGAGTATGATGGAACTCGCTCTGTTGCTCTTGAACACAGTGACGCAACCGTTTGAAGTTTTTTGTTTGCAGTGCAGAGGGTGTTTGTGCTGCTCTGGCTTAACAGCAGTGTTTGGTGACCTTTTAAAATTAACAAACACGGCGTCAAAGAGTGCAGATCTCCATTTCTTTGTGTAAAAAAATATCCCATGTTACGCGTGTGATTAGTCTAACAAAGCTGGTGGCTCTTTTGTCTTTTGTCCCGTTCATGGAAACAAGTTTAAATTAGAAAACACGATATATAGCTGCCGTCATATGCTGCACGTTCACCAACCCACCATCACCATATTTCAGAAAAGTGGTATTGTAATGATGTAGGTTTTCACGGCTCGATGCATGATGATTGTTTCGAAAAAACAGCCGCGTCCATCGCTCACTCTCCCTCCATCGCGACGTTTCGCCTCATACGTTCGAAGCATCCGCAGGCGCTGAGGTGGTATTGTGTCTGCACATCGCAAAACAACGCCCTTCCACAAGTGACACGCGCACAGAATGCGTAAAAACGATCAAGAGGCCGGCTTCACTCAAGATTAAAGGGTGCCGGGGATTCTGACGACAGCTGGACCACACCGAGATGTGTGCACAAAATCACGAATTTGCAAACTTCCGTAAGATTACGGCGGATGTGCACCGTTATTCTTAGCACGGATCATTTCCTCCTCATTGAAAATAAAAGTGTGTTTTCATGACATCATTTCGATATTTAGAGAGGTTACAAAGGTGCAGCTCTGCAATCGCTTGCTAACACAATTACTGGTGGAAAAGCCTTCTCTAGAGGGAGGTCGAGAGATGCCCCCCTATATTGTATTTGGTCGACACTTCCACGGTCGTCAAACGTCTTGGAAGAAGAGGAAGTACACACACATCACTCCACCACGATGCACCCATTTGTAATGCTTGGTAGACAAGTTACCGTTTTAAAGACGTTCTACATTTTTTTCAACCCCCGCGGATCGTAACCCGATTATGGTGAAGGGGTTTGCGTGTTCTAACGAACTCAATAGGCATATCATCCGGAGTACTATACTCCTACTGGGGTCTCCCTTATTGAACAACCAGGTATGGCGGGGGGGGGGTTGTTTCCAAACGAGCCGATAACCCTCTGATTAAAGGAGGTGGGCGTCAGGAAGGACAGCTGATCATAGAAATTCTGCTTCAACACCTTCGCCTTTGGGGGGCAACTCGCCAAGTCGAGTCAACCTGAATACCAGCCATTTAAACCGGCAACAACAACATTCACCTGGCCCATTGTGTCAACTGCCACGCGGGGAGAGAGAATCAGTGACCACCTCACCACCACAGCAGCACCCAAACAACATTATATTTAAAAGATAATATAGCCTGAGTAGGTGTTCTGTGAGGATTAAGGTATTGGCTTGCGCTTTTGTGTCTGCCGGGATAGGCTCCGGCTTACCGCGACCCTGCAGAGGACTAAGCGTTTTCTGAAAATGAGATGAGAGACGAAAAATAGAACGAGTGCAATAATAATTAAATGATTTAATTTAAATCCCGAGTTTAACCTTTGAGACTAATTGTAGCGATAATGTGCAGTTTAAATCACTGGGAATGTAAACAACTGTGTGCGAATAATCACATACATTTTCAATATTGTTATTACAAATTAAAATATGTCATAATTATAATCCCTGAGCAGGGATTATGAACAGCACTGCAACGATAATGTTGCATTTAGTTCAAAGAGATCACATTAATACCTGAACATTCAGCAAGCGTTTGGGAACAAATGCAATAGCAATTCATTATTACAAGCTGTCACCGGTACGATATGCATTTAGTTGTATATTTACTCAGTAAATATGAAACATCGATTTCATAGTTGAAAATAAACAATAATTTTGGAATTTTATTGAGACTAGTGATGTGCTCCTGATCTTTAAAATCATAAAAAATCGATGTGAAACTTCAGACAATGCGAATTTCCTATTGTTTCAGATTGATCAAAAATTTCGATGTGACATCACAAACTTAACATCCCTTCTACGCTTTTGCAACAAAGTGTGGTTCACACGTGGGTACTGTGTGACATCACTATTGTTATGAAGATGGAAATTTACATGAATACATCATAAACATGATCCCAATGAACAAACAGGCTCCGAAATTGTGCTGATATATCTGAAAGCATACATATGACATTCTTTAACATGAAAGCCATCCCTTATGGAGACTACCGAGTAACTGAAACACGCTTGCCACCCTGTTTACTTTGGCGTCACGTTGGACAGGTCTCTGACATTCCACAGCCACCTGCAAAAGTAGACCCCAATGAACCTCCTCAGACTGCTAGTCGGCTCTACCTGGGGGGCAAGCACTAAGACACTCAAATCTACGACGCTTGCCCTGTGCTACTCAACTGCTGAATATTGTGCTCCAGTCTGTTGCCAGTCATCATGAACCAAGCTGGTTGATGTTCAGTTAAACTCATCCATGCACACAATCACATAGATGCTGCGATCAGCGCCACCACCTTGGCTGCCGGTGTTGAGCAGCATTGCTCCACCTGACACTCAACGGAGAGAAGCAACAACCAAACTGGTGAACGGGATTCGTGCAAACACAAGTCTGCCATTGCATCGGGACGTCTTCAACTCTCCACGAGCCCGTTTGGAGCAGCCTGCCTGATGACTTCTCTGCGGCTTCTGTGTGGAATGAGCAGTGGTCAGCCGTGGAAGTTCCAAACCGGTTGGTCCCTCGTCTTCAACCCTACTGAGCGTGCGCCTGGCTCAGATCAGCCAGCCGTGGTCCCTGTTCAATCGATTTCGCACCGATACCTGGGTCCTACGACACGACCCACGATACGACTGCGGACAACGACAGACCACGGTCACACATCGTCAATGACTGCCCTCTGACGAGGTTCGAGTGGGGTTGGGGGGCTCCTCTCCACAGCTGAAGAAGCAGCTGTCGCTTGGCTCAGCGAGAGAAGCAAACGCTAGAATAAGGCCGATGGAGTGAGTATTAAAATATGTGGCAATGCAACTTGCTGGCATGTTTCCTAACGCTCCCTAACGCTCACGAGTCGGATGCGTGACTGCGAAGTTGCCCCCCACCTTCCGCCCCTCCGGCCATCGATTTCTCATTGGAAATGAATTCTGATCTAAATGCGGATAGTCTTCACACCAGGGTGACTAACGGCGTGTGATATGCGAGGACAGGGTTTCTGCTGGAGCTAACCCAGCTTATCACCAGCGCCTGATATATGTTTTGCCTTTTGAGTAACCTCCAGCTATCAGCACATGCTCTGCTCATCGAAGCCATCTTGTTGTCTCGTCGACCTCAGCCAGGTCGAGGTGGCATCGTACAGAATCACGCCCGGTGTTTCGCGCGTCGAATTGCATTACTGGCCAATGGTAATTAGGTGTTTGCAATGTTTTGCTCTGTTAGTTTCGCTGTTTGAGTGCTATAGTCACGTCCGTCACTTAGCGGCCTACGTTAATTCTGAAAATTAATATGTGTTTGGCAATCGCACCGACAATTTATGTTGAAGTGTCCATGTGCGTCTCCTCATTTTTCTCAAATTGGCTGAAATTTACATTGAGAGGTATATGCTTTATATAATTGTATTTTAATAAACGACGTAGAGAACAAAGGCAGACACGGCTTTGCAAATGCTAATTTTTAATCTTTAATGTTGGGCAAAAAGCAAACAATACCAACTCATCTTTTCTTATTAAAGCTCATGTTTACAAACTGAATGCATTTCAGTCAGTGCACCCTACCACTGCGAATGCAGTTTGCAGGATTAGCACAGACCTATCCATCTCTTTTTTTTACTGCGGCTGTTCCGTGAAAATATTTAATCCGTTTATTGTCCCCCGCATGCTAAGCAGGCTTGGGAGGTGTTAGCCCCAGCGTGGTAAATGATGGCAATTCAATGCTGCGCTATGTCCAATTGCCTTGCCTGTTTTTTTATTTCATTCACTGCTGGATACGTGTGTCAGAAAGCATCTTGACAGTTCAATGCAATGATTTATTTTCTCTTTTTTCATTTTTCGCATCGACTCTTGCGTCAGCATGTCTTCATGCAGACATGGCGGCCTGTATGGGGATTGGGCTTCGCTTTAAAGACAAAGTGCAAATGTTTCTTTTATGTGGTTTTGTTTGCTCTGAGCCTTTTGGGGAATACAGGTGAAAACCGCTTAAGAAACTTGTAGCACCTGAACTAGAGCTCAAGAAATTCACAAAGACTTGGCAACCAGTTGATTTTTACGCCGAGTCGTGATATTGTTTTATTCGAAGCCATCCGTCAGCTGCTTCGCCCCTTGCCTCGAATCCACCCACTCCCGCCCTTCCACCTGCTCTGTTCATTTGGTCGCAGACAGAATTCAGGCCATTAATCTCGGATTCACCACTAATCGCATATCACCGATCAAAGCCAGATCAGTCCATAATAGGATGACAAAGTTCGGGCGGATTTTCTGATTTACGAGGCATATATTACCTTCTTAGGCGATGCACGCAAGCTGTGCAGCGCATGGTACCTGAGTATGATTCTATGAATGCGTGTTGTGTATTTAAATGCTTAGCCCTGTGTCAATCCACCAATACGTACTAGCAGCCCCGTGAGTTACACTTCACATTGTTTTGCTGGGTGAAGTAGGGACACAGTGGTTCGTGCACTGCACTATGAACTTGACTACCTGGGTTTAATTCCGGCTCTGGACTAACATTTAGTGGCGAGCGGAGGTGAAAGTAAGCTGGTCCAGTACAGTGTATCAGTAAGAAAGTGGCTGAAGTATTCAGTACGGTACAGGTGGGATGTATGGTTAACTAACAATATTGTATGCAGCATAGGATATTGGGTATCAAATATGGATGGGGTATACGTACGGTGTAATATGATCCCCATCGATAATGAACATTTATTGCCTAATGGGTTTAAATAAAACCGAAGACATAAGTATGCATACTACATATTGCATTGCAGAGTGTTTCATTGTACAAAACTAGAGCTGTCATACAAACTAGAAGAGTGGAGTTTGTGAAAATTATATTTCACCGAGACTAAGTGCATTTTTCCTCTTAACATTATATTTTCATCAACAATCAAAACCCCACTTCCCATAACATTTACCTTTATGGCTACGTTCAGCTTATTTGCTCTGCATCAGGTGAACAACATAAAGTAATGAAATAAACAAACATATAATGCCCAATTTCCCCATTTCTAGCTCCTCACATAACAATAAAATAATTTCTTTACGCATCCCATCCGCTGCTTTGTTTAAGCAGTATTCATTTAATTCATGCAAACTCTGGATAGGTACCAACGTTCACTATCCCATCATCATAGTCACGCATGTTTTAAACCAATGGTAGTGAAATGCCAAATGTTTATAGGAAAGAGCCCTCTCGTAGATATGGCTTGTAGCTCGATATTGTAAATTGCACAAAATAATGATTTTGCCATATCGAGCAGCATGTTAGAGTATGTTTTTGGCATTGCTTCATTCTTATACTTATTTAAGTGATGCATTTTAAAACGCTGCCATGCTAGCAGATGTGTTTGCTTGTAGATTTAGCTGTTGCTTAAAAAGAGCAGTCTAAATTTCAACGATTATTACCATATTTTGTCCCACGCATCTGTGTGTTTTAAGGCAGTCAAATAGATTCCATTAGCAGACCTCTGTGTTCATTAAAAGCACGGAGGTTGCCACTGTGGCTGTCATTCACGTTGCTCTTGGTCCTTCGTGTTTCTACGCGATAATCTCTCACGGCGGATGTGCCACCTCATGTTTTTATAGAGCAGTTACTATATGTAACTAAGTCAAATATTATTTCAGTCTTTATTTTGTAACAACATTAACATGAGTATTTATATTTTACAATAATCCTTAGACATTGCTCTTATGCCATTTTATACAGTATGCATGTATAATGCATGAAAATGTTAAATAAGTGCCGAAGCAGAGCAATATGGGTAACATCGATAAAGGTGCAGCTCTGAAACGTCTTACGCCACTACTGGTGGAAGTGCCTTCAGACTAGAGTCAGCTATAGAGAGTTGCTGCGGAGAGTATATTGACCTACTCTTCCACGTAAATGGGTTTATGCACACTGTACTCTATAACACATGACCTGCCTATTGACAGCGAACTGTGAACTCGTAGTGCGAGGATGGGGATGTGAAGTTTTAGATGAAACATGCCCATTATTTCGTCTATTGGGTGAACAAACCGGTGACCTTCAGATTACAAGCCCAGTGTGCTACAGTGCCCCAACATGCCAATTCTGGGTAATATATAAGTAAACCATCATTTGTTTGATTGTGGGTTATACATTATCTCATGTCTAAATCCGTCCAGTCACAATTTAGATCGCCGGGCAATTTCCAACACGCATGAGGGGAGGATTCACTGATGGGATTTGTTAGACATAATATACGTTCCATCATCGAAAAACAGCTTTTATATAGCACTGAAACTCAAAACTTGCCACATGCAGCATGTGCATTTGTTTTACGGAAATGTATGATGCCACAATGCATTCACGCATTTAACACAATGAAGGTATATTTGTAAAATGCCAAATATTTTTTCTGATGGACAATTTCTGCACAAGAAATACTCTGCTCGATGCAGTGAAGGTGCAATTGAAGATTTTATTCTATTTCCAATAAAAAATATTTTGGTGGAAGGATGCTCATTCTTGGGCCACCCATGGCTTAGTTGTAGGGGGGCTCTCTGATAGCAGCTTGTCGTTGGTGGTGGGGGGTGTTTATGGGAAGTGCTCAGACCTGGAATTGTTATACCCGCAAGGCAAGCCACATTAATTATGGCACAGCAAGGCAGCCTGTGTTCATATCTTAAACACTTGTATTCGTTTCAGAAGACCTGCAGGTAATGAACTGGCAAATAAATCCCATTGAGACCAAAAGGGCATATGCAGAGAACATCATATTCTGTGCTACACCAATTAAAATGTTTAATGTCATTCTCATATTGTAGATCCAGCCAGGTGGTATTGCTGCAGAGCGAGCAGCTTGAAGAGGTTGAGTTTAAATGCAGGTTGGGGGTTGATAATAAAATGGCTACTGCATTGTAGTGAACAGTGATTGTGTTGTGGATGGACTAGCCCTTGCCACACGAATGTGCAATTGTCAGTGCTTATTTGAACATGACATCACTCTTCGTCTATTGTGTATGTTTGAATATCACGTGGTTGGCTCCGTCTGCATTGCAATGCAAGCATTTAAACGCCACTATTTCATGAAACTCAGTATATGGCTGAGTGGTTATTCAAGGTCATAGCCAAACGATATTGAAGTACCCTCTTTTAAAAATATACCTTCATAAAATTATAAACCGCTACAGACGGTAAATTAATGGCCAGGAAGGCGCCGAGCGTGCCCATTTATGACTGCAGTGCCTTAGCCCTCATTCCATCCGTCGGTGAAGGCGCTACAGTCGTCGTGCCGTCATCCCAGGCTCTGTGGCCCCACATCCGACGCCAGGTCCTCTCGGGCAAACGATGCCTGGGCGCCATTGATAGGGCGTGATGGCATGGAGGCTCCGAGGAGCGCTTTGTTCGAAGAAATAAAGCAGGCGTGAATTATGCAGGAGAGGAGCAAAGGAAGTGTGCGACTCCTCACACGAGGGTCTCCCAGCCGACAGTTGTCCAAACAAATCACGCGGGAGTCTGGCTTTTCGCAGACTGTTGTGTTCACAGTTGCCCATCATGCGTTTGATTGCGGGTTATTCAGCACTGCGCCATTCAGCACTGTACACGTCCTGTGCATTTTATGGCTTACTGCAGGTTCGATATGCAAACGGAGCACATGCATTGAATGGTGCGGCCACGCTATGAAACGTTTCCTGTGTATTGTTGCGGCGTACTTTGCGTTAGAAAATAAATCAGTCTCTTATGTAATGATGATGTAAGTCGCTCTGAACAACGGCGTCTGCTAAATGATGATTAATAATAATATATGCGTACAACGAAATGAAGAAAGATCTCATTCGGGTTTCATTGACTATAACAAAGCATTCCATAGTATAAAACACGACGAGGTAATGAATATTATTCAAGAACTGGACATTGGTGGTAAAGATATGAGGATTCTAAGGAACATATACTGGGATCAAACCGCAGCAGTAAGGATCGGAAATGAACGAGGTGATTTCATACAGATGAAAGAATTTTTCTTAAGAGCTGCTGTTTCAAGATGGACGTGTGAAGCGTATTTTTGTGAGGTTTCGCCTGCCACATCCAAGCCATCAGATTTCCAAGGTGTGAGGCGTAACGCAGCAAAGGAGAAAGGAGGATTGCTCCGCACTGCTACTCTAAAAGCGCAGCTGTGAAGAGAAATTCTCACCACACATCAAGCCATGAAAACCTACATCAAGATTTACGTAATTTTCCTTTTCCCACCTATATAGAGCCCTCTAGAAAAAGCCCTTCCACCAGCAGTGATGCGAGCAATTGCGATGCCACACCTTGTCTTGGAAAATTTGGTCAGCTGAGTCCCTGAGCATCTTAAATCCCGTCTCACGGCTCATTTGTTCCGAAAGGCCTTTAAGGCCTCTGGATAGGACTGTTGATGCTGCTTACTGTTGTTGTGCTTGGATGATGGCTCGTTGTTGATCTGTGCCTGCTCAGGAATACTTATTCCTCCCTTGATTTGTTTAACAATTGTTTTATTAATTATATTTTATGTCCCGGCGATGGACCGGCGTCCCGTCGTCGGGTGTATTCCTGCCTTACGCCCTATGTTTCCGGGATAGGCTCCGGCTTCACCGTGACCCTGTATAGGATTAAGCGGTTTCAGATAATGAGATGAGATATTTTATGTCCATTGATTCATAGCCATTTTTTTACTTAAATTGATCTACTCTGATGTTGTTATTGATGTTGACATAACGTTCTCTCCACAGCTCTGTGCAGGGCTTTGTGACCCTTGGGTGAAAAGCGCTCTGGAGGTGAAAATATTATTATCCAAATTAAAAGAGGTCTGAGGCAAGGCTGTGTATTTTCACTGACTATGCTTTATTAGTACAGTGAGAACATCTTGACAGAAATTAAAGGTTTGCCAGGGTTGATAATGGGTGGACTAAATATCAACAAACTACGTTATGCGGATGATGTAGTTTTCTTGTTAGATTCAGAGGGAAGCTGCGAAAAATTCTGGATAAGGTTATTAGTAAAAGTGATGAGTTTAATTATCAATTATAGGAAACAATGCATGGTAATTTCAAAGAATATACGTATGTCTGTATGCAGCATTAAATAGGTAATGAAAATGTAAGACAGGTTAATAATTTCAATTATCTGGGAAGCTGGACAACATCAGATGGTAAATGTGATCATGAAATAAAACGGATAGGGATGGCCAAAGATAGCTTTTTTTCAAAATGAAAAAGATACTGATAATACAATTTCTATGGGTACGAAACTAAGAGTTCTCGATTATGTTATACCAGTTTTCACGTAAGCATCAGAATGTTGGACTATATCATCAAGTATAGAAAACTGAATTTAAGCAAATGAAATGTGGTCCTTTATTATATTTTTTAGACGCACCTTGAAGGTATCTTGGACAAGTCACACCTCAAATCAAGAAAATTTGTCAGGAATGCGATTTAGAAAGAAGGTGTTTGAATGACATTAGGAGACGGTCGAAGTTTTTGGGGCATATTATGAGGGAAGGAGACATTGAAATTCTGGTTACAACTGGAAAAATTGAAGGGAAGACAGATCGTGGACGACAGAGGTTGACTTTTGTCAAGTCTCTCGAAATGGATGAACTTATCAACAATGAACATTCTTAGTTCAAAGAGCAGAGATTCGTGGAAGACAATTATCACCAACGTCCTCTGGGATATTGTTCCTAGAAGAAGAAGATGCGTATCAAGAGTTCAAGAGACCTGGAGACGTCGGAGGAGATGTTGTAAAATGCATTATGTATTAATTAAAAACAAGGAACTCAACAGTGTCTTGTCAAATTCTATCGGTAGAGTGGAAGACCCGGTGCCTCGGTGTGGCTCCTGGCATCAGAGCTCTCCGCCAACAAACACTAACTGACGTTTTGTCCCCCCTTATATAATCCCTGGTTATTCTGTCGCCTCCTCCTAACCGTCTTCCTGGTTGCCATGGTTTTCCCTCGTAAATATGAAATTGCCCTCCTTTGGTTTTCCCCAGCCAATCCTGGCTCAGCATCTTTCTCTTATATGGAGTGCTTTTAGCAAAAACTACCACTACATAATGGTGCAGTATATTTTCTAAGCAAGGCTCACTTTGCTGATGAAGTTGTTAAGCTCAAATTCGCTGCATGCTTTGGTTCCTTAAACATATGCTCCTGCTTAAAATAAGTCCAGAAAGTCAATAGGCCAAGAGACCAAACATGCGTTATTTTTATGTCGTGCTACAAAACAGAGTGTGATGTAAGTTACTTAATTGTATGTTATTTCACAGCATTAACTTTAATCTGACCTGGTGCTGCTGCGTTAGAGTGTATGGCTCGCATAGTATCAAAGTTCTAAATCCGGTTGGGGGTCAACTGAGTCCTCTCTCCCTTTTTGGTCGTTAAAATAGTATCATATTTTGGGGGAAGATAACTCAATAGTCATTATCCTATAGAAAAAAAATCACCCCTGTAACATAAAAATGTGAAATTTCTTAACATTAACATCAATTATATATCTAAAATTGCCTCATGCAAAACGGTATGCAAGTATCATGAACTTGAGAATGTATTTAATCAGTGGACATCGTCGAATGTCTAACAGTTAAAGACTACATATTACATTCGTTATGCAACCTCATGAATGTTCAAGTGACTACATATGTACTCATGAGTGCTCTAAGGCTTACATTTATCAACATGTTTCAAACCTCAGTGTTTCTCTTGAGAGTTCATCTAGCGTTTGTAATAACCTGTGTCAATATACTAGTCCGTTGGCACGTTTTGCTAATGCCTTGCTTTATTCTTTGACAGTCTATTCTCATTGACATGCACACAGTGAGGTGGAATGAACTTCAGCATGCAGACAACTGGGGCGAGGCCACCCCAGAAAGGACATCAGCCAGCAGGTGCGCCTCCTGCTCCTACATGAGGCATCAAGGGGTCTGTCGAATCGAGGAGTGTGTCGAGGTTCAGTACGTGAAGACCGCGTAGGGAAGGTGTATGTAGCAGTCTCTTTGGTGCTGGTCCACAAGGTGCCGTAATTTCCCCGCGAGGGTCTGGCTTAGTCTCTCGACCATTCCAGCTCCCGGCAGAGGTTGTCGAAGACCTCTGCCTCGAACTCCCTCCCTCGGTCGGTAATAATTCTTTTGAGGATCCCGTGTCGCAGGACGTAGTCCTCCAAAAATGCTGCTGCCAGGACACACATCCTTCCGGCTTCCCCATCACGCCCCCCCTCCCGAACTACCCCCTCCCAGAGACCCAGCTGGAGGTAGTGACTTGTGCATGGTCTCTTGATGGCCATCTGGCCCTGGGTGAGGGCGTCCCTCACCTCCGCCAACTCGGCATAGCGACCCTGGGCCTGCCTTAGCTGCTCGTCTGTCATTCCCAGGAACTTGCAGTATACCTCTTCCCGGATCAGCTCCATCCGGGGTTCGCCAGCTTTTCCCAGGTGCTGTACGACTGCACGGGGCCCCGAAGTCACTGTGCTAGGATCATTCTCAGGTAGGCGGCATAGGCCCCCTGTAAAGCAGGGACACTGTTGGTCCGGTGGGGTGTCGAGGCGGCTCGCCGGTCGTCAGGAGAGGGCGTCCGCGTTGGCATGTGTCTGACCCGCCCAGTACTCAACTCACAGCTCGTACTCGTGGAGCTGGGCTAGCCACCTGGCCATCTGTCCCCTCGGCTACTTTAATTTTAGGAGGTATTGCATGGCGTGGTGGTCGGTGCGGATGCGGCATCCCCGGGCGTGCAGGTACGGCCGAAACTGCCGACAGGCGAACACCACCACACGTTCTTGTCGGGTGACGCAGTAGTTCTGCTCAGCCCCACTCAGCATCTGACTTGTGTACGCGATCACCCGCTCGTCCTCTCCCTCACCCTGTGACAGCTCCGCCCCAAACCCGCACCCACTGGCGTCGGTGTCTACCACGAACTTCGGGGAGAAGTCCGGAAACGCCAGAACGGTGGAATCCACCAGTCGGTCCTTCAGGCCCTGGAGTGCGGCTTCTCAGTCCTCAGTCCACTCAAAGGGCTCTTGGTGGACGTGAGTTGGGTGAGGGGGCGAACGAGGGCGCTGAAGTGCCACATGAACCTCCGGTAGTAGGTGGCGAGACTGAGGGAGGAGCGCACCTCGGCCGATGTACGGGGTCGTGGCCACTCGGTAACTGCCCGTATCTTGTCGGGTCCGTGCGCACTCCCTCCCCACTCCCCCGGTGTCCCAAGTACGTCACTTATCGTTGGGCGAGGTAACATTTGCAGAGTTTTAACCTGAAGTTGGCTTCCCTAAGCCATCGAAACACTTCATGCCGGTGACTCAGTTGTTCCTCCATCGTTCTCCCAAAGACAATGATGTCATCCAGGTAGATAAGGCATTGTCTCCACTGCAGACCCCCCATCACGTGTTCTATTAAGCGCTGGAACGTAGCCAGGGCGTTTGACAGGCCAAATGGCATCACCCAGAACTCGAATAGAGTGGTGAATGCGGTCTTTGGCCGGTCCTCCTCAGCTACGCCGACTTGCCAGTACCCGAACGCCATATCTAGGGTTGAAAAATACTGGGCCCCGCTCAGCTCGTCCAACGTCTTGTCCACGCGTGGCATCGGAAACGCATCACCTATCGTCACGGCATTAAGGCAACGGTAGTCAACGCAGAAACGGGTGGACCCATCCTGTTTAGTGACCAGGACTACAGGAGCCGCCCAGGGACTTGAGGATGGCTGGATGATACCGTCCTGAAACATCGACTGTACTGCCTCGTCGATCCTGGCCCGCTCGGGAGCGCCCATGCAATAGGGCGAGACTTTCACCAGTCCTGCGCCTCCGGTGCTGATCCGGTGCTGTGCGCGATCCGTTCTCCCCACATCTGCGTCGTGCCCGCTGAACATGTCCACGACTTCTCGCAAGAGCCTCCGCAGCTGCGTCGCCTCGCCTCCCGACAGGGCCGCCCAGTTCACCTGTACCTCGTCGAGGAGAGGGGAACCCGGTTCTTGGGCCACAGGTCCCACTCGCCAGGCGAGGTCCCGCTCATCCTCCATGGAATATTCCGCCTCCCCGGCCCACAGGGTGTATACCTCTCCCGGATCGGTCCGTGCCCGCAGTGGATGAATCTTCGCGACTTCCATCCCGGCACGGAGCTGTGTCGGCGCGTTATGGGAATTCAAAATTCTCAACACCAGGCCCCGTTCAGTGGCCACTACTGTTACTGCGCCCACTAGTCTTTAGTGGCGAGCGAGTTCTGGGTGGACTGTCAGCAGAACTTCACCGGTGAGAGCGGCCCCATCTCTGTCGCGGGTGGCGAGGTGTAGCAGCCCTTCGGAGTTTGGGCCCCACTTGCACTCGGTGATGCACGCAGCCAACTCCATGTTCTCCCGCATCCGGTTCTGTGCCCCTTGATCCCAGAGCTGATGTCATGTCCACGATCCCCAGGTTTGATGTAATAGCTGCGCTTCTGGGAACTGACATCATGCCTGCCACCCCCGGGTTTGACGTCACCTCCGTCGCCCTGTCTGAGACACTCGCTCCCAACCGCGGAAAGGAACCTCTTCGCATCCCGCACCCACCTGCGCACACTTTCTTGGGACGCTCACCGTCGCACCCAGGGCTTCCAGCGCTCCCAATCTCGCAAGCCAGAGTCTGGACCTGGATCTGCGTGAGCGTCAGCTCCTGGCAATCGACGTCTTCCTGCCACCAGTCCATCCCCCGGAGGTATCGAAGTAGCTCGATCTCGACCAGGCTCTGGGTGAAAGGGCGTTCCTTCGTTGGGTGAGCCTGATCAACGAGCGTCGCCAAGCTCTCGACGTCGTCGAGCAGGGGCCCGTCTGGTCGTCTGCATCACCGCGCCAGTTCTTCTTGTGAAGCCGCCAGTATGATCTGGTCGAACCACTTCTCGACCACCTGTCTGAGCAGGGGCCAATCGTCCCTGATCATCGCTTCCAGCCTGCCCAGGAACCGCGCCGTGCGTCCCCGTAGCTGAAAGTGGACTCGTATCGCCGTCTCCTCGTCTGACCAGCCTCCCAGATGCTGTGCACTGGCCACGTGTCGCTGGAAGTCCTCCCAGGACTCGGAAGTGCAGCCCTCGAACGTCAGCGCGATCTTTACACCACTTCCCCCGGAATGGGTTCGCATCCCGTCTTCTGACTCCAAACTGCCGTGATGCGTGAACTTTCCCGGAGTTGGTTCTGCTTGCTCCACTTCACGCGCCACCGATGATCACGCTTGCGTTGGTGGGCACTCATCCGCTCTCTCCAGCACAGGCAAACTGGGACTCTCCATTATAACAAGGAGGTGGGTTTATTCTGCCGCGCCGCACCCGAACAATGACCACGTGGTCAACTCGTGAACGCTGGCCTCCGACGCAACCCTCTCTCACGGCCGTACAGAACCGCCCAGCTACTTCCATATTTCCTCTTTATATACTCTCCCGACGTTACCTCGTCACGTCAGATCACACCATGTCCTCTTTCAATCCGCAACACGCATGTGTCTCCCTCTTTCCCACCGAATCTCAGACCACGTGATGTTTACGCACCTACAAGTCGACCTCAAGTTACCCCCTTGTCACTCCGGGCAAGTCCATCATATGCTTGTCATGGTAAAACATGGGAAAATTACGTGTGAATAATTATCCCATTCTGTGTGACTTCCAGGGTTAAACGACCCTGTGCCCCTGTAGGCGCTAATTGTATGCAGACCAAACTGACACATAATGATACGTCATATTGATTACAGAAATGTGGCGCAAATGTAATTTTGTTCAAGTTGCATGCATTCGCTCTCGCATTCACAGCTACAGAAGTGTCCAAATGGCCAATGGCACTCGCAAGAGATATAACACATCCAATTGGTGAAATTGTACCATTGCCGCATTTCCATGCAGCAGCCAATTTTAACAACAAATTTTCCATTCAGCGCCAACTGCACTTTTCGTGTATGGGCATTGTATTCCATGACAACAGGCTCATATGTGCTCTCTTGCATCGTGTAACTGTCATTGGTCAATTCACAATCACGGGGCCTTTTGCAGCAACTGTCTTGTGTTCATCTGTGCTCTGTAACACTGTCACTGTTTTCTTTGTGTGAATTACAGGGAAAAGTGGTGTCTCTGGGAGCTTTATAGCCCAGGGACTTGTGATACCTCTTGTTAGCATGGCCCTGCCACACAGCTCAGGCCTGCATTACAAATGGCTTGGCGCTTGTAGGTGTGTGTTTGCTGGCTTCATATCGAACCACAGTTGGATTTTGTCCTCCAATTTTCAAATCTTCTGCAGTGCTTGTGAGATCATCTCAGCCACCCAAATGGATGGGAAGAGGGAGGCTGGGATGGTGGTAAAATTGGGGAGGTGGGGAGATGGTGGGGATGGTGTTGGTAGTGGGCAGAGGAGGGAACGTGGGTGAAAGTGGGTGGAAAGTGACAGCTGCCTGACAACAGCAGGTAGCGGGAGGAATTTCAAACGATGTTCAAAAATGTCACAGGTCACCGGAAGGGATCATTAATTTTTCTTTCGTACAAAACAACGTTACTTGGCTCATCCCTTTTTAAAAATTGATATTCTATTTTGGCCATAACATTGTATGATTGATATTACTATATTTAATATATTATCTAGATGCATATATACATCTGATGAATCGTTCAATGTGAAGGAGTTACATATGCAGTCGTTGATTTCCACATGAGCTTCATTGTCCTGTTTTCTATTATCACATCCTAATTTTATACATACGTAGTGTTGTTACAAACGCTAATCCATTACAGTCGACCTGACAGGCACACAAAAATGTACAAACGTCATCCATACAGTTTTGCGTAAATAACAGCAATACAAAGACAAAGGTGCCCTGTATAGACTTAGCAGACGAAAGGGTCAAGTGCACCTATAGAAGCCTGCATTGCGTAAAAGGGGGCGTGGCCAGAACCACACCGGGCCGCCTTTGTCTCCCTAGCGGCGACATTTAAACACCACACGAGGCACACATTTGAGGCTGAGTTTGACTTCGGGGAGGCCCAAAACATTTCAAGAGAATAATCACTCGTGTTCATCAAGACTCGAGCTCGGATCGCGTGGTTCATAGTGCAGCGCTCTAAGCACTACCCTACAGTACAGCCCCCGTAGGCACGCACCTGCACCGTGCATCATTGACGAGACACCGCGGATGCTTTCAGGACGTAGGTGGACGTGTGTCGGTGAAGTAAAGCCCTTTGGTGTCCCCACAGCCAGGGCCGTCTTAACAGCATTAGAGGCCCCCGGGCAAAGCAGGGCACTGGGGCCCCTACCTCGTATTTATTTATTGACAGCAAGTGACAACATACATAGATTGGCATGGAGCCCCCCTATGCTTGTGGAGCCCCCGGGCAACTGCCCAGCGTGTCCATGCGTTAAGACGGCACTGCCCACCGCCCTGCCAGGAGGCTCCCCCCCCACCCAGCCTTGCGCATCCGGACGGGGCGACCGCGCGCTCCTCTCTGATGGATGCGGTGACGTCTAGCGCTCGACGCGGGCGATAAATTGAGGAATTGTACGCAGCGCCGAGCCGCCGCGGGCAGCAGCCGTCTCCAGCACTAGACGGCGATCCCTGCGCTCCCTCAATCCGGCCAAGCAGCTCTTCCTCGCACTCGACTCCGGAGCAAGCCCGTTCATGTGCTGCCCGGAGCAATCCCGTTCATGTGCTGCCCGGAGCAAGCCCGTTCATGTGCTGCCCGGAGCAATCCCGTTCATGTGCTGCCCGGAGCAATCCCGTTCATGTGCTGCCCGGAGCAATCCCGTTCATGTGCTGCCCGGAGCATGCGCTGCTGTGTCACGAGCGCACGCCCGGTGTGCATGGTTGTGTAATGTCTATAATGCGGGTGTTATTCCACATCCTCTCAGTATTCCTGTTGGCTGGTCGTATCACGTGAACACTCTAGGGAGGATCTTGCGTGTCAGCTGTTCTCTCGGCTCAGCTATTCGCATTGCCAACTAGCGGTACAGCTGGCCTAAAGAGCAGCAGGCCGCCGTAAAGGTCTGTATATATAAATGAGTATGTGTTTTAATCTGGGTATGGCCCCACTGAGGTTACTGGCTTGGAATCCTATTATCAGCACACATTTTATCTGCACAACATCAGGGCTTCCGTGTCTAATGTCAGCGTTACTTCCCACGTATTGGTGTCGACTCTTCTGAAACTTCACAACCAGCAGCAGGAAGGAATCCAGGTGAACTCTGATGTTAGCGGAAAACGTCATCAGCAATAGACGTCAGGAGAGATATTGTTACACGCTTGGAACAAGATGGTCCAGAGGGCAGTAGTACACTGCTGGTTTCTTTAAAGTGTAGATCGACACGATGTACGTAGTGGGGTAAAGTGTGGGTACTCCAGACGTTCGGTGAGTATAATCAGACAATATAAACTACTTTGAGAAGGCCTTTCTGGTGGTTCCCTCCATTGCACCAGCAGCGAAATTGGCAAAGCAATTGCAGGGCTGCCTCTGTACCTGCTAATGAGTGGAATTCCTGCTACTGCCTCCCCAGCTGAGCCATGTTCCTGTGCTCTTGTTTACTGTGGCCTGTGATATTGTTTACGCGTTTACTGTGGGGGGTTCTGCTGGGCAGACCTGGGAGGCCGCGTGACTGCTGTGCAGCAGCTGCAGACTTCATCTCACGTGCTGGTGCTAGAAGGAATGTTGCTTATGCGACCATGGGTAATGATGATTTGTGGAGGTTTTCATCCAACAGTGGATTGGTCGTGGCTGATGATGAATTATGCAGTAAATGTGTGCTTTATATTTAACTAGAGGCCACTAAAATTATAAACAGACTATATCTGGTATATCTACTTTTAATGCTTTTAGTTAAATGAAGATGCTCACATTATTTAATAAATAACAGCACAGAGAGTTATACCCACATCAAGGTTTTTTCTTTTTTCATATATTGCTGTAGGCATTTCAGATTTGGGTGCAGCAGTGCCTCAAGATCCAAAGATGGTTAAATAAACATTTCAAAACATTATTTCAAACGCACGGTCTTTTCAGAACTCCACTCGTCTCTTGTGTTGCAATCTCAGGTACCTTCTCAATCAATCGCTTATTTCCAGCTCATTTGCACCGCACAATGCATTTTACCCCCAGAGCAGCTTCACTCCGTGTTTTCAATTAGCGGAGGTGAGATAAATAAAGGCGTTAATGGCTCCGTATTTCTAGCGTTTAATTTGGGGGTGGGGGTGGAAGAAGGGGTGTCCTTTAATTACAGCTCCGAACCGACGCTCCCCGCTTGGCTCTCGTCTGGCTTAGTTCGGGTTGCGGATAGATTCGGGCCAGAGGCATGGGGGGCGGGGGGGGGGGCACCCGTGCGGATCCCGACGCCTGACCGCGCTGGCACAGCAGCGGTAATCGCGGCCGCGTGCCACCAGTCCCGTAACGCACGCGTCTATGCGGAGCGACCGACCCACTACTGATCTCACGCTGACCGCGTCACTGCTGCGCTCCGCTTCCCATCGGTCCGTCACGTCGCCGCGCACGAGGACACAGCCGTGAGACAGTGGCGCTCGGAAAACCGAAGAGACCTATTTTAAATATTGGTTACATTTGTTAGATTATACCTGCACCATCTAACTGATAAGAAACTAATTGCGGATCATTGTTTTTGTCGTGCAAAATGTCGTGCTCTTCTTGTTTTTCCATCCAAAGTGTCAAGATTTCTATAAGGAATAAAAACATGTACTTGTTATCATTGTGATTCTGCGTTTGAAGGGGTGCATAAAAACAACAAAACCCCGACACATGTGTCAATAACATTGCCCTAAAAGGAAGCGACTGTATATAAAGGTGACATTTGGGCCAATGGCATTTTCTTGCTGAGAAGAAGAAGGCCATACCGCACAATGTCGCTATTGTGTATATATATATATATATGTTTCTTTCAGGGCAGTGTTACTGACGAGTCAGTGGGGAATAACACGGGTTGCGGATCGAGGGCATTACAGCCAAGAGGTTGTGTGGTGTTGTGCTGAGGACCTCGTTCTATCTCTCTGAGCCTCTTCCTGCCTGCGCACGCCTGATAATGCGTTACAGAAGTCTGAGCGACTGCGAGTGCATAATCCTCATCGGACATTCCAAAGATATTTTTTTGCGTGTGAATCTGCAAATTATTGAGAAGGTGGTGAGAGGTTCAAGGTCCGGACCGTCTACAGACTGAAGGAGCAACTTTGTTTAAAGACCACCAGATAATGGAAAATAAATGAGAGACAAAAAAAAACCCCTAATTTAATTAACACGGTATGGAAAGTTCCGTCTAGACGTGTGTACCACCCGTGAGCGAGCTTGACATTTAAGCTGTGTTTCTTCCCCCCCTCCGCCAATATATTGACAATGAAGTGTCTGGGGAACGTGAATGTCTGAGGGTATAGGTCGCTGTGCGGTGGATGACAGGAAGCCTTAAACCGTAAGGTATTCATTTAAAAATGTGTGTCTCGTATAGAGGCATGCGGACGCTCTCTCACGTCGAATGTGTCCACGTTGCGCTTAAGTTTGTTAATTGATGTCGTTTGCTTTGGTTTGTTTTTTCACATATCAAAACACGGACAGTCGTGCGTTTTCGTACGAATGGACACGCACGGTTATTTTGTCAAGTCTGTGATTCACAGGAAGCGTTACCTGTGAAGAACCGTCCTCCTAAGCGGGAATACGCAGTAACGAGCAAAAATGAATAAATATTTTCAGTAAACGCGCCATCATTACACTCGATGCTTAGATTCAGGCAGTGTTTGAAGGCGGCGGGCAGGTAAGCTTTGTCCCACTGAACGCCGCTGCCTGCGTCATTAATTATTTTCTTCTGACAGTTTCTAGCCTGTGATCTCGGACAGATAGGGAAAAGTCTGAAATTTAAAGAAAGGCCGGTGCAGGCGGGTGCCAACAGCGTGATTTGCAAGCTGCACGAGGGGATGATGGATGTCTGTGCCGGCCGCCTAATGAGCAAACCATAAAGGCGCGTGTGTCGTGCGATGGGGCTCCTTTTTGCAAACGCTACGCCGCATGCCACTGCCTATTCATTATGCGGACAAATATTGTTTACAATGGCTCCATAGGAATGGAGTGACTTTTTGGGAAAGAAATTTCAATGGTGTTTTGCTTGCATAGGACGGAATACAAAGGCTTTGCTTTGATAAATCTTGTAGACGGGTCGTGGGAGGATCTGGGGTTTGTAACACGTCATGGCATAGATGCATGTCGGTGTTTATCGTCACTACCAATACACGCTTAATCATGTACAGGGTCGTGGGGGGGCCGGAGTCTATCCCGGCAGACACAGGGTGTAATACGGGGCTATACCCCGGATATGACGAAAGCACATTGCAGGTCATGAGGAGGCCAATTCACCTCGACAGTAGTGTGTCTTTTGACGATTAGAGGAAATCTGGAGTCCCGGCGAAAATACACAGGGGCACGGGAAGAACAAGCAAACTCCGCACAAAAAGGCACCTGAGCCGGGACTCGAACCCGGACCGTCCTTGCTGTCAGGCGACAACACTCTTCGCTGCATCACCACACCACCCCGTTTATTATCCAACACAAAGGAAAATAGCAAGTGGGGAATTCATCGAGTGTTAACTCGATTTTCCAGCACAGTGATTTAACTTGTGACTAACGGGCATTAGCAAATCCATGAGGCTCGTGTATAGTGTAAACACTGCAACTTTCAATTGAGCTATGAAAGGCTTTCTTTTTTCACGTACAGTGCACATTGTAGTTTCATTAATCATGATGATGTTTCCAGTTGTTGCCTTTGGTTCAATTAATCGTTAGCCAAATAAAACACCAGTAATTGTCTGCTCGAAGAGGAGCTGATAATTAAAGCTTTGGCTGATGAACTTCTGAACGAAAAAGGTTTAAACAGGCAGTGGCCGGAATAGTTTTAGGAAGGGAGAAAAAAATGTGAATATGCAGGGAAGCCATAATCGGGCATAACATTATAATAAGAGACTTTACATGCATTTACATACATGGTATGGAATTTACGGGAAAAAACGCGTGCACTGATGGAAAATACCCTTCAAGTTAATAAGCAGACTCGTGAAAACTGGAGCAATTTAAATACACGGAGGCTTTCTTTTTTCGTAAAAATTTAAACGTGGATTATTTTTCGGACGCAGATTGTTGGACGATTGGTAACTTGACAACCCCGGTGGTGGCTCCGAGGGAAGTGAAGATGAACATTATCTGTGCGTTTGTCCGACACTTGACACTTATGAGGCTTAATTCCGTTATGAGAGAGCAATGAAGTGTCGTGCTCAATTCTCTTCCACACCAATATGAGCTTGCCACTGAAAAGCCACAGCAAGCAAGAGCCCCTTTATGTTTATGTATTTGCATATTTATTTGCGAATGTCTTTTTCACGTCACACGAACACACACCACTGCAGCTGAAAAATAGCAAGTGGAACGTAGAATGACAGCGAGGAATTTTTTTAAAATTAAATTTGATTTCGGTTTGTTCATAATTAAAATATATTTAAAAAATTGCGCGGTGGTCCGCGTCTGCATTTGTGTTGCGAGGACACAATGAGGTGAAATTACATGACACGTTATTTATTCTGATATTTCTGAGGTCCTACAGATTGTAATGCCACATTTGTACGTGCACAGCAGACAATAGGCTTTGATGTATGTCAGTCAACAAATTCTCCCAGCTCAAACTTGAGTGAGCAATGCATTCCTATGGAAGAGGCGAGTTAATATTTGGATAAACAGTGTCGATATTGTACCAAATGATGCGTGTTTTTATCGCCAGATGAACGATGAATCAAGCATATTTACGATTTTAACGTTTTCTCCGTGCACTGCAACATGAGAACTTCCACACTTCATACACATCTCATTTCATTGTCAGAAACCGCTTAGTCCTGTACAGGGTCGCGGTGAGCCGGAGCCTATCCCGGTAGACACAGGGCGCAAGGCAGGGGTATACCCACGATGGGACACCAGTTCATTATAGGGCACTGCGGGAAATTTAGTCTGCAAGCCAATTAACCTATGCAGCAGGACTGTGGGAGGAAAACGGAGTGCCTGGCGAAATCCCACGCGGGCACAGGGAGAACATGCAAACTCCACACAGAAAGGCACCCGAGCCGAGATTCGAACCCGGAACCTTCTTGCTGTGAGGCGACAGCACTACCCACTTGGCCACCATGCCGCCCCACGTCATACATATTGTGTTGGTTCTCTGAACATACTTCACCACACTGACTAAGGCTGCATAGTGAAACGGGGAGCTCAGACCTTGTAGCATAGTACAGTATAAGAATGGATTTTTTTCTGCAGTGCTGGAAACTCAGCCTCGCTGCAGGTCACACGATGGACGCCCATCCAGACACAATAACAATAACTGCATTAATAGAGCGCTTTTCACCCGAGGCTCACAAAGCGCTGCACAGAGCTGCCCAGAGAATGGCATGTCAACAACAACGACATAAGAACGGCAAATCAGCAACAATAAAGAACGGCATGTTAACAACATCAGGACTATTCAACTGAAAATCAAATAGTAGCAATACATTATAGGACATAAAATAAGCGATTAAAAATAATTCTTCAACAATGAAGGAAGGAATAATTGTTCCCCAGAAGGCACAGGTCGGCAGAGAGCCATCATCCCGGCACGACAACATCGAGCCACATCACTGTGCAGGCTAAAACCTGCTAGCTTCAGAGGGTGAGTGTGTGTTTGAATATATGACTGTTATAATTGTGCCAGAAATATATGTACATATTATCACTCCAATTATCTTCACCGGTTTTGGGCCATCCCGAGATCGATTTAGATCAAAAATGAGTTCCAGACGTGTTTGCCTAAAACATCAGCACTGAGGAGACAAAGGTGGCCGGACATTGTGATTCCGGCCCTTTTCAGTGCTCACTAACTGTACATACTTCTCCCAACGGCCTGTGTAGACTACACAAGTGATCTTTGTCTTCATACGATGCAGCAATCAGATGAACTTTGTACATTTATACGTTGGTACTTTTCTAGATTGAAGCTGTACCAGCGGCCTAGAATTGACTCGTTCACCCCCAGGGAAAACACATCCCAGTGCTGTGTGGGAGGCCATTGCAACACAAACTCTCAGTGGAGACGTTGAAATGTTTCTCTGTGAACTTTACAAATGACAAATTGCTTAGCAAAGTGATCGATGTGTGTGCGCATAGCGTTTTGTGTGGCAGATGTTTAGCTTTCCGTGGTTGTTTTGAATAACCGTTAATAAGCCACCCCTTTGGAGACTCGCTCGTTATTCACATTGAGGTTTCAAGAATCACTTTTCACGGACGCATGTGGAAAGCCTGCATTTTCTGGGATTGTTTTGTCTTATAAATAATAATAATTGCATTTATAGAGTGTTTTTTCACTCGAGAGTCACAAATCGCTGCACACAGCTGCGGAGAGAAAGGCATGTCAACAACAACAACAACATTAAAATGGCAAATCATTAGCAATAACGATTTTTT
>JAZEWT010000006.1:7165345-7184621 GCA_036362905.1 Mordacia mordax
GGATAGGTTGATTGGCTCGCAGACTAAAATTGTCCCGCAATGCCCGGCGATGGACTGGCGTCCCGACGTCGGGTGTATTCCTGCCTTACGCCCTGTGTTTCTGGGATAGGCTCCGGCTCACCGTGACCCAACATAGGATTAAGCGGTTTCAGATAATGAGATGAGATGAGAATCGAGTCACCAACACGGTTTGGAGCTCACAATATACACAACCAATAGAACCGCGGGGCAGGCCAATCTACACGTCAGTGTAATATAAAATCCTTATTCTACCTGCACAGAGACCGCACGCTGTAATGATTCTGCACAGAACCTACGCCGCTTGAACTGTCAGGAATGTTTATTTGGCACCCACTGAAATTTGTCCCCTGTCTCCCTGCAGAGTGTGGCTCGTCGTGAATGGGCTGCTCCAGCTAAATTACAGGAAGGAGACACTAATACATACAGCAAGGGAGGCACTGGCTCTGTGTCCAATATGAGCAGTATTGCAATGAGCCATACCTCCACTTATGTTGACTTACGGTGTTTGTTTCTGCCCGATGTTCTCGTGCTGTATTCTAATTAACGCCGTTGCCTATAACCAACTGTTATTATCATTACTGCTAACTTGTGGCATGGCAAACAATACCCGGTGCAACCCGTGAACACATCGGTAAATGGTACAGGACGTACTTAATTACATCCTTACTACCAGAGCACTGTTAATGCTACCACATAATGACAGATGTGCTGAAGAGAGTGTGTGCGGAGGCGTTTTAGGGTCGATGGCTGATGTCTGGCCACACGCTGTGCAACGCGCGGCACAACGACAGCACAACGGCGAGCCGCTGCAGCACAACGGAGAAAACCCACGCGGTGATATTTCGTCTATTATGTTGCTTCTCAGATAAAGCAGCTCACTGCAACAGTAGCGCAACGTAACGCGGGCTCTGTGAATTAATTCTTAGCAATGTATTTTTGCAGGAAGTTTAATGAGCATTTCAATATAAGAATGATGGCGTAAAGAAATTGTAATTGGCATGCGAATTGCAAGCGGCTATTCATTACAGAGGGATTTTCATTGCACAAATGTGTACTTCTGTATCGCATAAATCGATTGGACAGGGAGCTCATGGTATGATTGGTGCTTAACGTTGAATGTTTTCTAAACATACGGCTCGCTACAATGCATGTATACGCTGCTTGAATTAAGAAAACACTGGGACGTAGGCCAGGACAATATTTCGAACCAGCCAGCCGTGCGGTGGAGACCTAAACCCCAACAATTCATATCTGAGCTTAGAAACAGCTGCTTGCCATGAGTGGCGCTTTAATGGGTTCTGGCAGAAGGCACTCACCAGAGACCTACGCTGCTTACAAGTTAGCAGCGGATTAAGCCTGAGGCTGAACGTGTCACGTGAACAAATTTGCCAGTTCATTACTGCTTGCACACATTGGTAAGCTACCGCAGACGTCATACTTTGCTTGGCCGTGTTGGGTGGAGGAGGATATACAACACATTTTAATCTAACGACCTGATCCAAAATTACCGATTATTTATTTAGATAATGCAAATTTTAACGCCAGCCAATTCCATGCTTGGTCATGGACAAGACACGGAGGCGTAGTGATAAAAACACAGAGACAGGAAGGGACAGGAAGAGACAGGATGGTCACCATGTAGCCAGGCAGTGCCAACAATTGCCAGATCTTGCGTCCTGTACAATATCCTTGCTATCAGCCAATTAATCTGTTTTTTTCGTGGAAATAAAGTGGAGAACCCAGAGAAAACCCATGCAGAACAGGTGGCGAATAGACAGAAAGGTGCTCGGGGCAGGAATCGAACTGCTTCGGGCAGGATTTTCTATGAGGCTCAGAATTTCCCGCTACGCCACCCTGCTACCCTGCCACCCTGCCACCCGAATACGTATGGGTGGTGACTCGGGGATCTCTAAGTGATAACTCCCATTATAAGAATGTAAATCAATTAATAATATTACTTATTTATAAGCACATGAGAGCCCATTGACAGTATAGAAGATATCTTTAACAAGGCGAGTTCTTGGCTAGAGCACAACCGATATAATTATCAGTTGTTGTAATTTATATAAGCATAGAATATGAAATTAAATGTAAGTGAAATACAACAGCAGGCTTACCAGCAAACACAAGGTTAAATTCTACGAAAAATGAATGGCATAACGTGCAATGAATGTGCAATTCAGATATCAAAATCAAGAAGGCATAAAAACAATCATTACCGTGCCATTCCATTTCCCAAACAACTTGGTGCCTTACGAAGTAAATCGCACAGAGCCGCCGGTTTTATCGACAATGTGATGAGCGTCTTTATTTCTGGTCATCTTGAAACACAAAAAGGGTTGGATATAGAGGGATCTGGCTTTCGAACAAGGTGGATGGACCACACAGAAAGCATTTTCGGCATGAAGATTATCGCCAGGAAGACACCGGAAGCTGTATGTTTGGTAGGCTATAAAAGAACATTTAACAGAGCAAATCTTCAGCTACGTGAACCTCTAGAAGCCATAGGTATGAGTGAGAAGGACTGGAAATACGCCGAATCGACAGGAAGCAAACGCCCGCGATAAAGGGAAAAAAACATCACAGAGAACTGAGTGGTTTCCAGTAGAAAGACGGGTTTGACAGCGGTGCATGACGTCAGCATACCTTATCATCTCTCATTTCATCTCATTGTCTGAAACCGCTTAGTCCTATACAGAGTCGCGGTGAGCCGGAGCCTATCCCGGCAGACACAGGGCGCAAGTCAAGGATATACCGACGATGGGACGCCAGTCCATCGCCGGGCACTGCGGGGCAATTTAGCTTGCGAGCCAATTAACCTATGCAGCAGCATGCTTTTGGACTGTGGGAGGAAACCGGAGTGCCCGGCGAAAACCCACGCGGACACGGGGAGAGCATGCAAACTCCACACAGAAAGGCACCCGAGCCGAGAGATTCGAATCCGGGACCTTCTTGCTGTGAGGCGACAGCGCTAACCACTGGGCCACCGTACCGCCCCACCTTATCATCTTTTAAGAAAATATTCGCCGGGAGATGCTGTGCAGGTCGTCAAGAATAAATGTGTACTTGATCCACAATGTGTGAGATATGTGGATGGCATGGCAATTGTTGCAGATTCAGTAGCGGGTCTGTAAAGTTCGAGATCCTACTCTTAGCGGAAATTGTTGATGCTACGGCAGAAATGTGAGTGCTTGGAAACACCGTCACTGAATATAGCAGGTGAGAACAAGAGGTTAACTAGAAAAAATATTAATGGCCAAGACTGGTTTTGAATAGCTCGGAGGAATGGGGACAAGGCAGACACTAAGCATAAAGTGAGCATTAGAATAGCATTGAAAGCTTATTCTGGGGATTTGCAGGGTATACCGTTGAAACATGGACACTGTAGATAGAAGGTTCCCTATTGTAATGAGAGCAATCACAATAATTAAGTAAGATAATTGTTTTTAAAACGCAGGAATTACCCGAAAGTCTGATTAGAAGGAACGTGACAACCAACGCATATCATAAGAGGGTTACATTATTCCAGGAAACTTGAAAATTGGAAGAGAGAGTAAAATGATCAGTTGTGGTGTGAAAATGTGAGCAATTGCTGGGACTCTCCACAAAGACGCTGAAGATGCATTAGGTGGAAATCATCTGTCATGGGCATCAGTCCTCAGTGAAGAGGATGCATGAGATAGCCTCATCTCATCTCATTATCTGAAACCGCTGAATCCTATATAGGGTCACGGTGAAGCTGGAGCCTATCCCGGAAACATAGGGCGTAAGGCAGGAATACACCCGACGACGGGACGCCGGTCCATCGCCGGGCATTGCGGGACAATTTTAGTCTGCGAGCCAATCAACCTATCCAGGAGCATGCTTTTGGACTGTGGGAGGAAACCGGAGTACCCGGCGAAAACCCACGCGGACACGGGGAGAGCATGCAAACTCCACACAGAAAGGCACCGGAGCCGAGAGACTCGAACCCGGGACCTTCTTGCTGTGAGGCGTCAGCGCTAACCACTGCGCCACCGCGCCGCCCGCATGAGATAGTCATCATCATTACCAGTATCAACATTACCCTGTACAGGGTCGCGGTGAGTCAGAGCCTGTATCGGAAGACAGAAGGCAAAAGAAAGGACTGTACCAAGGATGGCGATGCCCATCCCCATCCTAACCCATCACTGGGCACCGGGGGGGGGGAATTTAATCTGGCTAATAAATCTTGGTAGCAGCAGCAGCAAGTCTTTGGGCTGTGGGAGAAAACTGGAGTACCACACGGGGAGAACATTCACATTTCATACAGAGAGGCAGCAGAACTACCCATTGCCCCAATGTGCCACCCAACTTTAGACCGTGTAAGTCTCAAAACATAGCGATAAAATTCAGCAGGGACAATTTTTTTAAAAAGTCTACATTTAGATTGTTTACACAAAGACTATAATCGCTCTGTGAAATTTAACATAGTCAGCATTGTTTTTAAGCGTAAACTAGAGAACAGTGATTACTTGTGTAACGCATGGTGGATAAAAGTATCTTAAGATAATTCGAAATAATTGCATTGAAAATGTTATGTTTGTTTCTCTGTCGTTTGGGTACTTCCTGTCAGGCATACGACCTTGTTTTGCCGTTAATCATCGTGGGATGTGGGGCTGTTTGCTTCATTTCCGGCTACGTTTGTTGAATCGTGTAGCCTTGCGCGTTACTCTTTACTTGTATGATTACGGTTAGAGTTTCATTTGTGCACATATAGTTGTCTGAGTTTATTCGCCCTTTGGTTTCATGCGTTGTTACGTTGGTCAGTTCGGACGTTTGTTGTGTCGCAGGAATCCCACATCAAGAGCTTGCAAGAGCACCGAGAACTTTCTGCTGAGATGATCAACATCTATCGATCTATGTAAAGACGTGTATGATTTATTTTTGCAATACGCTTCTTTATTTCTCTCCAAACACGATGACTTGTTAGCTGGTATGTCTTGAGAATCAAATTCTATTCCAGCAAATTGCCCAGTGACAAAAAAGACCACGTAGCCTGTTAAATAATTATAACAATGCCATGTAGGAATATACTAATGCAGTTAATTACGCGCATTTCCTCATCAAATCAAATAAACAAAACATAAATATGCACGGGTATTCTGGTTTCTTGATTTTTTGAGGGGGCACACTACAGTGCTTTAGAAAATTCTGCACGTGGTCTGGAATGCCATGGCTGCATTTTGTCGAAACCGCATGTTTGCAGCTCTTTACGGTTTACGTTCAAACGATGCAGGCGCTGTGAGCGGTAACTGTGCGCACATCTTTGGTGAATTAAACACACGCTTCGACACGGGATTCTTTCATGTGGCTTCCCATGGTGTGTAGAAATCACTTTGCGTAAGTCAGCGTACACTGATGCTGACTGCAACTTCAAAACACACCGGGAGGAAAAGAAAAAATATACATCTCGCTGGCAACACGCAGATGTTTAAAACATGCTTTACTGTAAATCAATTCTTAGTGAAATTAACATCAGGCAAATCCCTTACCTTGCGGCGATGCTAAAGGCAGTCTTGGTTGCATTGACGTGTGCCAGAGTATATAAGGAGCTCGGTAATAAATTTCATTCAGATTTTGGAAAAAAACGAGCGATATACAATAGCAGTGTATGTTGGAATGATTGATGCAAAACATGTTTTATATGAACCGAGCTTGGCACATTGCGTTGTTTTCAAGGAACCCTTGGGAGGTCGCCCTCTCAGAACTGAGCCCAGCCGCTTGTGGACTTGGGACAAAAGGACTTTCGTGGCCATTGGTGTCAGCCAGCACAATGGTTTACAGGTGAAACATTGATATTCTTGGTATTTAAATGTATAGGGGGCATTCTTGTCAGATTCTGTCCATGATTTCCCAATCTCGATCGTAGGTATCTGGTGTGGACACAATGTAAAACAGTCCTGTAACATGCTTTGTAACAGTAGGCCAAGGTGGAGTGCAAATGAGCCGATAAAGCAGTTCGCGTTGTGCCGGAGAACTCTTACAACAATATTAACTACAGCTCCTATTATCCACAGGCATTATAGGTTCCACACAAACATCGGTTATAATTATATTCCGTGATTATCTGCGTTATTCCCATGCGGGATTGCAGAATGGCGTCTTATTCTCCGAAAATGTTTTGCAGTTAAGCTGAGTTCATCTGATTATGCACGGTTTATTGCAGAAAATTCGTGGATAACATCGCATATAATTGGATCCGTGGCGGCACGGTGGTGCAATGAGTAGCGCTGCCTCCTCACAACAAAGCCTGGTTCGATTACCGGCTCTGGTGCCATTCTGTGTGGCGTCTGCATGTTCTCCCCATGTCTGCGTGGGTTCTCGCTGCGATTCTTCCCACAGTCCAAAGATACACACGGTCAAGGTTAATTTGCCTGCTGACTAAAGTTTCCCATTGCCCTGTAATAGACTGGCGTCCCATTCTGGGCGCAACTCTGCCTTGCACCATGTGTTTGCTGGGATAGACTCCGGCTCCCCACACACCTACAGAGGATTAAGCCGGAACTGATAATGATTATGTAGATCATAGGATCCACCAAGGTTGTCCCCAACAAGACCCACCCCACCCACTTTGTGATTACACAATTCCGTTGTCTTCCTAATGAATAGGCCAGTAGCAATGCACCCTCTTGTTTTAATTGCCCTGAATTGTTATCTTAATTTTGTTCAAGCCATTTTTTTATTTTACATGGACCTATTACTTACAACATATAGGCGATTCGAAGATTTTTTTCTTAATACAAATACAATTTGGTGCAAACATCGTGAGCTTGGGTACTGCTATTAACCGGTTAATCAGTGGGTTGTTCCACATCTGCCAAAAGCAGTTGGTCCAGTAGTCCAAGGTTCATGACTAAAGAAGACGCGTTGGTGCTGGTGGTTAACGTATAGTGTTTTACTGCGTTTCAGCTCTGGACGCTAGATGTCTGATCAGTGGTTCCAGCTGAGGGCAATGGCCGGTTTTCCTTCCACCATTCCCTGTGAATGCCTCTCGATTTAGTAATGAGGCACAGGGTTAGGAGAGGTGTGGCTCATGGGTGCCACATGAGTACAAAGCACACCCTTACCAAAAATCCGCATGTGTTCTTCATGCTTTTCACATTCACGCCTGCAAAAACACCAACAATCTCAAGTGAAAACAGTTCGTTGAAGAATGAGAATGAAGTTTCAATCCAACTTCAGTTGATGTCGGCAATAATGCTGTTTTATCTACCTAAAGACGTGTCATGCCAATCGTTTCTCTTTCATAATCCACAGTAAATATTCTTTCATTTATTATCAATACCCGCTTAATCCTGTACAGGGTCGCGGGGGGGGCTGGAGACTTTTCCGATCGATAGAGGGCGCAAGGGGAGGAATTACCCAGGATAATAATAATATTTGAACTTCTAAAGCGCTTTTCACCCGAGGGTCACAAAGCGCTGCACAGAGCTGTGGTGAGAACGGCATGGCAACAACATCAGAGTAGAAGGACGTGATGCCAGTACATCGCAGGCACACTTTTTCGGGCAATTTACTCCGTAGGCTAATCAACCTAGACAGGAGCGTGTTTCTGTGGACGGTGGCAGGAGAGCGGAGCACCCAGCAAAAACCCACGCGAGCACAGGGAGAACACGCAAACTCCACCGAGAAAGCACTCGAGCCGGGAATCGAATCTGCACACCTTTTTGCTGACAGGCGACAGCGCTACCTACTGCACTACCACACCGAAGCATATCACGCAAATTCATAAAAGTGACCTGAACATTAAACAAATAGATTATAGCTGCTATGTTGTGTTTTGTTGAAGTCTATGTTAATAACGGAAAGTATTACCGAGTTGGTCCAGGTGGCTTAGAGGCGAGGGCACTGAGCTGGCATTACTCAGATCCTGGGTTCTATCCACGTAACCACCTATCGTTTAAACCGGATTCACAAATAAATTAATGCTCTTAACCCAGTCATCGACTCCTGGACAAAATCTCATCTCATCTCATTGTCAGAAACCGCTTAGTCCTGTACAGGGTCGCGGTGAACCGGAGCCTATCCCGGCAGATACAAGGTGCAAGGCAGGGATTTACCCACGATGGGACGCCAGGACGCCAGTCCATCACCAGGCACTGCAGGCAATTTAGTTTACAAGCCAATTAACCGATGCAGCAGCATGCTTTTTGGACTGTGGGAGGAAACCGGAGTGCCCGGGGAAAACCCACACGAACACGGGGAGAGAACATGCAAACTCCACATAGAAAGGCACCCGAGCCGAGATTCGAACCCGGGAGTTCTTGCTGTGAGGCGACAGCGCTACCCACTGGGCCACCGTGCCGCTCACAAATAACAATTGTATTAAAATCTTGTTTTAATGAATATGGTTAAGTTGTTGGGGATAGAAATGAAATTTGTTTGAATTTCACACGACAAATATGAACCGCGTAGCAGAGCGGTTGGGAAAATGCAATTTCCATTTTGTGACGATATAAAGTTCATTTTCTGTGAAAATGTCGAGAGCAACTTTTCTTTAAAGCATGAGATCAGACTGCACCGCAAGCTGTAGGGATTAATAAATTATTTCATGGTACGATAGCGTACTACAAATGATTGGTGTACTGGGCCACATCTTACATCAACGCAACCGCACGCAGACGAGCCGATACAACATATTCATTATTGTAAGTGTATTTGTATTTTTAATGATACAATAGTCGACTTTTATTTTTCACAAAATAATGCCAATATACCTCATCTCATCTCATTATCAGAACCGCTTAATCCTGTACAGGGTCGCGGTGAGCTGGAGCCTATCCTGGCAGACACAGGGTGCAAGGCAGGGATTTACCCACGATGGGACGCCAGTCCATCACCGGGCACTGAGGGCAATTTAGTCTGCAAGTCAATTAACCTATGCAGCAGCATGCTTTTTGGACTGTGGGAGGAAACCAGAGTGCCCAGCAAAAACCCACGTGGACACGGGGAGAATATTCAAACTCCACACAGAAAGGCACCCGAGCCGAGATTCGAACCCGGGACCTTTTTGCTGTGAGGCAACAGCGCTACCCACTGGGTCACCGTGCCGCCCATGCTAATATACCGTATAGTAATATACGACGCATTGCTCTTAGCGAATTTATTTCAAGAGCTGCTTTTTCGGGACAGCAGTGTGGAGCGTTCCTCCTCTCTTCTTCATTAAGTTTCACCTCTCACGTTGGAAGTATCTGATGATGCCTCTCGGCGAGTGGAGCAACGCTCGACACGGCTATAATGAAAGAACGGCTCTTGAGAGCATTTCTCATTCATAAAGCTGTGAACATCGACATTAATATATATTGCCATTTTGTAAATTTACTGTTGGGTGAAGGTGTCCCACGCAGTCTCGGTCACGGGGGTTATATGGCCATACTTCACCACACTGGTTAGTAGAAGCTGGTAATGGCTGGGTGGGTATCTTGGACCGGTTAAGATATTTCACTACTGATATTAGTCATGGTTGGGAACGCAGAGCACTGACTGGTGGATTAGTGGTCAATACACCAAGCAATGCAGTGACCATTGGTCCTGCTACTGCTCAAAATCCCTCTCAATATACATATATGGTACTACCCAATGACACATTATTGTGGTACTTGCAATTCATAATATTTATCAGTTTGTAAATGAAGCGTTTTAAGGGCTGTAAATAAATAATGTCATGAACTCTCAAAGCATGATTTTGCATTTATAATGCTGAGTCTGAACGCTGCCAGTCAAGCGTGTGCTATAGGGTGTGACTGTAATATGACTCCCCCGCCGTGACCCAGTGGAACCCATCTCTGGGTGACAGTGATTGGAGATGACTTGGCAGTAAGAAAGTCCTCCTTTATCCATTAATTTTCAAGCTGTGCCACCTGTGCACGCAATTTTTAGAACAAATATTATTACAGATTGCTGTGGAGCATTAAGGGCATAAGCGTATATAAGCATAACTTTGCTCTGTATTTTCTTTTATAAATGTGTGTTTTAAGGCATTGATCTATCGGCTTTCCATACTGAACAAGGCCCTATGTTGTGGTAATTTGTTTATGTGGTAAGTGGCTTAACCAGCGTTTTGCGGATGACACTCCGGTTGAAGCCTGTCCAGAGTTTGGAATGGTGCTATATAATGTAGGTCTAGACAGCTGGATTCAAACAACATTTGTGTTTACCATAGCCTCTGGATTATAAGATCTTTTGAAAAGTAGTATGTACCCGAAACTTTTGCTTGAAAATATTTGAAAATAGAGTTTCTCAATGATCCGGAGTTTACAGTATTTGTGGTGACAGAATAGAGTTCTGATTGATTTTATATTGATAATTATAAGTGGGACTTGGTGTGTGCAGTTTTTTGTTTCATACAATTGCTTTTGTGTGTGGAAATATTGCTCATTTAACCATGTCACGATTAAGCTGAGAATGGGAAAAATGTGTTATGAACATGGGAAAATAGATTGCACCGCATTGTGAAAAGCAATACTGTAATGGATATTTTTTAATGTCTTAAACTTGTGCGCCAGGGAATGCTCAGTAATATGTTGCTGGTTTCAAGCAGTTTGGTAATTATATTTTGCAAGAGTGTGTCAGGTACAGGCTGGTGATGCTGTGAAAGAGAGGTGTTTTGTGTTTGCTGAGAGCAGCCTGCTGTTTGAAATCAATTTATACAAACTTTTCACAGAATACACACCGTAGGAGAGCGAAGAAGTTATTTGCTTTTTGTTTCAATCCCCTCAGTTGTCTCTGCTGTTAATCAATATAAGTATGTCAAACAATGATCACAAACTTTGGAAAAAAAACGTTTATGTCGGTATTTGTATTGTTGTCCACATTAATACAACTTCAGAATTAGAGCTGTGCTGTGTTTATATTGTTCATGCCATATTGAAACCGCTGTGCAGTGGTGTCGTTGTGTCAGGGTTAGTGCACTGCACTTACAATCCGCTAGTTCAATCTGCCGGTGCGGCAGCTTGAAATGACGGGTCAAATTTCTTAAATCCCCCCAACCCACTTCTGTATACCAAGCAGTACACTTGGGTGCACCGCAGTTGATCGACAGGTCACGTTTGGTGGGGTACAATGTGGGTGCAACCAATTTGTGCATAAAATCTGGCTATTTTGGACGAGTTGGTAAACTATGTAATCTAGAGTGATTCTCTCCAGAATTGCACAAAAACTCGTGGCATCCTCCAGTTCACGTTTTAATTTGCACTCGCTTCTGAGGGTCTTACCGTCTCTTTCTCAGACCCTATAATTCTCTCACGCTCTCTGTAAAGAGTCGTAGATATTGTATATTGTCTTGATCATATACATTGTGGCGTGCCACTGCTGCTAATTATTTGCTGTCATTCTGAGTAGGGGTATATATATATATACTCAAATTTTATTGAAAGTGTGTGTGTTATAAATTATAAACTGTATTGAAAGGGGTGTGGGTCACGGGCTGTAAATGGTTGTACATATTCATCTCATCTCATTATCTGAAACCGCTTAATCCTATATAGGGTCACGGTGAAGCCGGAGCCTATCCCGGAAACACAGGGCACAAGGCAGGAATACACCCGACGACGGGACGCCGGTCCATCGCCGGGCATTGCGGGACAATTTTAGTCTGCGAGCCAATCAACCTATCCAGGAGCATGCTTTTGGACTGTGGGAGGAAACCGGAGTACCCGGCGAAAACCCACGCGGACACGGGGAGAGCATGCAAACTCCACACAGAAAGGCACCCGAGCCGAGAAACTCGAACCCGGGACCTTCTTGCTGTGAGGCGTCAGCGCTAACCACTGCGCCACCGCGCCGCCCGGTTGTACATATTGTATATTGCATTTCTTGTATATTTTGTTGTTGGAAAATGTACTCGGAAGAGCAATAAAATCGGACTTAAATAGGTCTACAGAGTTTATTTTGAGCAGCTCTCCAGCGCTCCATCTAGCGGTGGCCCTTCCGCCGTCAGCGACGTAAAGCAAGGAATTGCAGGGCTGCACTTTTTCCTTGCCTTAAGCTGTTATTATGGTAATTTGTTGTACAGTGGTATGGACACTGACCTGGCTGTCATAAGCTACGCTTACCTTTAGGGCCCACAGCCTTGCGATGCGAATCGATTTCGAAATTCACGTTAACGTTGATGGACGGTCGCGTTGCGCTGTGTGTGCAAGCACCGCCCGTTGCGTGTTCTCCCAACTGCCACTCATACTGCCGGGCGTTGTATCTCATCTCATCTCTCATCTCATCTCATTATCTGAAACCGCTTAATCCTATATAGGGTCACGGTGAAGCCGGAGCCTATCCCGGAAACATAGGGCGTAAGGCAGGAATACACCCGACGACGGGACGCCGGTCCATCGCCGGGCATTGCGGGACAATTTTAGTCTGCGAGCCAATCAACCTATCCAGGAGCATGCTTTTGGACTGCGGGAGGAAACCGGAGTACCCGGCGAAAACCCACGCGGACACGGGGAGAGCATGCAAACTCCACACAGAAAGGCACCGGAGCCGAGAGACTCGAACCCGGGACCTTCTTGCTGTGAGGCGTCAGCGCTAACCACTGCGCCACCGCGCCACCGCGCCACCGTGCTGCCCGCGTTGTATTGAGTCCCGGAGAATGTGGGCAAGAGCGCACGCGACTGATCAAAGATCTGGGTGCAAATGTTTTGTTGTTGTTGTTGTTGTTGCAGATGTTAAAATGAGTCAATCGTCTCGCAGATGAATATGATGGCTGCTTCGCGTAAAACCGATGGATTTAAAATGGAATAAATTTTATATCATAACCACCGAGTCTGCACGGCAACCGCTTTGCTATATAAATTCGTGATATTTGGCTGAGTTTGTTACAGATAAGCGCATTGCAGTAGAAGCCTAAACATAGAAAATAGTTGTAGGATTCGAAAAATGAATTATTTTGTGTATAAACACACACGACTTTGGTTCTATACACATAAAAACAAAATATTGTTCAAATCCTTTATGAAAATAAATAAAGGCTCCTTTAACAATAATGTTTAAATTGTAATAACTGTTCATTAAGAAAGGTGTGTATACAAGTGCTACAAATGTCATTGCTATGATATATAATGTGCTTCATGGTCATCAGAGAAAACTTCCCTCATATAATCTTTATTTTATCGCCGTTTTAATAACGGTTGCAGGTATTCCTTTATAGACTAAAGACGCTAATCAATTGTCCTGATTAAACGCATGTGCACGGCTCAACTTTTTACCTTTCGCTTTTATTTGAATGCACATCACCGTTTAATTGTTTCGATTTTACAATGCCCTTAGGCATAAAAAGTGTAAAGCACTACCTTGCAAAGGAGATAAAACAAAAATACATTCAGCCTTCCGCTGACAGTAATCGACCATTCTCCCTTGGTTTCAGTGCGCACTGTAAACCTCAATCCACTATCAGGCGCTGGGAAATGGCACCAGGCATTCATCTAAATTTATGGCGTAATCCCGCTCAGCGCTTGTTTTACCGCACACTCCAGTCAGCGTGGCCTGACCCCACACTGCTTACATTGTAACGAATGGCATTAGGCTGCAAATAGGCTATGAAATGCAATTCATGTGCTAGAATTTTGAATGTGTCGGTGTCCACTCCCCTTCCTGGGATGATGGCAAAAATAACGTTGGCAGCCCTGTGGGCACGTGGTACGTGCGTGTGACTCTGTACGCGCAGAGTCGCACACTGAGAACGGTGGGGACATGACATTTTATATTTATTCTCAGCTTTAAAATAAAAACTCCTCTTTAGGCTACCCCATTGTGTATGATTTCACAATCGTGCATCTCTCCAACGCGTTGCCCGGTCCTACCTGTGTATTGTTCGACACAATGTCCGATGTTTCGTTCTACATGCTTGGAAGACCTTCCTGACGGACTCACAATTTCCATTCTCGAAGACGCTCCGAACACTTGGAGCGTTACGTTGGAATTCGCCAAATTACACATGTTGAAACCTACAAGCAATTCTAACATCCTTTCTCTTTTTAACGCTACGCTACGTTAATTCGTCTTTACATTACTGCTGTAACTTATTCCCGTGGGAAAGTACGGTTTTCCTATAGGAATGCCATTAGTGGCCTGGATATTTTTCACGTGGGTTTACAGTGTGGAAACAAATAACCATCACTCTCTGCCATCATAAAAATGTCCAAGGTAAAAAAAGGATGCCTGTTAACTTACAATCGCTGCCATCGTCTATGTGAATGCCAAGATGCTACTGCAACCTTGAACGCACCTTGCAAATTACAAGAGACGCATTTGTCTCGTTTATTAAGCTGCTGCACACATTATTTCTGAGAACCCCTAAGTTTTCATTGAATGGATTTACACGCAAAATCCTCGCGTCTCACACTCCTACATTGTTCTCCTACGTAGACTCCATCGCGTGTGACGTGTGTGAAATGTTCTCAGATCTAAGAACAGTGGTCACGGGAGAGTTGCTGCATTCAAGAACCCAGGGTAGCACCTCGACAAAATACAAAGAAATCCCATCCATTTGGGATTACACGTAGCAATGTTTTCCTCCCTTACTGGCAAAACAAAGCCGGCTTGCAGGTCCCTGCTGCGTTCGTTGCGCCATCCAGGGACAACTAACGAGAGACTCCTTGGCGAGTCGATGACAAAGCATTGCAATGGATGTCGTGTGATGTGGGGTGCTATGAGTTGCTCAGGCATTAAGTGCCCTCCCTACAAATGCAAATTACGCATCGTCAGTCGAAGGGGCAGTTGTCTCATGTTTGTGCGTGCGCGTGGTATCATTTGTGCATACCTATTCAGAAGAAAATACAACTGAAAATTAATGTGACGGTGTAATATTTATATATTTGTAATGTAGATCTCGGCCCCCCTTCCCACCGTGTCCTTGGCGATCGTTAGTTTTGATGTTGGGTGCTGGGCACTAGTTGTTTCATCCTAACCTGTGCCAAATTGTTGCTCTCTCTCCTCTCGCCCATTTTTTCCTGCCCTGCGACCTCCTTCCTCCACCCCCAGCCCCCATCTGCCAACGTTGTTGCCCTAATATAGTTTTGTTTATTTATGAAACCCTCCTGAGATGTAATTTAGATGTGATATGATTTGTTATGGTTGTTGCATTTGTATTATTCTAAGCAGTATATATAATGGGCGATTGTTGTGCTAGGCAAGAGACCAGCAGTTTCATTTTTAGTTGAAAATTCTCTGAATTGAAATCCACAGACTAAGCCGAATTTTTAACGAAAAATCCAAGAGACCAACAGATTTCCACCACAGCTTTCATTTCCCAATCAGTGACTTTCCCTCCGAAGCAATTTGGTGAAATAAATCGTCTGAAACAAGCTTAATGCCCACTAACAAACCACTAATGCAATTCCTGCCCTGCTAAATAGCATTCATTTACATTTTATTTACCAGAAAACCACTCGTATGATTTCACACTACGCACACGTGTGTATGTGCATATACGCGCTAATACACAGTGATGAAAATTCAACAACAAAACTCCAGTACCATATTATTCACGCGCCGTATACGCTTTGAATAACAAACGCACGTAGGTTTGCTCGTTTGTAGAGCAGGTGTTAGGGGACTTTGGGAACGTGAGCCGTATGGATCAGCCAAGTATATTATTACTCGCTGCCTGGCTGCTGTTGGCTCGATTAGATGGCTATCCTAACTCACCACCGAGTGTCAAAGTCATCAAAAAAGTTACTACAGTGAACAACAGTAAGGCTTGGCAGAGTTTCTGAGCTGGGGCGATATAAGCAAATGCTCACTTTCTTCAGCCTCTTTGCGCGGTTGGGGAGACAGCAAGTGCAAAAGAGTTACTCTGTCTGATGTCGTCACCTTCTATCCTGCACGTTCTCCTGCCCACACTGCCTGCTCACCTGGTGACCTTCAGGGCCATGTAATTGCCACTAACTTGCAGGTCGAGATATGATTTGTGGTTGCCCGAGATTGAAGCTCATTTTACTCAACATCGTAGAACATTCATACTCACGCCAAGTGCTAACGTTCACACAAACCGACATGACAGTTCCAGTGCTAAATCTCATCACGACCGCATAGCGCCCACATCCGTGGTGCCCCAAGCATCTGACTGTGCCTCCCTTGCGAGATGCCGTTTTTTTTGTGTTTGTCAAGTTTCATATCATCAAAACCAGTGGGTACATCTTTTGATATTACATTTTGCTTTGTACAGAACTTTCATAATATTGGTGCCATAACAATTTAAAGATAGGCTTTCAGACCGCTGATATTTTGAGTGTCAGGACAAGTTGAAATCTCAAAATTAAATCTTAATTTCTCAGGCAGCAAGCGTCAGCCAAAATGTATTGATTTCTCATTTAGTTTTAGTTTTGGTTCCCTATAATGAAGATAATCAAATCACGCAAAGCATTTAATTGCAATTTGTAAAGCAGCGTTCACTTATTCACCGCCAAATCAAGCGATACGGGCTTTATGCATGTGTATTTAAGTAACAAATATTTATTAATGTAAAAAAATCCCACATCTAAACGAAAAACGGTTCATCTATGTATCGGGATAACTCTTCTAATGCTAACTCCACTAATTTAAACAAATGATATGACATTTCAAAGCCGGTGTACATTTTATACAAATAGGGTTGAAATTGTAAAAGGAATTATTGACTTTTGGCCCAATGATATTCAACAGCAAGTCAGCGACAATTATGTGGCCCTCTCTCAGAAAAAGTCACACGTTTTGCCAATTTGACATTAACGGCTGTGAAGCTGCTTATACACTCCACCAGTCAAAGCAGCCTGGCGTTTGACCAGGGTCTTGTTTCATACAATGGTGTCGTTGTGGAGGCGGTATGTGATGGGTATGGGAAGATTCTGCAATCGGAGAGATGAGCCAATGAAGCGCTTGTCCATCCTGATATTTCACAACGCTGCTCTTTTGGGATAGCCTTGTCGAACCCTTTATCTCTTTCCTTCGTGACTTTTAGCCTCCAAAGTTGGAACCCAGAACGACTGATGATGCCTCCAACGTAGGAGGCGAAGCGTCGCGAGGAGGGAGCGCTTGACACAGCCATCCCGAAAGAGCAGCTTTTGGAGGAAATTCCCAAGCATCGAGCTGTAAAAACCTACATCAGTCCAACATCTCTCATCTCATTATCTGAAACCGCTTAATCCTATATAGGGTCACGGTGAGCCGGAGCCTATCCCGGAAACACAGGGCGTAAGGCAGGAATACACCCGACGACGGGACGCCGGTCCATCGCCGGTCAGTCCAACATTTCTCACTGTATATAACAGGCTTTGTCAGTGGATTTCCCACTAGTTACACCTCTATCGCAACATAAACTTATAATAAAACACACTTTTCCAACGCTTACCGAGAAATGGTTAACTACTGTGAACGACGTTTTAAACGTCTGCTTTACCTTCGCACTGTATTTAATTATCATTATTATTATTTTAAATCTCAGAGCAAAGTGACGTTTGTTTAAACCTTGGTCAAAAGTGATATAATTTAATGCTAGCCCCTGAAATATAACGTTGTGTTCGTTATATATAGTTCCTTAAATTTATTGGTAGCACTGCACTGCCAAGGATCGCATCAGTTGATATTAATGCTGTTGTTACAATGCCAGAGGCCAATATCAGTAAACCAATTATATTAGCAGGGAGGATTTGATACGTCACGAGATCACACGTGACCCTTGTCAGATCGAACTTCGTTCATTAATTTGTTTTTTCGCCACAGGTCTAAAATTATCTTGTAGCTGTTTGGCCAAGGGTGAGCTCTCCAGCCTCTGTACAAGAAGATAGATAGATGCTTATTATCTCCTCATCTCATCTCATTGTCAGAAACCGCTTCGTCCTGTACAGGGTCACGGTGAGCCGAAGCCTATTGATGCTTATTATTACAGCAGTACCCAGTGAGCTAACAAGCTCTAGATGCAGGATCCCTACGACACAGCAAAGAAGAGGTGGGCAATGCATTTGATCCCGATACTGGATTGTCACACAAATTTGTAATACGACTGCATGACTTCTATTTGTATTCAAAGCCACTCTTCAGTTACAGTGATTATTGTGACCATAACCTATGTGTGGCCACATCAATGTAATCACGTTATTGTCGGCATAACTTATGCACAGATTGTTGCTGTAAGTTTATTATTTTCTTGGGATTTATGCGTTGGAGGGGCGGCACGGTGGCACAGTGGTTAGCGCTGTCGCCTCACAGCAAGAAGGTCCCGGGTTCGAATCTCTCGGCTCGGGTGCCTTTCTGTGTGGAGTTTGCATGCTCTCCCCGTGTCCGCGTGGGTTTTCGCCGGGTACTCCGGTTTCCTCCCACGGTCCAAAAGCATGCTCCTGGATAGGTTGATTGGCTCGCAGACTAAAATTGTCCCGCAATGCCCGGCGATGGACCGGCGTCCCGTCGTCGGGTGTATCCCTGCCTTGCGCCCTGTGTCTGCCGGGATAGGCTCCGGCTCACCGTGACCCTGTATAGGACTAAGCGGTTTCAGACAATGAGATGAGATGTTATCTATATTTATAACCTTTCCTTAGTGGATGTCTGTCTCAGTGGTGAGCCAACTGCGCTACGAACATCATCACCTGAGCGGTGGGTGATGTCTCACGCAGTGCGATGTACTCTCATTCACCAACGCACACAGACCAGCATGGTAAAGTATGGTTCATCAATCCCCATCACTGACATTGGCAAAGACATGTACGTGAGTCATGACTAATATATCTGTGATGCCGTGGCGCGGAACGCTCTCTGCAGGAGAGGTCGAGAACTCGTGCCACCGCCACGGTATCGGGTCCCCGATGAGCGCCGGCGACCGCGTGGCGAAGGCTTCTCACGGCTGGCAGCGGCGGCACGGCGACCCCAGCACTCACTGCGCGACAGATCAGCAGAGGCTTCTGGGTTTTTTTGATGCTCTATTAACAACAACACCATGCCGGGGTAAGACCACACATCGACATCTACCCCCCGCGCGTGCTTCAAGCGCTCTCACACTCAATCTTTCTGTCTACATCCGAGCGCTCGTTCCTCACCAATTCCCAGGAGAACTCTTCCGCACTTCCGTACCCCGCGCTTCATTTACTCCCCCCAGACGTCACATCACACCACGTCTTCACCCAATCCGCAGCACCCGCGTGGTTCACCCATTCTCTGTCTGACGTGATATTTACGATCTATCAGTTGACCTCTCGGCGATGGACTGGCGTCCCATCGTCGGTATATCCTTGCCTTGCGCCCTGTGTCTGCCGGGATAGGCTCCGGCTTC
>JAZEWT010000006.1:7198653-7216853 GCA_036362905.1 Mordacia mordax
TGTGTCTGACGGGATAGGCTCCGGCTTCACCGTGACCCTGTATAGGACTCAGCGGTTTCAGACGATGAGATGAGATGAGTAAATAAGAAGGTGGAGTGAGCAACTGTACACTGGTTGGAGCTCTGTGCTGTAAAACCGTGTGACCATTGCTGGCCACCGCTGGCAGCAGTGTCGTGTCTCTCGATTTGAATCAGGGTCCATGTCAGATGCCACACATTTATTGACAGTTTTGTGTAACAAAAGATTATTAACACTTGCAGGTGCAGCTTACTACTGAGGAGCACGCTCGGCAAATGTTTTTCATCAATGGCAATGAAACGCTTAGCACCAACACACAAGCAATACAGTCTCCTCTTGTGTTGGCATTGGCTGGATCACGAGCTCGCACGATCATGAGAGATGACACTGGCATTGGGAAGCCTTCCTTTATCCAACAGGTCATTGATCATGGCTAATGATGATGACGATGCTAAAATAACGTTATAAAGAATGGAGATTAATCTCACTCATCGTACCATATGAGGTCACCCAGAGAGATCCAAAGGGTCAAAGGGGTCATTGAGCAGTGGGTACACGGGTGGGAGGACAGTCCGGCTATGGCTGGAACGTCTGCTGGTGCCACTTGAAGATTGATGCAGCCTCATTCTTTTTCAGCGATGCTTATTCTCTTGCAGGTCGCTGATGAGACACACCGATGTCATGTTAATGAGTACGTTTGTGACATGAATGTTGCTGTGAAAGAGAATGTTGCTGCTGGAAAAGAGATACCCGCCAAAAGTAGGGCTATGCGTTGAATTTGAAATGGGGCTTCTTTCACGCCAAGCTATTGTAAATATTAATAAGTTGTACTTCTCGAGCACTTTTCACCCAAGGGTCACAAAGCGCTGCGGTTGAGTGACCAGGTTCGACAAGACAAAATCATTGTCAGGTCAGTAATTTTTTTCTTTAACCTCAGTCACACAAACTGTGCATCATCAGCTGTCATTTGACACCTCATTCATTGATATTTGTGGTGTGGCTTAATAAAAGCTTCACAGACGTACAGACTAGCAGTCTTTTAGAAAGAGTAGTTATAGACAACTCAATGCATATTCTGCATTGCAAGGGCTCCACGCATGCATGCAGATGACCAAGTGGTTCCAATATGTTGCCACGGGGCTTGTTAGATGTGTGGTGCCCAGCCTCGACCGTGCCAGGCCACGTGCAGGTGGGGAGTGCGTTCGGCTTTCCCCCTCCCCCGCGTCCATGCAAATTGTCAGCGAGTCACATGGTGCGGGGGGGGCGGCCGGATGAGGTAATGTGTTTGTCACCCAAACTGATTTAATCAATAACAGGGTTGGCAGTTATCCTCTCTCGGGCTAATGAGTAACCAAGCTGGCAGCTAAAGCGGGTGCGTAAGTGATTATGAACACGAGCGCGTATGCCAGAGGAGAGCTCGCCTGAGAAGTGTTTCAGGAGGCCGAGGTACGATGTAAGGAGCGCTGATGTAGGAGTTCGTTTTGGACCGCTACTCCGGCCGTGTGCTGCTGGTAGAATAAAACATTGAAAAGCATCCAGAAGACCTCTGCTCATCTCTCGCTGGCTCGGTGCATCGCTGAGTGATGGTGAAACAGTTATGCCACCGTTGAAGTTCTGGAGGCTGGCTCCACATGGCCGCACGCGCAAGTTGGACCCACGGGTGTCTGGCGGGGATTACGACTGAGGTCGACTCCCTTGGAGGGTTCCCCGCTGAAACGCCACAGATGGATAACTCGTCGGGATTCTGTTTGCTGTAAAGTTGTACACAGAATCATAAAAATCACGGTTTATAATCGAGCAATAGATTAATTTAGATAGACTGATGATAGATACACTTTATTGTTATCCCATCCGTATGCAATTACAGTATATAGAGGAACGAAATTACGTTTCTCATGGTCCCTGGTGCAAAACCAAAACAAGGCTAAATACACATTTAACAGGGCAGGGAAAATACACAGACGATATATAGACCACATATAGTAGAGTGAAGTGGCCAGTGCAGGTATACATGAGTGTGTTTGGAGGGTGATGCGTCTGTGCCTTGCTTGTTATGATGAAGAGGGGCGAGGTAACATGGTATTGAGGAGCCTGATGGTTTGGGGGAAGAAGCTATTGCAGAGTCTGGCAGGTCTGGCCTGGATGCTGCGGTACCTTTTTTCCAGATGGCAGGAGGGTGAAGAGTTCGCAGGAGAGGTGGGAGGAGTTCTTTACAATGTTGGAGGCCTTGTGTGTGCAGCGTTTGAAGTCGATGTCCTGGATGGAGGGGAGAGAGGTTCCAATGATGTTCTCCATTGTCTTCACTATCCGCTGCAGGGACTTACGGTCAGAGGTTTTGCAATTCCCATACCAGACAGTGATGCAGCCGGTCAGGAGATTGTCAATGGTTCCCCTGTAGCATATGGAGAGGATGGGTGGAGGAAGGCTGGCTCTTCTCATTTATCGGAGGAAGTGGAGACATTGTTGTACTTTCTTGGCCAGGAATGCAGTATTGACTGATCAGCTCAGACCATCTGCAATATACACACCAAAAAAAACGTGGTACTTCTGACTGTCTCCACTATGGAGTCGTTGATGAACAGCAGTGAGTGGGCCGCGTGGGTCTTCCTGAAGTCTATGGTCATCTCTTGGTTTTCTCAAAGTTAAGAGACAGGTTGTTGTCTTTGCACCATACCTCCAGCTCCTCCACCTCTCCTCTATATGTAGTTTGATCGTTATTACCGCACCACTGTCGTGTCATTCACAAACTTAATTATACGATTAGAGCTGTAATTGCCGGAGCAGTCGTGCGTCAGCAATGTGAAGAGCAGTTGGCTGAGCACACAGCCCTGGGGAGCGCTGGTGCTCAGTGTAGTGGTACTGGAGATGTTGTTGCCGATCCACACCATCTGAATTCTCAGTCAGAAAGTCTGGGATCCAGTTACAGAGGAAGGTGCTCAGGCCCAGCAGGCCCAAGTTCCCTATCAGCTTCAGGGGGATAATTTTCATTGATGCAAAGAAAATGAATGTTCTTGACCTCTACTTGTGAAAGGTCGTAGTCAGTGGGATGAGAAAATATTTATTTCATAATTATATCACAGCCATTATAATTTTGAAAAGCTAAAGCACTCGACTAACCCAATAAGGATGCGCTTAGCCTTCAACACAATTGAAAATAACCATTAATTTGAAAACGTGTTTGTAAAAAGATGATGCTTATGAAATTGTGTACGCTGTTTGTGACATTGCTAAACAAACTATAAATAATGATATGCCACAATTGACATTGGGACACAATTGCCTACTTAGCATTTAAAATTCCATTTAACACTTTTAAGTTCTCCGCATAACTACAAGCATGGCCTATTGTTAAACCACCATCAAAGAAAGTGTCGGGAATCACGGTGACACCGATCTCCTCCTTCACATCCTCATGCTCCCGGATCGATCGCGCTAACGTGGAAGCTTCCTCATATCCACCGCCGACAGGCAAAGAACCTTAATTAAACACTTACACAATGCTAACAGTCAAGAACACAACTCAATACCCACTGGGGAATTTACCCTCGAACACCAACTAAGCGCTTCACGCCATCACCAATTCCTCACCCTTCACTACCCTTTAAAACCCGCACTCCTCTGTAGACATTCGATGGTTACGTCAGGGTTGTTCACCTGTTGGGGGGGGGGGAGGAGGTGCTCCCCTCCCCCTCCAACCTCACCTCTACTAGACCTCTCTCCGGTCGAGCACCCATGGCAACAGTGCCAGCCTATCAGCTCTGTCCCGGCACACCGCCCAATTAGACCGCTGTGACCTGGAGATCGGCCCGCCTCCACAGCACGAGCATCGAGATGCACCTAGCCTAGCATGGGGCGGGGCTTGGCACCACAACAGAACCCACCCTAAGGGCGATCTTGTTCCAAGCATTTAACACGTTCTTCTGACTTATTTTGTTCATGATGTTTTCTGCTGACATGACTGCTTTGACGTGTACGTTTACTGAGAATTTGAACCTGGTATCTTCTCGTGCGGACATACATAAAAACAACACTTGCTCCATTAGACATAGATTGTTGTTTTGTCCATAAACTGATTTGGGTGCTGAAAATCAATGGACATTGTTTGAACGATTTCTATGGGTGCGCCTTATCATAAGGATCTGGCATTTTTGTGTAGTGCACTCGCTAGATACCTTCATTGGTAAAAGAAACCAGTTTTATAGAAAATGCATTATTTGTTTTATTTAGTCATTAAATTATTCACTATTAAAATTTGCAAGGGCACGACCCTAATTTAGTATTCTGGTCTAAGTTGCCACTGAGTGACATCATATTAAAACAGAATTTACATTGCTCATTTACACGGTTGCATAATAATGCTTCAGCATCGGTAACACGAAATCACAGCCAGAATAGAAGCAGCAGGACATCTTAGAATTTTATAACAATTTTCAAGTGATGCAAAAGTGGTTTTTTGTTTAAATATGCACAGACTGTAGTTAAACACGTTTTAAAATAAATAAATAACGGCCATGAAACCGTAGCAGGAACGGAATCATCCTAATCTGTCGGGAAGCAACACCACGATGTTGATGTATGGAGGTGATGCAATGCAGTTACGCATACGGAAATGCTAATCAATAATTCTCAGCGATTTCAGATAACCGAAACTAGATACCTTCATATTAACTCAACAATATTGACAAAGCATCATTGACTAAAGGCCACGGTTGATTTATTCTGGAGCATTTAAACCTCACCTTTCACACAGCTGCATAAACATTCTCGTGATAAACTTCAATTGCTGTAGGGAAATCTTCTGATTCTGTATAACTCGTCTTGCTGAGACTTAGTCACAGGCATTTAAATAGTTTCTGCACGACCAACGGAAACATCTAAAATCTTATGGTGGAACACTTGAAGGTCACATATCTACTGCACAGAATTTCGGCATCTGGCAGAGGTTAGAAAGAGTTAGCTAGGTATGGTGGCTTTGATCACGATTACGACTTGGTTATGTGCAACGAAACATTAGTTTCATAATTAGTTATACCATGCTTTTATGTTTTACAAATGATCTTTTACAATTTTCACCAATGACATTGGCATGCTTATACTGTAGTCTGTCACAGTGAAAAAATAAATGTCAGTTCAATCTGGGAATACTCATCAAATCCAACCTCATTCCATATTTAAGACGTTGCAGAGCATAAGAGAAAGAAATAAGGGAGTGTAATTCCTCGGATTTTTCACTTTTGAATATATGTTTACAATCAGGCCACATGCTGGGTTTGTCCCACATGCCGGGCACCACATACTGCAGTGCCATGGCTTTGTGTTCTTGCCTCCCTTCAGCCCAGCCCTGCCGCCCAGTCCCATTCACTCGCCAGGGCTCATTAATTATTTAACATGCTGCCACTTGGCTTCAAGGAACTGAAAGACAGTGTACTCTTTGACAATTGAGTGAAAGTAATCTATCACCGTCTTTTATTGAGACTAAATTACAAGACAAGCCATCCCGCGAAACTAAAAAGTAATGAATTCTCCAAAATGTGGTCACTTTAGCATATTGTATATATGTGAAATTAGAAGAAGGTATATTCATTAAATGTCATGTAGTTACACTTTTCAGCACATTATGATAACGTCCTAACTTATTACTGGTTTAAAAACTTAAGTGGAACTCTTAATATCTAAAAATGTTCAATGAAATGTGCAATGGAAATTGTGAATCGAATATATATGTAGGTGGTGGGGCTTTTTATGACGTACAGATGTAATACTGTATAACATCTCATCTCATTATCTGAAACCGCTTAATCCTATATAGGGTCACGGTGAAGCCGGAGCCTATCCCGGAAACACAGGGCGTAAGGCAGGAATACACCCGACGACGGGACGCCGGTCCATCGCCGGGCATTGCGGGACAATTTTAGTCTGCGAGCCAACCAACCTATCCAGGAGCATGCTTTTGGACTGTGGGAGGAAACCGGAGTACCCGGCGAAAACCCACGCGGACACGGGGAGAGAACATGCAAACTCCACACAGAAAGGCACCGGAGCCGAGAGACTCGAACCCGGGACCTTCTTGCTGTGAGGCGTCAGCGCTAACCACTGCGCCACCGCGCCACCCACTGTATAACATTACGAACCTATTGTGTAAAATACGTTAAACTGCTATTAAAATTCCAATGACTGAGAGAATTGTCACTACTGAGATGATGTTGTAACAGACTCCACTTCAGGCGAGACATAAGGTTGTTGCAGCTTTTCACAGGTGCTGAGACGAAGGCAATTTGTTAATTAAGCACAGCGTGTTATTAAGAGTTACAGTCCTCCTAAGCTCACGTGCCACTCACCTTTCTCTCGTTATAATCCCGACTCCGCTTTCAATAGAAATCCCATAAAGAGGGATCCAGCTGATCATTTTAATTACTGCATTTGTTATGGTGTGAATGACAAAAGATGCTGTGTGCAATAATGCAAAAAAAGCAATTTACATTTATGTTTTGTACTTTTAAAGTATCGGCGATGGACTGGCGTCCCATCGTCGGTATATCCTTGCCTTGCGCCCTGTGTCTGCCGGGATGGGCTCCGGCTTCACCGTGACCCTGTATAGGACTAAGCGGTTTCAGACAGTGAGAGATACTTTTAAAGTCTTTCTACGGAGAGGAGTAACGTATTTGTTTAATGGCTCGGAGAGCAAGCGCACAGATGCACACGCGTTCATAATCAATGCGGGTTTCTGCACTAATATTTTTGATTTCATCGAGAAAACTTGGATTGTCAAAGTGTCCTGACAAAGACGCTATGTATGCCACACTCGACGAGGAAAATTCCGTATATTTATTCATATATACATGCATAGTCCTTAAAAAGTATTACACGGTCTTTTTATCCAGACTTACGCTCGCGATTTAATATATTTAAAAGCAGCAAAAAGAAATTCTGTTTCAATAACCAACTACACCGGTGAAAGGATCTCCCAGTTGTGTTGTGAACTGTTTTAAAAATTGCCTCAAGGTGGATGTTTTGCAACTCCAACTCTTTCCTTTAAGCTCGACAATGAATGTGAGAGACTAGTAATGATTGACACATGTCACTTCGTCTGGTGCTGGATGAGGAGCTCCGAATGCCACGTCAGTCGCAGAGGTTGTCCGACCATATTTCACCCAGCTGGTCAGTGCAAGGTGGTAAAGTGGCGTTACATATTGTGATATAATACAAAGTAATTCTGTATTGACGCTTAAGAGTGGAATAAAAGACACACACAATACACACAAAAAAAACATAATTTGTGAATAGAAAGCTTACCATAGTTACTTCTTTTCAATGACCTGTAAGCAAAGAAAATCACATTTCTCAAAAAGCATATCCCCTTCGAAGAAAGAAAATGTTACTAGCTTAATCTAATATATCCATATACGTATTACAATGTGTAAATGGATTTCAGTGTGAATAATATATCAATTAGTCTGCACGAGCTGCCCAATAATATTCATTGTCATATTTCAAAATGGTATTTTATAATAATAAAAATACCCAACCTAAATATTTATGTAAAAAATACACACGAACCAAGGTTTAAAACTAACGTTTTGTGTCATTTTGTGCACGGATGAAAGAATGAATCAGTTTTCTTTGTATTGTACTGAACATGGGTGATACATTTGGGTATTTATATAATTCCCTTATTATATTGCTTTCCTGATTTTGAAAAATGGCATAGCTGGTTAAATGTATACTCCCGACAGCTAACGTCACATGGGATGGAATTATATGAGGAACACCTCATTAACACATCTCAGCTGGGATATTGTGTGTAGATTCTAATCACTGGAAATGTTTTATAAACAATCGTTTCATTTTACCCTTTTGTTTATTGAAGAATCTCTTTTTTTAAACAAACAAAGCGCGTTATTGGTGCCATTGCACAGATTTTGTTTAATTTTCCAGCGAGCAAAGTGCATGAAGGTAAAATAGCATTTCAGCATTTCTTTCTTAGCAGCAAATGAGCGTTTGTGACTGAATGCTTGTCAATGCGTGGGTTACTGACAGCCTAAAGGTCTCAGCACAATTAGATGATGCATTATGCATGAGCAGTTGGGAGAATTTTCATGGCGTTTCTGAATCTTATCGTCTTGAAAATCAGTTTGATTCTGTGCCCAAAGTGTTGACATTCTTTGCCGAGTGTAGGGTGACCTTGTTCCTTAGGCACACTCTGGGTATTTTTGCAGCCTGTGCTGGTAACGCCTGATAAGCGATGCGTTGCTGTTGGGCCGTTGTTGTTCTTTATTGTCCTGTCAGGGAGGGAGTCGTTGCCAAAATGCCACTGGGGTTGCAAAATCTGCGTCTGCACCTCGTCACATCATTGTGAATCCTGGCTTTACATTGCATGCGCAATGCACAATTAACACCTTAATCAGACACATTAAGTTAATACAAAAACTTAAATTAATCGATTTATTTGGTATGTATTTGTTATCCAAGTCATAGACACCCGATTGGGTATATTTGCACGTATTTGAAATGTAACCTTGTTTCAAAGGGCTCAGATGTATGCACTTGAGGTCTGGCCCGTTAGTCTTGGGTTGTGAACATTGCCGGCATTTCTTTGATCATGATCGCCGGCCACTCTCGAGGACTGAGCTGCCCACAGAAATTGCATCTGTTGTGCACTTTATAAATGAGGACATGGATTGGTTAATAGGCGCACTAATGCATGGAGTGTGTTATTATCGTATTTTTCGTATTCCTAATGCATCTCTTGTAATTCTGTAATCAGTTACAAGAGCAATTTTCTCCGTTGTGCACTGCATATGTCGAATGTTTAAGTGTCAGAGAACCACAATCATTTACAAAGGCACTGGTTCGACCACTGATCAACTTTGCAAAAAGGTCCGAAGATTATGGGCCACGTGTTCTAATTTATCAAATACTTGCTACAGCGTTTATATATTTTGAATTACCCTTTTGGGATACAGTAATAGGTTTCTTTTTTATATATATATAAAATGTTCCGCACAGCACATCGAATACCATAATTTACCCTTTTTCCTGCCTAATTACCCATTGGGTAGAGTTTAGTGCAACGTTTATTGGGCCATTAAGGGGTGCAATATTTTTTTAGCGTAATGTATTTTTAAAAATTTGAATTTACAGACCGCTCCTATCTTGTTTCTACTAGATCATTGCGCAGGGGACGTTCCATTCATAACCCCCTAATTGCCATGTAAGCTGTGAAAAGGGGCATCTGGCGAAGCTCGTCGACTCCCAGCCACACGCAGCCACTTTCAAGAGCATCCTGCCCACAGGGTGGCGTCCCTCTTAGTCAGCCGTCACTATGACGACGGTGATGGACCAATTGGTGACCTCAGAGGGGATTGGTGAACCCCAGGAGCGCAGCTGCCGATAGGATAAGAACCTCTCATGAATATTTAATCTCCCATAAGAGGGTGATGTCGATATCAAGGCAAGAGATTTGGGGGAAGAGAAACACATTAAGGAAATAACCTGCATATGGGATGTTATGCCACCATACAGCAGCTTTTTACATGAAGCAGGGGTTAAAAAGGGCTTCTTAATATATTTTGCCTTTCAGTTTTTATTTAGTTATAGCAATGTGTAAAATTGTTTTCATTGTTTAGATTTATTTATTGCTAAAAATATATATATATTTGCAGAAATATTAATTAATTTATATTTTACACCTTAGTCCCTTTTACACGCAAATGTTATTGTCGGGCAAGTAATATATCCAATTTGCAGATACCATTGTCATAAAATAGATTCCCCATTTGGCAAAACGTTTGCGCTATAACAAATAATGCATCATTCGCCAAAATATCTGTTTTACACTCCCTGCCTGTAGCAGACTACAAGCACATGTTGGCACAATCTATAATTAGAATGGCTTAGAATAAAAAGCTGCTCTGCATGTTAAAACGCTGAGTGCGGGAGAATAGATGAAATGCACGTAGTTATTTAATGGGTAACAATACACTTAGAAAAACACTGCAATTCAATTTCTAATTTATTTGTTTTATTTATATAGCGGCGGCACCTTTCACCCAGGGTGGCACGGTGGGCCAGTGGGTAGCGCTGTCGCCTCACAGCAAGAAGGTCCCGGGTTCGAATCTCGGCTCGGGTGCCTTTCTGTGTGGAGGTTGCATGTTCTCTCCCCGTGTCCGCGTGGGTTTTCGCCGGGCACTCCGGTTTCCTCCCACAGTCCAAAAAACATGCTGCTGCATAGGTTAATTGGCTTGCAGACCAAATTGCCCGCAGTGCCCGGTGATGGACTGGCGTCCCATCGTGGATATATCCCTGCCTGCGCCCTGTGTCTCTGACAATGAGATGAGATCATTCACCCAGAGGCTGCAAAGCGCTGCAGGAAACAGAGATGGGAGAAGACAGCCACGCTGTTAGCTGACGTCCCATTGTATTTTGGTATCGGCCAATTAATGAGTGCTTTTTTTTAGCTCTGGAAGGAAACCAGAGAAGGCGGAGGAAACCCACGCAGAACAGGGGGAGATAATACACAAGCTCCACACAGAAAGGTGCCTGACGCGGGAATTGAACCACCTCTGGCATGAACTTTCCATGAGACGCTGGTGTTACCACTGCACAGTCACTGTGCCACCCAATATATAATAATAATAATAATAATTGCACTTCTAGAGCGCTTTTCACCCGAAGGTCACAAAGCGCTAAACAAAGTTGCGGAGATAACGGCATGTTAGCAACAACAACGACATAAGAACAACAAATCAGCAATAATAACTCTTTTGGGCTTTTGTTTGAGTAGCATTGAGCAATAATGCAGTCAACGCTATTGTGGTGCACACCCTACCAAAATGTTACCTCTGGCAAACTTGTCATCCATCGTAACTGCAATCTTGCACATTACTTACCGTGTAGCACATGTTCACATTTAATTATATTTTGTGTTGATCTTAACGTACGATATTGGAAGCGGTGGTGCAGTGGTTAGAGGAAAGTATCGTGAACCCAGACAGCAGTGCCCAGCCACGACCAACAACAGTGGCGGCCACTGTGTCTCCCCCTCACCCCTCCACTCACCAACCTTCACGGCCACTGTGGTGAAATATGGTGAAAACACTCCCATGATCGACACGGAATCATAGCGCCTTCATTCAGCAGCGGCCGGATGATATTTTGCAGCTCAGTCTTTTAAACTGAGCTGCAAAACATTGTTCACTATTTAAAGCAGTTCCAGTATCATTTTAACCAAACATTGAAATCACTTAATGTGCAGGTAGGTGCTAAGTGTAGTATTGTGAGTGGTGATCCCTTCTTATAGAGGCGTTTATCTAGCAGAGGATTGACCATGTCTGCTAAATGATAACAACTGGCGATTATCGCCAGATACGGTAAAACCTGTTGTAATCTTATATATGTATACTGGCAAAAAAAGTACCCATAGCGTTAACAGCCCCACCTAAGCTAAAAGCATTGATACTGCATTGTCCTGGGCTGACTACCTTTTGGCAACGACTGACACCGGCAAATAGGCTCAAAAGGAAGCCACTGCCAGATGAAGGTCGGTCAGTTGAAGGACAAAGCATAGGTTATCAAAGCTACCTGTTTGCATACTTTGCCACTAGTATGTGTGGCTTTTGCAAACTGGACGAATTGTAAAATGTGTCTATTTTGGTGTTTGGGATCTTAACACCTGCATAATCGCCAGATACGGTAAAACCTGTTGAAATCTTATATATGTATACTGGCAAAAAAGTACCCATAGCAATAACAACTCAGTTGATGATTTCGGACATTATACAAAATACACGCATATGTGCGTGCTGGCTATTTACTTATCAGAACCGAACGTACGTTAGAGAGTAAATGTGACTCACAAGGAAGAAATTGTTTGTAATGTTGACAATACGATAGTTTGTGACCGGGTTCCTGCACTTAAAATTCACTGAAGCGTAGACACACTGGCATCACAAACACTATGTTTATATACAGAATTAAGCAATTTGTATTCTAATTTCATTAATTCACTTCCCTCGCCCCTGCTCTGTCTTCAATGCAATTCATTATAGTGCTCACATCGATACATATCACGACTCTAATAGGGGTGGCCATACAAACATTTTTGTAAACGAAAGTTGGCCAGACTATTAATTAGAGATTATTTGATTATTTTGATTATTCATGCGGCGTGTTGTACAGGTGCGGGTTTCATTCGTTGCAGGATTTGATTGGTCCCAGCGGTGTCTGCAACCAATGGGCTTGGTTCGAGGGGGCAGTGACCCTTATGAGGATCCGCCTCCCTCCACGGCTCTCTGCACGGAGGTGTATAACGCACTGATCTCTAACCTCTTGAAGCAAGTGAAACAGTGCCTGATTTTAAATTACACTTTCCTTCGCAGTTACCCCATAACCTCAAGTGGAAATTCATTCAACGGGGCTCCTCTTTGTTGACTATCATCCTGTGTTTTAATAATTGTAATAATTATATCTGCCTATACCACACAATACAATTGGGATGTTAAGAGCACCTTCACGTAGTTGGATGTCAATACATTGTACAGATGTAGGATATTGAAAATATGCATATTTTGTAATACCAAAAGATTAGATAATTTTCAATATTATTGAGTCAATCTGGTAAAATAGCTTATCTTGTGATGATGCCTGTATATCTATATGAACGTTCATACAATGCGTTATTATCAATACCCACTTAATCCTGTACGGCCTGAGCATATCCCCGCAATACTCTAGTCTATTTAAAAAAATGTTGACAGCCACACTCATTCACTATCTTAGTTTTCACAGTTTGCTCCCCTCTATATAGGATGCCCGTATCAGCATCGCCCATTATGAAAGAATGGTAATTAAATGTGTTTTAGATAGTGCATTAAAACACACAGCACACTGTAGGAAGAAGATTGTATCGTGCAGTGGCAATGGCGACACCAATCTTATCACGATGAGATGGTCCCAGGTGTTTAATAATAATCCACTCTGTGGTCGTTTCAAATGCGTTTGCGATATGCACTGCGGTTCAAACTTATCTCTCATTGTATGTATGCAATATTTGTTGATACCTTTTCCTGTTATCATCATAATCCATGATATATCCACTGCTGAATGAAGGCACCATAAATAGCTCGGCGGCTATTTCACGATCCTGCGCTGCAATCATCCGGCGAGCAGCTGCACACGAACTCACGTGATCGCTCCATCTCTGTGCTTGACGTCCTGGCAGCTGCACACGAACTCACGTGATCGCTCCATCTCTGTACTTGACGTCCTGGTAGGTTCCCCGGCTAAGTTCGCTTCCACACCGCAGCTGCTTTGCCTACCGGCAATCATCACTTCTGGGTACAAATCAAGATCACTTACATTTATTCATTATCACAGCCGACTTAATCCTGTGGAGGGTCGCGGTGAAGCCTTGTAACCTGCATCTGTCGGGAGACTATCCCGACAGATGCAGGTTACCAAGCTGGGCTATGCCCCCTAATGGGACGCCAGTCCCTTGCAGGGCACTGGGGGCAGTTTAGTCAGCAGGGAGAATTAAACTAGGCGGTAGCAGCGTGTATTTGGATAGTCGGAGTGCCTGGTGAAAACCCACCCAAATATGGGGAGAGAACACCCAAACGCCACACAGAAAAGGTACCCAAGCCAGGAATCAAACCCGAGAACTTCCAACTGTCAGGTAGCAGTGCTACTCAGTCACAATTACGTCTTAACAGACATATTCACTGTTCCACGTGTTTCTTGTTTTTTTTAAATCAATGTACTTCAATGCATGCATCTCACATATATTGTTATCGTTATTTAATGTTGATTTTTCTGATCCACATGCATTGCTCAATTTTGTTTTCCTTTAGGAATGTTGGTAGGTTTCTTCTCATAATCAAATTCAACCTTCTAAAATCACTTTAACAAAGTCCTATCTACCGCATTTCAGTTCTCTGGTTAATTATTTTGATCATGATTCGTTTTGCAGAGCCGAGGTAGGTACACATGTTGTGCAGTGTTTTACATTTGACCTTAATTTCCGTCCTGTGTTTATTGCTTATAAATACTGTAATACACCTGCTACGTTTATCAATAACGGAGGGAGATTTTAATGGGCTCTCATCTGGCTTTAATAAAGTCAACGATTCGCCTGCTTTATTAGCAAGTGGGATCTCTTTGTTAGCTAAACATGTTTTTTTTCTAGTTGATATGTTCATAGAATGAACGACATTGGCCCAGTTGGAACCACCAGAGGTCCACATGTATTTATATGATGATCATAATGAATATTGGCTGCTAGATGACAATGATTTTAATATTGACGGTGACTCTGTCTGATTTGCTTTTGTTCTATGACCCATGATAATCCCACGAATGATTTAAGAAACAAATCCAAGCAGCCATTGACGTAAAACAATTGTGAATGATCACGTTGATCATGAAGGTAATGCAATTAATTGTGACATAGCAGTGATATGGATTGTGACTTTGCAGGCTGGCGAGGGTGATGAATGGAGAGGTTTTCATTGATAATTATGATAAACCAATGTTTATATTTAATTGCGTAATTACATTTTCTCTAGGAAAAAGAGTAATGCATGGGTGCGTGCTGTAGTGTTGATAATTCTTTGATTGGTTATTCATTAGGAGAGGGATTGTCTTCGTGCTAATTGACTGATAATATTAGAATACATAAGACACAGTGTCTGGCAAATGTTGGCGCCGGCTGGCTGCGTGGCTGCCTACTCCTCACCTCTCTGACGTTTCCTTGGGCTTTCATATCCATCTCATCCATGGCCAGGTGTGGAATGTGTACGCATTGCAGACTGTGTTATTATTTTTATCAACGTTATTGTTTATGTTCAGTGTATTTGGATGACAGCAATCAACAGCGTAAGATTTATTAAAGGGCACGTGAGACATTTGTCCAGGTTTTAAAACTACACAAGTGGTCATGCACGAAATTCCCAAGAGGACGGTAGTGTGGTGCTATGAGTAGTGCTGCTTCGTCACAGGAAGAAGGACCTGAGTTCGATTCCTGGCTAGGGTACTTTTTCTGTATGGCGTTTGTATGTTTGCGTGTTTTTTTGCTAGGTACCCCGGTTTCCTCCCACAGTTCAAAGACATGCCGCCCAAGTTAATTGTCCTAACTAAATTTCCCCCAGTGTCCTGAGATTTTGTAACTTACTTACCCCTCTCCCCTGCACAAGTAATAAAAAGAGTTGCATAACTTTGTTCAATAACCAGAATATGACTTTATTCATATTATAATTAAACACGTTAATAATACGATCTTTATCAATCGCTATTTTACTATGTTATAATTTTATCATACAATTTCTCCCTTCTTGACACAAATTTTTCCCTATTGCATTCGAGTTTTTGAATGAGGTTTGGGAATGTTATGCTTCAGTACACTCCACGTCACCTAAGTTGACGTGTGGGAGGGAACGAGCTCCTCTGCTCCGAGATCCCGGGGGCAATAATATTTAAATCTGATTGTCAGTCAGGATTAGTGCCCGCATAATCCTGTACAAGGTTACAGGGGTGGGGGGGACGAGCAGAACCTATCCCGGCAGACAGAGGGTGCAAGACGGGGTTATACCCAGGATGTGACACCAGTACATCGCAGGCCACAGTTTTGTGGAAATTTATTCAGCAGGACAATTAAGCGAGGCAGTAGCGTATCTTTGGACGGTGGGAGGAAACATGAGTATCCGGCAAAAACCTACGCGGACGTGGGGAGAATTACGTAAACTCCACACGGAAATACACCCGAGCCGGGAACCGAATCTGGGTCATTGTTGCTCTGAGGCAGCAGCGCGACTCAATGCGCAACCACGCCGCCCCGTAAATCAATTGTGGCAAGGGATATACAAAACCGGATGATAATGTTTGTGATGATTTTATTCTTGCGATTTCACTAGGGAGGTAGGTTAATTAGTATAGTGGATCATGTGAATTGGTTTTGGGTGGCAGCAATGAATTGAATAGACATTGTCTGATTCATTATGATGCTGAACGTTGAATTCATGTACAATTCACCGGGATGGTGAGAGTCAACTGATTCTGGTCTTTTTTTTTACCGTTAAGGCAGGTTTGTGTGAATTTTGTTTGGGTGGTTCGTGCTTTGTGTGTGGATCATGCGAATCGGTGCAGTCGTTCAAATATGAAATGTGCCTGAGTCAGTCGGTCAGTTTTTATTCAAGTTGAAATGTATATGTTTATTTTATGGCAGAAAGAACTCTGTGAGCTTGCAAACTCTAGATGTAGGATTCGTGTGACAACAATGTATAACACAAAAAAAGGTATTTTGTCCTTGTAGAAGGATCCGTTGAGCTACGTAGCTCGTTTTAATAGTTTTCCTGCGGGGAGTGGTAAGCAAATTATATTTCAGGGCACAGAGTAGAATTTTCGTGAGGACAATTAATTTTGGTCTGTGGGAGGAAACTTGAGTACACAGCAAAAACCCACGCGAACATGGGAAGGACACGCAATCTCCACACAGAAAGGCAACGGAGCCGGGAAATGAACTCAGGCGTTTCTTGCTGAGGCAGCAGGGCTATTCGTCACACAATCGGAGTTAATGCGAATTGTGTTTGTTGGTAACAATTTGGCCCGTGTGCGTTCCCAGGAGATCGGGGAAGCGGAGAAAGAGAGGTGAGGATTTAATTTGATGTGATATTATCATTTATAACGCGCGGCACAGGATTCGTTCAATGCCGACGGCGTCCGTTCGAAAGAAAGAGCGACTTAGAGTTGCGAGGAAACGCAGAGTCGAGGTGGAGACAGCCACGCGGTTAGCCAGCGCCAACATTTGCCAGGCACTGCGTCAAATGTGCTGTGGAAAGAGAAAAGGCGCTGCCGTTTTTGGCAATAATGCAAGTGTTCAGATGTTAAAACACTAAATAGATACTTTTCACGGCGTCCTATATACGCTGATGTTATGGAGCAATGTATGCTTTAATATGAAGGCTTTCGTGACCAATGCAATCGATAAAATCCATTTTTTGGGTGAAGTCACGCAAAAAATGTATGCGTCTATGGGAAGAAAGCAGGATAATTCGGATTAAACACAGAACGGGCGGAGAACACAAACAAGCCACACAGAGAAGCGCCAGAGGCGGGAATCGAATCGCCTCGGGCAGAATTCCCTTTCTCTGAGGCTCTTGATGTTCGCTCTGGCCGAGGGTGATGATTCGTGGTCGAGGCTGGGTTTCGTGCAGAGTTGCGGTGGCGAGCCGCTGGCGGGTGCTGTAGCCACGTGGTGAAGGCGTGAAACTGCAGCTGAATGGTGGTGACATCGGCGGATCTGCTGCGAGAGAGGGAGGAGGAGGAGGAGAGAGAGAGAGGGGAACGGACAGGGGTGGTGGAGGGGAAGCCTTCTCTCGCTCTCGTACAGCAGCTCACAGCCCCTGGACCGGACACGCAGGGGGGGTCGCGGCTCCCCGCAAGGATGTTGTTGTTGTTTGACTTGGACTGGAGAACAGCAGATCTGACCGAAATGGTCTAGCGAGACAATAGCTTACAACAACAACGCCACCACCCACACCGGCATAGTGTTGTACAACCCACGTCCAGTGATAACGACGTGACAGTATAAGATAACAGCACGAGCAAAGAGCTAGCATAGCTGAGCGGCGAATGAATACTTGAGTGGGGAACGGCAGGGAGGGAGAGGAGGGAGGCAAAGCGCGGAAGGGGTTACAACATCCATGAGGAGGAGGAGGATATCCATGAGGAGGAGGCTGCGTGGCACCAGGACGCGTGGATGTTGTTGCTGCTGCTGCTGCGCCCCTGGACACGTGTGCTGAGACTATGGAGCCGGCAGAACCAGGGAGATACGTTCGCAAGACGGTGTCGCACGGGCTGGAGGATCAGAAGAGGGTGAGTCGCGGCGCTTGGTTCCACCCGGAGGCAGCCTCCTCATCCCTCATCCACATCGTCCGCCTGGTCCTTCTCATCCTCTACCATCCTCTTACAAACCCTGCCCATTATATTTCTCTTCGTCCTCTTCTTCATAATCCTCCTGCTCCGTGTACTCTTCCGGTCTCGATCGTCCTCATCTCCCTCCACTTCATCCTCCTCCTCCTCTTCCTCTCCCTCTTGCTCCTGCTATCACACCTTGCTCATTCCACGCTCGGTCCTTCATTCCGACCGTATCTCTCATTCTCTTCCTTTATCTCATCCTCTTCACCCCCCCC
>JAZEWT010000006.1:7218445-7249616 GCA_036362905.1 Mordacia mordax
GTGTATCCGCGTGTTGGTTGCGGTGTATCCGCGTGTTGGTTGCGGTGTATCCGCGTGTTGGTTGCGGTGTATCCGCGTGTCGCTCGCACTCCGTGTGAGTCGCGGGGAGCGGTCGCTCAGCGATTCGCGCACAAACCTGGCGACCCGAGTTCGATTCCCAATCACCACCGACGACAGTGGCGAATATCGGAACCGGTCCTCGGGCCTCTCCTAGGTCGACTCAGCCTTAAATGAATACCTGGTGTGGTGTGTAAACATCGCCACCAGGGAGACAAAGGCGGTCGGGCGTGGTGCTAGTCGCCCACCTTATCGTACACTCCTCCGTATTTTCGGAGGTGCTTGCTAACAGCACTGGACCCTACAACCCGTCAAGGCTATTCGGGAGATCTCAGCGAATGAGCGTGCGGATGAGTGTGTGTGTGTGTGTGTCTGTGGTTGTCCTGTGGCATGTCGAGTCGAACAGGAATCGGTATCGGCAGCATCACCTGGCAGTCAGAAACATCCCTACAGATGCTTTACACGCACACAGCGTGACAGGCGACGTGCCTCGACGCTGTGCAGTCGTTCCTGGCACCTGGCCCTGTGCCTTGACGAGCTGTCAGTGAGGTTCCGGCACCGCGCGCGATCACCCTCGAAGTGCATCTGGCCTGGCACAGGCGTCGTGGTCGTCTGTGTATCGCAGCGTTACGTTGCGTGTCTGAGAAAGAGCATTCGTTTGTCACGAGAGTGCCGCTTGTTCACATAGGGAAGCGGTGCACGATGCGGGAGTGCGTTGAGATGTTCTGTTCAGATATTTATATAGAAAAGGAGGGCAAGATGCCCTCCTCCAAACCTCCCTGCAGTGGAGGTCCTTCCGCCAGCAGAGGCGTGTGCAAACAATTGCAGGGCTGCACCTTTACCTGTACCAGTTAGTGTACAATATCAACACGCGTGTCTCGACAGCATACGTATGCATACACACACTATAGTATGTGCCGTACTCAATCCACTGCTGGTTGAGTATATAGAGTACTGCACGGCATTGAAACGCAAGCGTTGTACACATGTACCGCTGTAATATAAATATTATAATGTAAGGATCTATAGAGAGATCTGTGAGAGATGGCAAAAGGAGGCGATTCGGAATCGTCTCATCCGTCAGTGGATTGATCATGGCGGTGGCGATGATGATTATCCATGCAATGTTTCATCGGTTATTCAAAGATTTCAACCAGACGGGCGTTTAATCCGCGTGGTTGAAATGCTTACAATTGCAGTGTTGCTGGTGATGTGAAAATATTACAACGTCGTGCGTATTGCAAGACTTCCAGGCTGAGCAGTTGGCCGCTGTGCAGTGAGAAGAAGAGCATTCCACATAGCATTGGCATCAGCAATGCAGAGAGGCTGCAACTGTGCGAGTTTCTCATCATCGCTGCTGTGCTGCCTCGCGGCTCCTCCACGAAGCCTCGCAGGACGAGCTGAGCCGTGTGTGTTCTCACCTGCAGTTTAAAGTGCATCCTCAATGGAAATTGTTCCAAGGCGAGAGAATGTAGCCATGAACGAGGGATTTGTAGCGCGGGAACTTGTGGGGAGCGGTGGGATTGTGTGTCTGTCTCCCTGATGTTTGCGGGGGTGGGGTAGCGTAGTGGTTCGTGCGCTGCCTTTCGATCACATCTGTCGGGCGGAATTCCATTCCCGCTCATAGCCAACGTCAGTGGCCAATATCTGGACGCTTTCTGGGCATTCCTCTAGGTTGACTCAACCATCGAATGATTGTCTGGTGCGGTACATCTGAACATGGGCACTGGAGAGACAAAGGCGTCCGGGCGCGATGCTCGTGATACTGTCTCCTCAAACACCGAGCTAGCGCTTAATAGATGTTCGCTAAGAGCCCTTGCTTGAAACAGTCGTTGTGAGGTACAGGGGGTTCGTTGTGCCATTAAACCTGCTCTGCCACTTGCCTCGCTGCTGTTGGCTGCTGTTCAACATCCGTCTCGACCAGTAAATCGTGAAATCCTCACTCCGCGGAGCCCGTGTGTTGGCTGTCGCCGCACACACGGTTCATGAACAATTCACCAAACGAGAGTCTCGTTGGGCTCTCGTATTTTTTCTGCGTGAAGCGCAGTTTTGGCAAATCGCCGAATTTTATTTCTTAAACGGCACGAGTTTTTTTTCTTCCGTTTCCTTGTTTTTTTGGCTAATCGCGGGAGCTGTCGCGTATTGAAGCGGAGAATTGACCCAGTGCTCGAAGATTGTCCCCTAACCCATTGCCAGGTGATGCAAAGCGAGAGTGCTCCTCTCGTTAGCATGCGCAATACATGGCGTGGAAACCGATGGGCCGGGTGGTGGTGAATACCGAGCCTCTGCCCTTTGCATTCGTACGGTGGGATCATGTTGGTGTTCTTGCAGGTGCATTATGTGGTATAATATCTCATCTCATCTCATTGTCTGAAACCGCTTAGTCCTATACAGGGTCACGGTGAGCCGGAGCCTATCCCGGCAGACTGTATAATATATAGTAGAGTATACACGCAGTTTTTTTTTGTTGACACGCTATATTTTGTAATTATATTGTTATATCGTAATACACGTCTTCTATTTTTTCAGAGTTTTGGTGGTGAAGGCTTGCCACTTTTGTTTTACAAATGAATGCGAGATCGAGTATTTGTGGGGAGTTTCTTGTATTGTTCTGGCCTGTGTGACCTTCCCAGGACTGTCAGTTTTAGTGTCACTAATTGGCAAAGACCTTGTTCAATAAATTACATTTGGCTTGTTCATCATCGCCATCGTCAGCCATGACATATCCACAGTTATATGAATATCACATCTGTTTCCATCTCTTATGGTCCTTGTAATGTGATGTTTGTTGCACTCCTAAACGTGAGCTGATTAAACCACTCCATCTCCAGGTTGGGGCGGCGCAGTGGCCCAGTGGTTAGCGCTGACGCCTCACAGCAAGAAGGTCCCGGGTTCGAATCTCTCGGCTCGGGTGCCTTTCTGTGTGGAGTTTGCATGCTCTCCCCGTGTCCGCGTGGGTTTTCGCTGGGTACTCCGGTTTCCTCCCACAGTCCAAAAGCATGCTCCTGGATAGGTTGATTGGCTCGCAGACTAAAATTGTCCCGCAATGCCCGGCGATGGACTGGCGTCCCGTCGTCGGGTGTATTCCTGCCTTACGCCCTGTGTTTCCGGGATAGGCTCCGGCTCACCGTGACCCTATATATAATTAAGCGGTTTCAGATAATGAGACGAGATGAGATCTCCAGGTTGTATATACTCTTGGGTGTGTTCCCTCATTTGGATGTCATATTATTATTCTGTCGAAAGTCGTATCCACCTGCCGTCACCCCTTCTGGGGACGTATCCTGCCCTAGTCTACTTCCTGCCCTGAACAATCAAAACGATGTCTCTAACATTCGAATGTTCTTGAATGCATGTCTTCTGTTTTTTTGCTCTCAGCATTAATCCACGTGTACACACGCTACTTAACTCACCTTTCAGATTTGGTTTAATTTCCTTCATTAAAGTCAATGATTCTGAACCACGTCAAAGATCGTAATATACAGTGATTGAAAAGTTAAGCTTTTATGGATATTGTTATGTTGAATTTCATGTTTTAAGTTTAGTTTTACAAATATATTTCCAACATGCTTTCTGGCATGCCTCTTTATATAATTTGCTCCCAATCCACCTCCACTAATTGCCCTAGGTATACATCCTCTGGGGTGTGTACCAATTGTGTACCTGAAATTAGGCTTAGTACTGAAGGTTGTACTGTAATAATAATACTTTTATGCATATGAAGGTGGTAACGTTTGTATATTAGGATAACCCATCATACAAAGCTGTCAGTGACACTGGCAGAGTTATTTTGAAGGACATCTATACGTAGTAATGAGATCATCTTGTTATCCAGATGCCGCTATGGGGTTAATCGTTAAGGCGCTGAACATATGATCTGGTGGCCACCGGTTTAATTTGATCTCCAGGTGCAGCAGATGAAACCGTGGCCTCTCCCCACCTCTGTCCACAAAGTAGTATAATTGAGTTCACCACAGATAACTCAATCGAAAGGTTGTGAGTGGTGGGGTAAAATGTGGGTATTCCAGGATGCCTGGCCACCCAGGAAGGGTAAGACAAATACTTAAGAGAGGGGATCTCTTTAGTTTATTTTCGTGGAGGCCCTTCTGCCAGCAGTGGCATGAGCAAGCAATCGCAAGGTTGCACCTTTACCTACTTATCTTCATCTCAAATCTGAATGACCACTTTGCGCATGATTATTGCTTTCAAAAGCTGCTCTTTTGGGATGCCTCCCACGTGGGAGGCGAGACGTTGTGAAAGGAGAGAGGAGAAGCACTTGACACGGCTATCCTGAAAGAGCGGCTCTTGAAAGCATTTATCATACATCGATCCGTGAAAATCTACATCAGTGCTCTTTGCGTATGTCTACGCCTCTTGTGGCACACGTCATATAAAGCCTTGTGGTAGTTTTCCTGTTGGAGGCACAAGCCTACTTGGGCTCCGTACAAAGCGTGTTGACCTTGTACATATGGTGGCATTCGAAATTGTGACCTTTTTCTTGCAGAGAAAATGAGCCACTTAGCCATCAGCAAAGTGAGAAGAATCACTTGTCCGATCACATAGCAAGACCACCTCCAGTCTGCCCCGTGTCATTTAACTCGAAAATTGGAAATCATCAGCGCTATAATAATGTCACTGGTGATGTTCTAAGATTTTCACATAATGCCATATCACTTCAATCAATAAAATGAACTCATCAGAGCATTAAATGTTGACTGGGGGAGGGGATTTTGGTAACAGGGAGTTGGTAGCAAGCTTTGTTCATCACCTTCACTATCTTTTTGACTGGGATATGGAAAAGAAAGACGAACCCGTGATTTTCCCAAGCTCACCCTTGTCCTGGTGATGGGTCATGATGGGCAATAAAGATAGACAATGCGGAATGTTCTATGCAATAGCCCTGATCCTTATTTATAGTCATGCTTTTTTACTGGGGAGGCAATAAAGATTTTAGAAGATATTTTTTTAACCTCCACATTTAATCGTCTCTGACAACAGCTGGAGTAAATTGAAGTGAAAACCTTTTTACAGTACATTTTAGGGTTAAAGTCAGTTACTGGGCAGTCAGGATTTTATGACAGTCTTGCAGTGGTGTATGGTTAAATTATCCTCTCGTTTGGCTGGCACTGGCCTGCAGCATACATGCAGCAGTGCGTTCAGAAGAAATAGACTTACATTGAAGTTAACTAAAACGTTAAGGTGCAGCCCTGAAATATCTTGCTCCTACCGCTGCTGCGAGAGAGGCTTCTGCTAGCAGGAGATCGAGAGACCCCTGTAGGGCAGTATATTTCCATGCTTATTCACCGTGGAGCGTTTGGAATACCCACTCTTCACCCCACTATGCGTGATGTGCCACTCCGATAACAGCATTCACGATACTCGACCAAAAATGGTAACAAAAAAATCTCGCCGAGTACGATAGTCGAGCATTCTGGGAGATATATTCAATAGTCTTCCATTTCACATCTTCACATAAAATATATTTATTTTGGTCCATTAACCTTCTTTAGCACTGACAGCTCGAAAAAATAGAGAGATGACACGAATAACGTCTGGTCAAGCAGCATCATAATGTGTGTTTTTAGGACAACGCTCTCCACTTATGAGCTCCAGACTGACGACACCAGTCTCGAGATTGCAATCGTTTATTGCTGCTGGCTCGCACATAATGGGAAGACGAATATCCCAAATGTCTAAGCGCTAATTCATCTTGACGTAATTATTGGACGGAAATATTTTATTCATTTAAATTTAACCTCAATGTACAGATAACATGTACCTGCTCACGTAGTTTTTTTTTATGTGACTTATTTTAAATGTTTTACATTTGCCTTCCTGCTAAAGGTACTTGACACGGGTGATAGTTGTTACCGCGGTGCAGGTGTAAAATGCTTGTAAAACATGTTCGAGCTGCAGGTGTGGTGGGTTTTATGGGACGCTGGCACGCCCGTTATTCCAAGGTACCCTAGCCCATGCCCTCCCTGTCTCCATTCACACTCCGTAGACCGTTCACCGATCACTTCCAAGCGGGCACACGATTTCGAAAGTGACTATTGTTTAAATAGAGTGCGTTTTGTTAAGCCAAATGTTAACGGTGAATAAGAACGGGAGGCAGACGTTTATTAGAGAGGCACCAGCTTACGCTCGCCACGGCTATCAAGGCTTTGAGCTATAGTTTTTTTCTTGACGGGAGAGCGACTCGATGAATAATTTATCATTTGATTTGTGGAGTGGAATTGCTTAAAATGGTAAAGCGAGGTGGTGGCGAGTGTGCAAATTGAGAAAGTGAGGCAGCAGTGGACACGAACATTAAATGCCTGTTTTGCCATTAAAGACCCAAGTACCTTTGCGCATGTGTTTTATCAGACAATGTAAGCGTAATCAACGTTTTGTTTTTGTTTTATTTTCTATACTACTGGCTGCTGTATGGTGTCATCCACAGCAGTTTCACTGGACAGTCTTGACGTTGACATGAAATCACGGCCACCAGTGTTCCTCATATTCGCGTGAGTGGCAGCACACTAGAGCACAACCTACACGTAACAGCAGCCTATAAGATAAAGTAAATAACAACCCAAGGAGCTCTTAATCCCACTGAAGACCCAATTCAATTTATAACAGATTAACGTTTGTAATTTGGTGATGATAATAATTCCATTTAATAACGTGGTTCGTTTCGGAAGGACATACAACCCAGAGGAGCCCTGGAAAGGAAATGACATGTTAGCGCACATGTAACCTTTACAACATATCTGCCATGGTGTTGTTTGATTACACTCTGCATTTAGTTGTTTCATTCTTACTCAAATGAATCGTAAACAAAATAAATTAGGACAGTGTCTAAACACATTCTGATGATTCCCTAGCGCACTTTGAATGGCAGGGCGGCGCGGTGGCCCAGTGGTTAGCGCTGACGCCTCACAGCAAGAAGGTCCCGGGTTCGAATCTCTCGGCTCGGGTACCTTTCTGTGTGGAGTTTGCATGCTCTCCCCGTGTCCGCGTGGGTTTTCGCCGGGTACTCCGGTTTCCTCCCACAGTCCAAAAGCATGCTCCTGGATAGGTTGATTGGCTCGCAGACTAAAATTGTCCCGCAATGCCCGGCGATGGACTGGCGTCCCGTCGTCGGGTGTATTCCTGCTTTACGCCCTGTGTTTCCGGGATAGGCTCTGGCTCACCGTGACCCTATATAGGATTAAGCGGTTTCAGATAATGAGATGAGACTTTGAATGGCAGGTAGATGTTTGATGTTTGACATGTTGCTGTATGTGATACACATGTAAAGGTTTTTCACGTGTAAAATCTGTTCAATTAAAATGTACCGGCAGCATACATTTTTTTTTTAATGCATTGACAGTTTTTTTCTGATTGCTTCGAAAAGCTGCTCTCTCGGGACAGCCGCGTCGATCGCTTCCTCTCTCCACCTCACGACGCTTCGCCTCACACGTTAGAGGCATCCTCAGGCCTGTGAGGCGAAACGTCGCGAGGTGGAGAGAGGGAGCGATCGACGCGGCTGTCCCGAGAGAGCAGTTTTTCCAAGCAATCATCATGCATCGAGCCGTGAAAACCTACATCAGTACAGAGTTTTCGCTCTCCTTGTTTCTGGCTGACATTATTTTGCAGTACCAGACAGCGGCATCATTGTATATGAATGACAGATTTTTTAAAAAAAGTTTACATTTTATTGTGAACAAGAATCGCCTTTCCGTAGACACTCAATTTTATATTTCAGTATTTATATTTCAGTTACAATTCTGATCACCCGAAAGATAATGATCTTTCACGACTGATTTACAATCCACCTCGTGCCTGTTCTGAAATCACACACTTTCATTGAGCCCTACAGTTTCAGTGCTTGCAGAATGTGTGTAGTCCTAACAATAAAATGTGTCGATGTGCAGTACCTGCTGTGGGATGCCGTCCTACAGGAAGAGTTAGCAAACTGGACTTGCAATCCAGAGCGCACTGCTGCAACCTCCTAACGTGACAGTTGACACCACAGTATGGGCAGATTTCTTAAATCTCCTACAGCGTGGGCAAGTTGCTGCCTCTGTTCACCCAGCATTATTAATGAGTAAACCATAGTCACTTAATCAACAGCTGCGTGTGGTTGGGGTGAAGTGCCAAGTACTCACATCTCTTCCAGGATGTCTGGCCGGTGTTAAAGAAAAGACACAAAATATCTCCAGAGAGACTGTCAGTGGGTTTAAGAAGGGTTCTTGACCTTTATGCAGTGGAGGCCCTTCTACCAGCAGTGGCGTGAGTAAGCGATTTGCAGGGCCTCATGTTTACCTTTTTAAAAATTTAGTATCTACCGTATTTCTACTTGTTTTAAAAGAACTACTGTATTGAGAATTGCTTTCCAAAACTGTTGTTCTGGTGCAAAGACTAGAAAAAGTTTTTACCATTTCTGGTAATTAGACAGGTTATTCTGGGTTCACCATGTGAAGCGCTCTGTCTGCTTCGTGACGTTTTAGGCGGACACCTGAAGATGCCTTCAACGTGGGAGGTGAAACGTCGCAAAGGAGAGAGACGGAGCACTTAACTGGCTACCTGGACAGAACAGATTTGGAAAGCAATTCTCATACATCCAGCCATGAAAACTTACATCAGTGCAAAGAATAAATTTATGTCCACAACTCTATATACGTATTTTAACTTCCTGATCTTTAATCAGTCATTTAATGAATGGGCTTCTGACAGTCTTTTACCCTAGCTAAAGTGTCCGTGCTAATTCCACACCAAGTAGAGCAGCAAGCTGGGGAGGGCCATATCACTGGCATTTAATGCACAGGCAAGTTTCCAGAGCATAAAGCAGGTGGTAATCTACCTTTTTTTTTCTTCTTATACAGCAACTTCACATTAAAATGTTGTCAGCTGCAATGTTTGTTTTTAAATTGATTGCTGCTATGTGCCTTGCAATGCCGGGAGCATGAATCATGCTTCTGGTTGCTGTCATTCGGGCTCTTGGCGTGGGTGATTTCGGCCCAGTGCTGTTCTTTTCAGGTCACATGTGCCTTTCACACCTGTTGTGGAAAATTGGCAAACCCCTGCTTGGATGCCTCTTCTCATTTGAACTTGGAAAACTAATTTGGACTAAATCCGAGAGGTGTATATATATATATGCTAATAGTAATAGATTTTCGTTTCAATCCACACTTATTTATCCTGGATGAATCCATAGAGACATTACAACTCACTTACTGGAAAGGCGCTTAAGAAACGCAAATATTATGATTTAAAATAAATGTAAGCTGTGTTTTGCTTTGGGCTTCTGAAGGGTATGAATGTACATTTATTCACGTGGTACCCCCAAATGTATAGTGGCACAGGAATCATCTCGTTTGAATTTTGATTAAAGGGAAATCACATTGATAATGTGGAAATGTAATGAATCGATATAATTTATCTAAAAACGAACATTTACCAATCTTTCACGTTTTCGTTTTGTCAAAAAACAATATGTGAAGAGTCTTGGCGTTGATGCAATATTATTGTTGTTGTCTTTCTCTAAGAATTCACCGTTTAGTTTTAATATAGGTTTGAAAAACTGGCATCGTTACTTGTGCTATATTTGTAACGAGTAATTGAACGTAACGTTTATTTGGCCTCAGCGATGAATTGGCACTCCGAATTTGATACATGTGCTTTAAATAGTGGCTGAAATTTGTTGCGTGGATCGACAGAGTGGTGCATTTTTGTGTGTTTATTGAAGGCAGTGCGACTTGTTGAGAGGTAGCCAGAGACTGGGTCCTCCGTTAATGCTTCCAGTGAATTATTGCCTGTGTTGCACATCCTGTGCTATCATGTAACGTAACGCTAGCATGTCATTAAAATAATTGGCGTAGATGGCAGTTTGTCATGTTGTAATTGTTTTAAGAATTAACAAATGAGTCTTGAAATAAATAATTATGTCATGATTAAAGTTATATAATGAATATATGGTTGGTATCACTCTATCGTGTTTTTTTTCAAGTGCGTAGGGCCAGGTACAGTGTTGATTATGGCAGGTGACACTGTGTATTGGGCTGTGATGAGTTTGACAGGTTGGCAGGCAGAGTACATGGGAAATGTAACCAATTCATACTAATCTTAACGGGAATTACCAAGCACCGTCCTCTGACAGATGTGAAATTCTCTGAGGGACCCTGCGCTCTGTGATAAATGTCAGTATCCATGAACGTGTCAACCTGAGTCTTTGCTTGGCATTGGGCCTGAGAAGGCGGTCAGCCGGTGGCTCCACTAAACTGAGATGAATGTGCTTTGGGTGCTGGCCAGAGGATTGCATTGTGGTAATGGCAGCGCCTAATATGATGTCTGTCTACAGCCATTTCTAAGATTTCGCTGAATTTATTCAAATTCAAAATATCCATCACCACTGTTACCTCCGTACCAAAACTGTGATTAGCTGGTCCAGAGTTTGCGTGATTGTAATGTTATTTAAAAATTTATTTGGAAAATTCGTTGTAAGTTTCTTCCACAGATGTTACAACTCTACATTACCATAAAACTGTTTACCCTTATGTTATGATAAGCTGAGTGTAAGCTGCTTATTGTTGAGTAGTGGTCCAGCTGTTTTTGGGTAAGTGTGAAGTCTCAAAGTGATCTGATCCTAATGTTGATGCCTTTTGTACATTAATGGCGAGACTTGAAACTTTGCTTCATATCCAGAATATTTGGTTACATTTTTGGTGAAAGTTTTGACAATTTGTCCCAATGTGCAATTAGATAATTTGTTGATTACATCGTTCGGGAATCTATGTTTGACCCATTCACGCAGCACTGTGCTTGAACTCGACTTGTTTGAGAGCTGTGTGGCCCCTGCAGAGGATTCGATGAGATGTGCGGATTAACTATATTTACCAGAATAAACTCTGCCAAGTTTAACCAGAGTGTATGAAAATTAGTTTTGAATTACATCAGTATGTCCGAAATGACTTTGTGAGAATTTTTCTAACGCAAAAAGTCATTATAAATAGGCAGTTTGGGAAATCGACACTTTTTCTACGAAAAATGTACATAATAGCTGCCGCCGTCTCTTCCTCTCATTAGCATTGTCGTCACTTCATTAACATCGCCATGTCGGCATTACCATTATCGCGTTTTCTTTGTTAGCATGGGTCTCACTTTGTTACACAAGTTCTTCCCTATTTGCGGTCCTCAACTAATTTCTCAATTGCCTAAAACTAAATGGCGACAAAACAGACGGTTTGCTTGTCGGAACCCCGCGCCAATTGTCCAAGGCTGAACCTATCCAGTTGATGCTTGGCGACCAGACCGTTGAAGTTGCTAAGGCAGTCCGGAGTCGAGGTGTGACTCTTAATTCCTCACTCATTTTCGAGACACCCATCAACAAGGTGACGAAAGTTGCCTATTTCTATGTCAGATAAAGCCAGATTGCACAACATCCTGTCAATTGCTGATGCTGAGAAGCTAATACGCATCTTCATCTCGTCACGAATCGATTACTGCAATGCGCTGCTCCCTGGCACCCCTGCCTACCTGATCAATCATCTCCAACGTGTTCAGAATGTGGCTGCGAGAGTCCTCACTCGCACACCCATCCACGATAACATATCCTCAGTACTGATGTCTCTCCACTGGCTACCGGTTAAATACAGGATTGAATTGAAGATCCTCTTTCTCACTGGCGCTGCTTCGACATATATCCGTGGCCTACTTGAGGCACACTCCTCAACATGACAACTTCGATCCTCCAATACAGGCTTGCTGCATGTGCCCAGATCATACCTCCATTCGATGAGTGACAGAGCCTTCTCACGTGTTGCTCCCAGACTCTGGAATGCCCCTCCATTGGAAAATCGATCAGCTGAATCCCTGGGCATCTTCATATTCCGTCTCAAGACTCACTTGTTCTGTAAGGCGTTGAAGCCCTCTGGCTCGGCGCAATGTTGTTGTGCCGGGATGATGGCTCTCTGCTGACCTGCACCTGCTCGGGACATTTACTTTTTCCTTGTTTGTTGAAGAATATATATTTTTATTCCTTATTTTATGCCCTACAATTAATTTTTACTATTTGACTTTCAGTTGAACTGTCCTGATGTTGTTGACATTGCTGTTCTCTCCATAGGTCGGATTTCTAAGAAACAAAAAAACCCCAAAAAACGTTTTTGTGGCTCATTTGCCGTTCTTGTTGCTATTGTTGTTGTTGACGTGCCGTTCTCTCCGCAGCTCTGTGCAGCGCTGTGTGACCTTCGGGTGGAAAGCGCTTTCGAAATACAAATATTATTATAATACTTTCCACCATTGTAAAAGTGTTTCAACGTTCATATTTTATGATCCATTGTCCCACAAAGTCAGCTCATTATCGAAGTCAAGTCTTATGCAAATTACTGACAGGCACTAGCAGTCCAAAGATTTACGCTGGCATGAAAAAACTACAAATAAGAAATTATATGTATTGTGCTCAATTTGTTCTTAATGTGTCACTCATTCTATGGACGTTTACTTTGCGTTGACATGCCGTTGCGCGGCAGTAAATGTGTCCGGAAATCATACACTTCATTAAAAAACAAAACAATTTTGGAAGACGAACTTTTGTTGAATAACTTTCACGTGGTATTGTGAATGCACGTAAATACGTTTTTGCACAAATGCAAGTACCGCTCAAATCATATAAGTGGAGAGTGTTTTGAAAACGCTACACAAAGTAAGCCAAACATCTGTTGGTATTGCTCGTTTATTTTACTTTACTCCGAAACGTTCTAATGTGCAAAGGCTTCGTGGAGTGCATTACGCCAGTCTTACATTTGAAGCTGGGGAAGATAAATAACGTGGGCTGTGTTACCTTTCATCGTGAGATGATGGGAGGCCTTATAACATGGTACCTACCTATTAGCTCTTAATGAAAAAGCCTACAAATCCCATCGCCTGTAATGTCCCTTCAAGTATTATCGTATTTCCTTTGTAAGTGTGTGTTCTCAGAATATAGCCATTACTAGCATTGGTTTGTGGTCTGGAAGTTTTCGGGCTGATAACAGATAACTGGAAATGCTGTGTGCAACTCGTGCTTTTTCAAGGTTCCGGAAGGGAATTCAATTTAACTTTCATCAAGTAAGTTTACTCAGATGATGTATACATCTTCTGGCTGTTGTAGTCAGGTGGCATCATGTCTTTGATGGTATGGTGGAAAGCATACCTTTCTTACCATACAGCAGACATGAGGTCATCCAGACAGTGTTTGTGACTAACCTCAAAAGCTGCGATGCATTTAACAACGATCACAAACCACTGCAATGGCTGTGGCATTTCATCACAATCAGGATGCCCACTCAGGATATGCCCACCCTTCAGCATTTTGCACAAACATGCGTCGGAAACGTACTTCTTTTCAGTGACAATTCATATGGTTTGATTCGTGTGTGTATTGTAAGGCCCTTCCTGTATACACGTACCACAATTACTGATGTGATGATTGCTTCGAAAAGCTGCTCTCTTGGGACAGCCGCGTCGATCGCTCTCTCTCTCTCCCTCCCTCTCTCTCCCTCCCTCCCTCTCCCTCCCTCTCTCTACCTCCCTCTCTCTCCCTCCATCGCGACGTTTCGCCTCACACGTTCGAGGCATCCTCAGGCACAGCACTGTGGAAGAAACTTAACATATACATAGTACCGATACATAAACAAGAGTCACACATAGGACACACACACACAGTCTGAGGATGCCTCGATCGTGTGAGGCGAAACGTCATGATAGACACAGAGGGAGCGATCGACGCGGCTGTCCCGAGAGAGCAGCTTTTCGAAGCAATCATCATGCATCGAACCGTGAAAACCTACATCATTACATTTACTGATGTATTTGTACAGTTTATTACAATGTATTACAACTCAAGTAAAACCTGGATAACTGCGTTAAACTGGTTTTGTGTGATGACTGCTTATTACAATGCCTCTGTAATGACCAATATCCTCCCTGTACGAAATCAATATTTATAATAGGTGTAGTTTTTATAGGAACAACACACATTTTACCAGTACATCTTGTGCTCAGCATACAAGCATGTAAGCTAGTTTTTATTCGGATGTGGGAGCGATGACTTGACAGATCATATCTTTCAGACACGTAAGCCAACCAATGGAGACAAATGTCTTCACCTGCGTGAAATCATTGCCGACTATTGTTGCACAACAGCGGGTGGGCCGTTAAAACTATTTTCCGATACACCGTTTCCTTGAGTGCAGCTTTAAGGAAATTGCTCTTAAACAGCTTAACCTGTCATTTTACCAGATAAAGGAGAGGTTTTACTTTCCAGTGTATTGACTGTTTAATAGCAGACCCGTGGCATGCCCCTCTGCCGCAACCTCTGCCGTCGTGCCCCGTAATTGATTGCCGTCTACCGCATGTTTTGGGGGGGGGGGTAGCTTGATGTCGAGAAGGATGGGTGTTCCCACACCCTCCTCACTGGCCCATGATGCCAGTGAGGCAGTGGGAAGGAGCCTCCAGGGTGTCCAGACGGCTGTTTGGCAGCCAGAACACCTGCTACGTGTTGGATATTTCCCCCGCTCTAAGCCGCCAAGCCTGCGTGTGCAGCGCGCAAAGCAGGTGCTTTTGATCCCACGCAAAGATAACAATGTATAGATTAGTTGCAGGTCAGTGTGGATAAAGGTTTTTTTCGTAAAAAAACAAATATACATATTTTTTGACTGGTAAAGAAAGCTTTGGAATATAAATAAGATGAACGTCATAAATAATTACTTTATTGTTTTGTCACCGACAGTGAGTCAAGATCAGGCCACTGATAGATGAATAAAACTACAAGATTAGCAATGTAACCTTTTAAAAGAGTGAGATATGTTACGTGTGTAAATGATTTCAAAAGCATTGAAATATATGTATGGTTGATGGATTTTTTTTAGCAATTATATTAAGGCTGTTTGTTATATTTCTGACATTTTGAGATTTAATGTTCCATGCATTGGGAAGACAGGCTCTTTCCAATTTTCACGATTTTTAATCTTTAAACAAATCGCATTGAGGACTGTGCTATAGTATGATTGTATCTTAGAATGAAAAAAAACTGCAGTGGTTAATTGGCTGCAGCACGATTTTAATATTTAATCTACATTTATTAAAAGATCCAGTGTTTACTTACGAGCGTAATATTTTCTGTCGCTCTGTATGAATGGTGTTTGTGTATAGCAGCAAACCGATAAAGGTGGCACGGTGGCGCAGTGAGTAGCGCTGTCGTCTCAGCAAAAAAGCCCCGGTTTCGGTAACCAGCTCGCGTGCCTTTCTGTGTGGAGTTTGCGTATTCTCCCCGTACCCGCGTGGGTTTTCGCCGGGTGCTCTGGTTTCCTCCCACCATTCAAAGACACGCTTCTGCCTAGGTTAATTGGCCTTGTGTGTAAAGTGCCCCAAATACTGGGCCCTGCGATGTATTGGCGTCACATCCTGGGTATTTTCTGCCTGGCGCCTTCTATCGGCTGGGATAGGCTCCCCCCCCCCTTCCCCGTACAGGATTAAGCAGGTATTTATAATGAATGAATGAGCATACCGGTAAATATTTGTGGGCCATAGAATAAAATATTTTCTACGTAGTGGCATATATCTGTTGATGAAGAGGCTGCCAAATCTGTTGTCTTTTTTTTCAACAGGCCAAAAAGCTCATGTCTTGTCTAATTGGCTGTTGGGTTATACACATGACAGCATTAGCTTTTGTGGCATCCCTTTTGAAATATTGTAGAATAATTGCACTGCGGGCTGCATAGATCTGACACTGACCGCATTTACGCATCATCTCCCCAAATGTTTGGTTTTATGGGACACTTGATATACTTGTAAATACAGTACCTGTATGTCATGCATATTATTCTCTTTATATAAATGTTATGATATAAATAAAAGTATATTAGCATTTTCACCTCGTTTGCGCCTCGTGTAAAATATCATGTGGATATTGTTACTGTACTAAACTTTTGTAATCATTGATTGTCAATATTAAGGCGAATATGATTGCAATTAAATTAATCAATTTTAAATGTGAGTGTAAACAGAATGCTTTGCCAGTGTGATGCTTAAATATTCACAGAAGCTGTATTTTGGAAACGATGGAGTTTTGTAGATATATATATTTTACATTGCTTGTTGCGGTACTGTAACAACCACAACCATGAATCTTATACAAAAGATTATGGCCTTTCATTGAGCGATAAGGCCGATTGAAAACTGACGGGTGGGTATTGTAATGCAGACTAAGAAATGCCGCACATGCCTAACAATGGTTAAAAATAGCTAAATAGCTCAACGGTTCCTTCAGAGCTGAATAAAAAAAACACACACAAGAGTGACTCCTAAAATAATGTGAAATTAAGGTTGAAAAGCGAAGAATCAAATGTAAATTCAAACTCACCAGTGATGTATTATAGACATCGTCAGTGGCCATCACACAGATTTCTGTCCATCTATATACAGACAAAAAATCAGTTATTTTTATTTCATCAGCGTATATGCTGTTGACTTTATGATTACGGTTAGAGTTTCGTGCTTGCACAATTTGATGCTGTAAATTCGTTGTGTTACCTTATTATTTTGTGTATAATAATTGCACTTCTAGAGCGCTTTTCACTCGAGAGTCACAATGCGCTGCACATAGCTGCGGAGAGAACGGCATGTCAGCAACAACGACATATGAACGGCAAATCAACACGTTCGAACGTTTGTTGTATCGCTGGAATCCTGCAACTAAAGCTTGCAAGCTCACTGGGTATTTTCTGCTGTCATAATACACAACTGTCTAAAAAAATTTCTTCAGAACGGGCAAAATCCAGCAGCATTTGTTGACGAAAGCAGACTCGGTTTTGACGTTCTGGGTCTCATCAGCTGTGCAGACACGCAAGACAGTATTGACGCCGGCTGAATGCATGGCTGCCTCCCCCTCGCCACTCTGTGGTCTCCTCACACCTACTAAATAATAATCAATAATATTAATAATAATTGTTTTGTTGCCCGGTGTTATTGGCCAGAGAGCTCCATCTTTGCGATAAGATTTATATCGGGAAATGAAGGGAAGCCTCGTCGATATATTTATTTATTTATTTCCTTGCCCGTGTTGGATTGCAACAGCAGCTAGTGCCTTCTCAGCCTTGCATTTATTGCTGCTCTTTTAACAGCCATGTAATTACACTGCAATCGTGTTTATTTTCCACACTACACAAACAGTACTAGTCATGAGTATTTGAACATACACATGAACAATTCTGTCCCGTGTTTGAGTATTTCTATCACGTGTACTGAAAGGAGATGTTCTGCATGGCTCGGCAAAAATTCATTATTTTTTCGATATTCAAGCATTGTTGATTAATGTCACTTTGTTACATAAGGTGTGAGATTGTGGCAGCCTTTGTCAAATGCAAGAAATGTGTGCAGATATATAATCTTCATTTTGAGCTAATCCATAGCCAAGACCGCATTTTTAAAGATAAATACCTCAAGGAAAGAAGGCTTTTGGAACGGAATGTGCACAACATGCTGGCAGGTGATTTGATTGTTGAAAATGTTGTAGCAATGAGCACAGCATATGTGTCATTATTTTACGAATATGTTTAAGATATTTATGGAAGCCCCTTGGAACCGTAATACTTATTCTATGTTGGTGCATTAAATGAGTAAAATAATAGCTATCTTATTATTGTTAAATAAAACGAATCCAGAAAATTTCACAAAGTCTGCTGTCAAATATTTGTGCAGGTTTTTATGGATGAAGAAAGACCTTTAGCTTAAAATGGTACGTAGCCTTTTCCTGACAATACCAACTTCATTGCACTGTATTGTTGCACATTGTGTGCAGGAGGCTGGAACAGTTTAAATATATTTTGCCACAACCTCTTATTTTACATCACGAGCAGCCACAGTATGCCACAGGCTCGAGAGATTGCTGCAAACACAACCCCTGTCAATCACAAGCGTATCAAGAACATTTCAGTAGTTGTGTGTGCAAGAGTAGACCGTTTTTTTGGACATGTAATTTTTAATCCGGGAAGTTTTTTTTCAATGAAGTGCTATAAGCTTGCAGTGCGCTACCTTAGATTGCAAACTAAAAAAAATGTGGGGAATAGTGGTAGTAGTGAATGCATTACTCACATTTTGTTTGCCTGTGCTCTGTTAGCTGTCTCGTGCATTGGCCCAGGCTTTCAGAGGCAGGAGCCTTATGGTCGTGAATTGAGCAGTAACTTGATTAGCGGGAGCAGAATTGGCTTGTTGGGCAGGTAATAGCGATGTAATCCCAGGAGTGAGGGATAGTTCAGACTCTGAGTGCCTATCCTGTTTACAGTGCAGACAGAAATGTCTCAAATAGCCTGAGCGTTTGATTTGGAATCATTTGGGACAAATGAAACGTGCAGCAAATATTTATATATATCGCGGAGCCATTTTATCATTCTTGTTTTGCTTGTGTAATATAGTCCAACACTGCAGCATATTGCTGTGGATGGCCACTGTGCACAGGTTCATTATGAATTTGGTTTGACTCTCACAATTATATTATAAAAATACCAATAATACATGGAGCGGCACGGTGGCCTAGTGGGTAGTGGCTGTCGCCTCACAGCAAGAAGGTCCCGGGTTCGAATCTCGGCTCGGGTGCCTTTCTGTGTGGAGTTTGCATGTTCTCTCCCCGTGTTTTCGCCGGGCAGTCCGGTTTCCTCCCAAAGTCCTGCTGCATAGGTTAATTGACTTGCAGACTAAATTACCCGCAGTACCCGGTGATGGACTGGCATCTTATCGTGGGTATATCCCTGCCTTGCTTCCTGTGTCTGCCGGGATAGGCTTCGGCTCACCGCAACCCTGTACAGGACTTAGCAGTTTCTGACAATGAGATGAGATGAGACTAATAATACATGTTCCACCCGTGCAATATTTTATCTGAATTTAACCAGGATGGGCTTATTCTATTAGAAAGCACTTCACAGTGACCAATGCGTAATGTTAATTAGTGTTTGTCTTCATTAGAACGTGCTGTGATGGTTCTTCAGCACATTTATACCCAGCTGGTTAATGTTTACGACGATTTCATGCTGTTACATCTATCACCAATATCTCCACCAGTGATAACGCCCCTTACTAATACGCGCAAGGGTTAAATGCCAGTGTCGAGGTCTGCTGGCCAAGACATAACTTCACACAGAGAGTTTTTGCAGTGTTGATTTTCCTTCGTCGGATAAAGACATCCCCATCCCTTGATGGTCATGGTGATTTTAGGTGAAGTTTTTATCCTAGACTGATTAAAATATTGGCGGTGCCGTGGCCCAGTGGTTAGCGCTGACGCCTCACAGCAAGAAGGTCCCGGGTTCGAGTCTCTCGGCTCGGGTGCCTTTCTGTGTGGAGTTTGCATGCTCTCCCCGTGTCCGCGTGGGTTTTCGCCGGGTACTCCGGTTTCCTCCCACAGTCCAAAAGCATGCTCCTGGATAGGTTGATTGGCTCGCAGACTAAAATTGTCCCGCAATGCCCGGCGATGGACTGGCGTGCCGTCGTCGGGTGTATTCCTGCCTTACGCCCTGTGTTTCCGGGATAGGCTCCGGCTCACCTTGACCCTATATAGGATTAAGCGGTTTCAGATAATGAGATGAGAGATGAGATTAAACTATTTCTTCGTCCTCATGTTAGCTGTGGCTGGGAATCGAACCAGCCCAATGAACACACACGACCGTTCGTAATGATCCCCCTTACTAAATGGTGAATTTTAATAACAAAGGTGTGCATTACGTGACGGCACAGTGTTGTTTACAAGAGATGAATACTTCTGACTTCAAATACTGTCTCTGGACATAACACGCTGTCTGGTAACTACTATAATTGCATTGCGCGTGCACGTCTAAGGCCCGTTAGCCCTGGACTGGTCAATAATGACTGAGTCATGTGGAGGCGTTTTAGGTAGGGGAATAGGTTGGGAGTCGGGAGGGGGGGGGGTCCACGGTGGAGACTGGGCGGATTGGGGGGGGGGAATTGGCGAGGATGCAGATCGATTGCACGAGGGCGGGACAACAACCTCATTACATCTGGAGAGACACGGCGCTGCGTCTCGCGGCGCGATGGGCCCCCACGATTGATGATCTGCGGACATTGCTCGCATCCAGACGGCCACGTGTGCCGCTGTGTGACGCGCGTCCGCGCGCGTGTGTGCGAGTCCGAAACATTACCTTTCTTAGGCATCGTCTGGGACAATTGGCGTTGCGTGAGAAAGCTCCTTCAATGTTCGACGGACCATGGAGGCCGGAGAATTATGCTGAAGGTCAACAGTGGCGCTCTGTGCTGCTGTTGTTGTGGATGGCTCCAGAATAGTTATCGCAAAAATGGTTAAACCAGATTGCTGTGACCAACAACACATATCTGAGCAATAAAATAAATGTCCTAAACAACCAGAAGATAATTATTTGGAGCTGACTGACGAGTCTAGTCTACGTTTATACGGGCATGACCTCTTGCAAAAGCTCCACATGGTGGGGCTGGGTTTATTTTTTTAACGATTACATTATTTTAAAATGAAATTAATCAGGTATAATTCGACCACTTTTTATAAGGGTTCCAATGCTGGTATCGGGGAATTGAAATACGCGGGGGAAATTCTCCTTTGCTAGATTTATTTGGCAAAATGTTCGTTCGAGGCGTTGGCCTGCAGTGTAAACGGACGCAGCATCGAGGAATGAACACTGGCTCGTTGTGATATCACAGTGCTGCGTCAAGTAATAGCTGGGGCTTCCTTGGATGACCCCAAAGCCGTGTGTGCCCAAGTGGAACCGCGTAAATTAGACGAGGAATGCGGGGTTTGGTCTCCTTGCTGAGCGGTGCAGCCAGATGGAGGCATTGTCCCGCATGATGACGTTAGACAACCGGAGTTAAGATGCCATAACACTTGCCGTGCCTAACCACAACTATGGTTAGGGTCTGCGGTCAGGCTACTGTGACATTAATACATTTGGATGGCAAAACGTTCGTAAACATAGCACTTTAGGGAAAACTGCCTTGCATAAATATGTGGGCTCAGCGCAACGGTTGGGCGCAGAGGAGGCGGCAGCGCTGCTGAGTGGGCCAGGGATGCCGGACTGTTGTTATTAATGTGCCAGGGAGAGGAGGGAGCCAGGGACGACAGTCGCAACAGAAACACGGTGTTTGGAAATATTCATTATGTGCTTGTACTTAATACCCTTATTATGTAGTGCTTGATGTATATTAAACAACAAAATATTGTTTGCCACTGCGACTAATAAAACAATAATCAACGGGCCTCTGTTGATTCACCGCTGTATGAACAACTTCTCTCCATGCTGTGTTGGCCGCGACAGTCGTTTGGCCATACTTCACCAGACCGGCGAGCAACTGTTCTGACACTGTGTCACTTGAGATGTTCGTGACCGGTGATTTAACTCGAGTTGTTGGATTCAGAGTGCAGTGCACTGACCACTACACCCGCATCCCCCACAATGGTAGTGAGCGCAGACCACAGAGAGACTGAATAGTATAACAACTACAACTCTTTATTGTTCAAATATTCAGAGGGAGCAACTGCTCCCTCCCGTCAAGTCTCACAGCATGAGCCCCTAATAGTCCTTTTCACCCGCCTTTACCTCCTCTCTCCCTTCCTCCACCCCTTTTATTATCGCAATCAATTTCCGCCTTTGTTTTCAAAGTTAAATCCACCACCTTTCCACCTCGGCATCCAATCCCCATCCATCTCTCGCCCCCCCCCCCCGGATTCCCGATGTAATGAGGCTGATGTCATCTGCCTGCCCACTGTATGGCCGTGTGCGGCGCTGTATCCTGAATGTCCACAACAGTTGAAATATCAATAGCTTGTGAATGCATATTAATTGGTCCTTAATTGTCCTACAATATTCTATATGTAGCCACTGAATAACGAATCAGTCAGTAATTGTGCTTTGCCAACTCATTGAGGAATGACGACCTACCTATGTAATGGCAGATGACATTTCTGCACCATCTTGGTCATCTCGGGTTGGTAAAGTGCTACTGATGTTAACCATAACCGGGAATTGAACTGGGGTATCTGGGTTGATAGAGCTGTGCATAAACCTCTACGCCAACTGCTCCATCCTTGGCGGTCACTTGGTTTAGCTGAACAGTGAGTATGAAGCCAACGCGATACCAAGACGAGAGCCACTGGTAGGTTTCGCCCCCATTTTAATACAAATTGTAACTTACTCAAGATGCAATTTAATGGAAGGAAACATTTCCAGAACACTTATGTATCCTCTGCTTTGCGTATGAATTGTAATGATGCGTAATTACTTTCCAGTTTCCTTTTCACGGGCCGTTGTTTGCCTGCATGGCTCGGGGGAATGTTTCCATGCGATATTGGTAATACGGCATTTGTTTATATATTTAGTTTAGCATTTATCTATTTGTTTAATACGGTGTGGCCGTCCACGATTTCCGTGACAAATTGACGTCAGTGTTGGTGGGAATGAGGGCGTCTAATTGGTTTGCAGTCCATGTGCAGGTGTGCTGCTGGGATGGTGCAGTGAGCATGCCTTATTTTTTTCAACGGAGAATCGATATCCATGCAGCCCGTGGCTTGGTGATACGGTGTGATGCTGGAGCCGGCGTGCACCGCAGTGATTTACATTTGAGCCGGTGATAAGCGGGGCGTTTGCTGTGTCTTTTCGAGCTGCCTTCACAGCTGGGAGGTGTCACAGAATAGTATTCCGTAAGTACGAGTTCGTGCATGGATTGACATTGTGTTAAGGCAACTGTCATGTTGTCGGGATTTTCAATATCAAGTCACCAAATTTGTATTTATTAACATGAAAGTGTTACGTTTTATTTTCTCTAGAAGGCTGGTGACATTAATACTAAACAAATGTATCGTTGTATTATGACTTCAATTTGATAGATGGTAAAAATACATTGTGTTGAGATTACTGTAACATTGTATTCACTCCTAAAATGTCTGCATTGAAATTCTTTTGCATATTTCATATGTAAAGATAGTGTTTCGAAACAAGTTTAATATCGTTATTAATAGCAATAGGTAATGTAACAGACCTTTGTCAATCCACTGCTGGATTAAGGCATGGCAACATCATGTTCGCCATATGGGTTGTTTGAGTAACTTGCCATTGACGACAGTCGTGACTGGGAAACTAACTCAGGTCACAGGATTTATAGCAGCGTGTGCTAATCACTGTATCACCCCACCCTTCTATACCAAACGGTGGTATTCAGATAATTTATGATTGTCTTGTAATTTAAACGCTGTAAAGCGTGAGTTTACATTGACTTGTTGATCAGCTGTGTTGCTTTGTCTATTCGTAGCACAGATTTCGCTGCAGAAATAAAAGGATGACTGTAAAAAGAATACGTTGACGTAATTATGGACGTGTCGTTATCGGCAGGAAAACACATAGAAGGTAAAGAAATATGTCCTGTCTGCCAGTGAAAAACAAACATCACAGAAGGCTTGTGACAAGATTACAGAATATAGAATTAAAGAATGTGAATCGAAATGTGGTAACATTTGGACTGCAAATATATATGTTCATAACCTTACCGGGACCAAGATGTTTTATTTCGTCCCATTTTATTGTCCAGTCAGTGTGATAACGTGTTGCTCTCTCGTGGCTAGTAGACCTCGACATTGGTGCGTGGCTTCTGAACATATTGCCGTACTCCAGAACGAAATAGAATAATATGAAAAACAATCACATGGCCACAAGCAAAGACCTCGCTCGCTACTGACCCATCAAGGCTGTCTATGTAAGCAATACACACATTTAAAAAAATGTAAAACATGTATGCTTATTTTAACAAATGATGAACGTGACTCGAGGACATGCTTCTTTAGTGATATAGTGCCCGGGGCCACGGCAGGCATATGGCACGGCAGGTGCGTGGCCCGTTGATACCTTTCCGCCTGGCCGGCCGCTACCGGCCACTGGGGAGCCCCCCCCCCTCTCTTTCCAAGCCTGTATAAATGCTCCCCAGCTGGCTCTCACTCACAGGCATGAGCGCCCATCTAGAATGCGCGCGCTCGGTCAGCGCAGGGCGGCGTGCGTTGCCGAGTGTGGTGGGAGTGATGAGTGCAGCGCGCATGGTTGGATGCAGCAGGGAAGAAGCGGCAGGGGTGTTTGTGGATTTTTACTGGCATGCCAAGGAGAGAAGGAGATAGATGGTGGATGCGGCGGTTGGGAGGGGAGATAGCGATTCGAGAGAGGGAATTGGCATGATGTGGTTTCCACGGACGGATGCGAGTGTGGATGCGAACTGCAGTGTGGTATTTCGCGTAGTCACTCGCTTTGATATGTCCACCTTCTCTGTGTGTATATAGACCCATTTGCATTACATTTAAGGGAGAGTGTGGGCGTCTGCACGTTCGTGCCCTGTCAGCTGTGTCAGTAATTATGCAAGGGAAAGGCACACATTGGGCTCTATCGGATGTTGGTGCAATAAAACCTGGGAAGAGCCGGGCCCTTTATTGATGCCTTGGGGTCCATTTCCAAAAGGAAACTGACCTAATGGGTTTCAAACATTGCTTGTTCAATATAGCACGGCTACATGCGTGAAAGCTTCTAAAGCCAGATAAGGCACACCAGGACGAGCGCGAATATTAGTTCTGAGGAAGGTGTTTACTCACGCAGAGATTATTGCACCACTCGCAGACCGTCGGCACTGAATACCTTTGCTGCAGGCCTCTGTGCATTCCAGGTTCTCTGTTTGAACGCTCACAGTCCTGAATATTGGGCGGCGCGGTGGGCCAGTGGTTAGCGCTGACGCCTCACAGCAAGAAGGTCCCGGGTTCGAATCTCTCGGCTCGGGTGCCTTTCTGTGTGGAGTTTGCATGCTCTCCCCGTGTCCGCGTGGGTTTTCGCCGGGTACTCCGTTTTCCTCCCACAGTCCAAAAGCATGCTCCTGGATAGGTTGATTGGCTCGTAGACTAAAATTGTCCCGCAATGCCCGGCGATGGACTGGCGTCCCGTCGTCGGGTGTATTCCTGCCTTACGCCCTGTGTTTCCGGGATAGGCTCCGGCTCACCGTGACCCTATATAGGATTAAGCGGTTTCAGATAATGAGACAGTCCTGAATATTGCACCGTGAAAAATACGTAGGTTTATGTATATGCACGTTCTATCTGTTGCAATTGAAATAGACTTAGACATCACAGTCCTATCAATACATTCTTAGTAAAGACATCTTATACCAGTAATATAATTTTACAGTGTAAACGTACTGATATCTCCTTGTATTTTATTGTATTAAATAAAATAAGCATCGATTTTTCAACCATAAAATATAATCACCTCGGTGAGGAGCTTAAAAAGTTGTCTTGCCGTTTGCAATGAACTGGTGCCACTTGAGCAGCAGTGATATTGAGTCATTTTTGGTGCGTGTTGACAGCTGATAATAACAGCGCTACACAATAATTTCCATGGCCTGAAAGCAAATAAGATTGTTACGGTAAGCCTAAATAGAAATACACCAGTGATGCAAAGCTCTGCAGGGAGAGCACTCCGGCTGGCATGGTTTAATGATGCCGCGTAACATTGTGTGGTCTTCCAAGCACGTTTCGTACAATCGTCCGGTCGCTGTGATTTGTGCTGCATGCAACGTAAGTTCAACTCAAAAATGAAACTCGATTTTAATTTGACAGCCCTGAATGAGGGCTGTGAGCGACTGTCCTGTAGATATTTAAAGAGCACGACTAAAGACGTGTGAACTAGGTAGATGACAGCTCATTTACGATACATACGTCTGCTTGTACGTCTTGGCGATGGAGCATTATTTGCTTTCCCAAACATACGACGCTGCGTCCTAAATGAAATTCATTTCGACAAAGCGATTAGTTTGTTAGATTAAAATGTTGTGACAAGGCAATGGGAATAATAATAATGTTGACACAGTAATGTAAAAACGCATTAAGCGTCGTGGAGTTAATTTTACCATTGAACAGTTGTTACTAAAACTTGCATAAGCACATTTCTCAGTTTCTCTCTTTGTTTATGCCACGACATGCGGTTCTCTCCACAGCCCTGTGCCACGCTTTGTGACCCTCGGGTGACAAGGGCTCTAGAAATGCAATTATTATTACTCTTTGGTCTTTTAAAATCATATTGCCCTAAAATTCAGGATATGAAAGTAACATATCAAATGTGGTTTAATGACATGAGGATTTTAATACAAAAGTTTGAATTCTTAAAGAGCAATTAGCACGTTGAACAAACACGGTGTGTATATTTTTTATCTCATTTATATCAATTTGCAGAGTTCAATATATACGGCAACTGGGAGCAAAATCTGTAAGGTGATTAAATTGTATTGGAATGGTGAAGTGGTCCGTGTTATTAAAACTGAACAGCCACTTAGAGGTGAGGCGTTATCCATTAAAGCAGTGTCTCTCGCATTGTTTTGTTGAGGAAAGAGCACAGCGAGCGGTGAGTGCGCTGGGCTTCAAACCTGGCGACTCGAATTCGAATCTCGCTCATGGCCGAGACCGGTGACGAATTTCTGAAATAGTCCTGGACCTATGTCAACTCGGTCCCAAATGAGTACCCAGTGCAGGGTTTAAGCATTGCCACTATGGAGACAAATGCGGCCGGGCGTGATGCTAGTCACCCACCAGCACCCACCCACCACCTCGTACACCGTGTCGATAAAATAAAATGCTCGCTAACGGCACTTGACCTTACAGTCTGTTAAGACTATATGGGGGATTTTTGTCTTTGTGCACGCTACGAAGTCGGACAATGGGGAAATGAAGTCCTCGGCTGGTGTGTGTGCGCGTGTCAGAGCGAATGGGGGTGTGCTGCTGGGCCCGCTTGGGAATAGCGGGAGCTTAGAACAATGCCATCTCGCCATCTGCTCGAGCGGTTTATGGGGGGCACGTGGCCCAGTACAGCTGTATGCCCCCCCCCTCTCATCCACCAGACCAGCTACTGAAAAAGAAAGTGAGAGAATAGCTTTGGGAGGGAGCGAACAAAAAATTGATTTGGGTTCAACAAAACAGAAAGCATAAAGACTGATGAAAAGAAATGACAGTGGAAGAAGAAGGGCTGCAGCTGCTTGGTGGCAGCCACTTTTATTTGATGGTGATTTATTTGTCCGATGCGCGTCTGGTTCGAGGTGTGGCGCTCTGGGCTTTCACTGCTTGACCTCGATGGGCGGCTGCCGTTGTGAGAGGCGATTCTCTTCACTCTGCCCGTGAAGTCTCATCTCATGTCATTATCAAAAAGGGCGCAAGGCAGGGATATACCCACGATGGGACGCCAGTGCATCACCGGGTACTGCGGGCAATTTAGTCTGCAAGCCAGTTAACCTATGCAGCAGCATGTTTTTTTGTACTGTGGGAGGAAACCGGAGTGCCCGACAAAATACTCACGCGGACACGGGGAGAGCATGCAAACTCCACACAGAAAGGCACCCAAGCCGAGATTCGAACCCGTGGCCTTCTTGCTGTGAGGCGACAGCGCTACCCACTGGGCCACCGTGTGCCGCCCGCCCGTGAGGTCACCCACGCCAAATGGGTGCTGCCTTCTGCAGCAGCATTAGCAACGGCATGAATAATTGGACCCATATATCGCTTCATGCACCGGATTTCCGTCGTCTCTAAACGTAACTCTGAACACGCGATGGCAGTGTGACTTTACGAGGCTCTTTTTTCCCGAATAACAGCAAAGACATGGTCTTTGCGCAGTCAATATCGGTAATGAAATTCATAGTTAAGTCGGTCCCATGCAATTTAAAATTGGAGCCCTGGACAGTGATTCCACTGGGAAAGGCATGCTGTAGGAGCAGCTGAGGGATATTTATAACTCTGGATTGTAGCCGGACTAGCAGAGGGTCATGTTAAGGATATGCCACTTGTTTCCCCTTCAGAGACGTTCCCCTTTATTGTACGGTGGCTGCGTGAGCCACTTTAACAGCAATGTTATTTTTGGCACCAGTCTGAACCGCGAGATGTGAGGTCCCTCATTTCGAGTGGCTCCCGACTACTGAGTCACTGCCACGACTACTGAGTCACTGCCACGACTACTGAGTCACTACCACCACGAACAAACACAATGGCTCCTGTATTTTGTTGACTTGAGTGATTGAATGTACCTCCACTTGTGCTAGGAAACTTGCACTTTAATCACAAGTGAGTCTGGTAAAGGTTCGTGTTGGATTTTAATTGACCTAATTACTGGAGAAAAAATAACAAATGTTGGCACGGATGTATTTTTGTATTTGCTGTTCTGTAGTTTACGTGCACATTGCTGCTTCAGTGTTACTGCACACAGTGTTGATACTCGACCCAAAGCGATCTGGTCGCCGGTCGTATGCCGATGATTGATGTGAATGAGACGTAGCCTTTGATGGGTTCTTGAGAGAGGGACTTTCGACGTTGCGAGCCAATTGGTGTTCATCGTCTGCCGGGACGCCCGGATTCGTCGGCGCTGTTCATGCGTGTATCGATTTGTTTTGCCCTAATGGTCCGGTGATGGACATCATTAGGTTAGAAAGATTGCAACGCACTCTGACAGGTTGTCGCGAGCACATTTCCAGCCCCGTAATTAACAAACTGGCAAGTCCAATTAAGGAATGGAGAACACATTCTGTTTGGATACGATGAAAGACTGCACCTCAATAAACTGAAAGTTTGAGTAAAGTATTTACAGATGTATGAATACGTCATATATATTCACTTGTACAATTAGTGCACTGATGTGCTTTGCCACTTCAGCTTGAGGACTTAAATAAAATAGTGTGTGTACCTCTTCAAATCTGTCTTATCACACGAATTCAAACACAATCTTGCTGCTCAGAAACATACGCTCAATGTATTTTTTATGAGATGGTCTAATGGGTGAACCAGTGCTTGGTAAATCGGACACGTTCAAACATATGCCTAGAAAAAAGGCACGTGTTTTATTACCCTTACAGACTTGAAATAAATCTCTTCAAAATATTGCTTTTCTGCACTGATTTAAACTGTTATTTTATGCACTGAGCTGAGAATACATCATCATGTTTTCAGTTTTCATAGATAACTGTTGGTGCCTTGAATGTGTTTTTACTATATTTGATTATGTCGCTGTAACAGACACAACACGACATGTTTAAATCATCGTCATTGCCATGCTATATCCACTGCTGGATAAAGGTATCCCTAAGCTGTGATATCTTTCACAGTCTATCCAGCTCCTGCACATGAGCTCAATTCATTCACCCATCTTCACGCTGAGTGTCCTCTCGCTTGTTCCCTCCTTCACTGCCATTCAATTTTAGTCTTACTTTTTTAAACAGTAAACATGTCTCGAACTTGTGCGCATTCTGTAACCCATGTGTTCTTCATTGTTTCTCAATGTGCTTCCAAACATGCAGCTCTGTATGTTTCTTTGCACTTTGCAGCCTTTGTCAAAGTACACGTTCAGATTCACATGCCATGGATGGTAGTATGCTTTTGAAACATGCTGTGGTCATTTTGTTACGTTTAAGGTCAGTTTTGTAAAACACTCCATTTCATACATTTCTTCTTTGTCCACTTAACATTAGTTGTTTCCAGAATCTAATTGCTAGTTCTATACCAAAGCTTGTGAAAAACCCGGTTCGCTAGTATGGTTTGTTGGCTTGTAAATTTTACAGTGATCTGTTCCCAATGATCTCCATGAACAATTTACTTGCGATAAGAGGCTAATGGGTCTGTAATTCTTCAAGTCGGTTTTATCACCATTTCTTAACAGAAGAACAATCGAGTAAAGCGATGGAATTATGCCGAGACAGAGCAAGAGGGCATTTTCAACGAATACCTTTAACACAACGAGAAAATGTTGGAGCAACAAAGAATTAAGCTTCTTCAGTACGCTTGTTGGTAAACTTTGGTGAAGGCTTAGTGTGCAAACTTCGTTACTCCCTTCCTTATGACTGCCTTTTTAACAGCAGTTGGGCAGTTTATGAACCATGAAAATAAAACGTGTTGGCATTTTTACGGTATTTGGGCTCTATTAGGGGCATTCCGTTATTTGACACTCTTGTTGATTGAGTTCACATCACAGTAAGAAGGTATTTGGTTCGATTCTCGGTTCAGATGCCCTTCGGTGTGGAATGTTTATGTTCTCCACGTGTCCATGTGGGTGAGCAATCTCTTTATTCTCTCAGAGTCCAAAGACGTGACGCTGCCTAGGTTAATTACACTGATTAAATTGCTGCAGCTCACCGAGACTCTCTACGACATTAAGTGAGTTGATAATTAATTAATCAATTCATGATATGGACTGTATTTACCTAAATATATTATTGAGCTCTTAACAGTGGTGCATTGGTTTGCGCAGTGTGCTATGAAGATTATTATTATCATTAATTATTATTTAGCATACGCCCTTATCCAGCGCGACTTTCATCTTTATAGAGGTGAAGTGAGGAAACCATAGAGAGGCGAGGGGAAAGCAGTCATGCATTCAGCCTGCGCCAACATTTGCCAGAAGATGACTTGAGTTTCATTCCTCGTTACTATACTGGTCTTAAGCCCCCTCTCTCTTTTCCCGAACACAGGTAACATAAGTGGCCCACTCACTAGAGTAGTAAGATATGGGTGAACAACCCTCTCTGACCAGCACGGTGTCAGGAGGTCTTTATCTCACAATGGATAGACAATCGGCTGTAAATACATTCGAAGTATTTAAGCTCAGGGTGTAACATACATTTCTCTCTTTCAAAATAATTGTTTCACATAGCGACAGTGAAGTATGTAAACTGTCTACCAGTATGAAAGTGCACTGTTGGTGAGCTTTTACGCTGGTTAAGTGTAAACTCCTGGTGTGACTATTAAATCTGGACATTAATGTTTTTGTGCAAAAAATATTCTAAGTGCATCATACTTTCCACGATTTCAATTTTTCCTGGCTGCAATGTGATGCCAATTTTGTGCCCAAGAAGGCCGTTCCAAGTCTAAAGACTATTTGTCAGGCAGATCTTCGATTGGAATAATTGACGAATATCATTAATGAGCGTTTGGCATGTGGATGTAAACAGGATTACCCAGAGAAATCTCACACCACTGCCATCTCCTGGCCGCTTTGCAATTTGGCACCTACAATAACATACCTGTAAAAGCCCCTGGTGGCCATTCAAATACTACACAGGCTCAACTGTACTTAACTACGGAGGTCTGACA
>JAZEWT010000006.1:7262591-7284401 GCA_036362905.1 Mordacia mordax
CGTTGAGCACCGATGCAGGATGTGGCACGGCGCGTTGAGCACCGATGCAGGATGTGGCACGGCACGTTGAGCACCGATGCAGGATGTGGCACGGCACGTTGAGCACCGATGCGGCATGTGGCACGGCGCGTTGAGCACTGATGTGGCATGTGGCACGGCGCGTTGAGCACTGATGCGGCATGTGGCACGGCGCGTTGAGCACCGATGCAGGATGTGGCACGGCGCGTTGAGCACCGATGCAGGATGTGGCACGGCGCGTTGAGCACCGATGCAGGATGTGGCACGGCGCGTTCAGCACTGATTCGGGATGTGGCACGGCGCGTTGAGCACCGATGCAGGATGTGGCACGGCGCGTTGAGCACCGATGCAGGATGTGGCACGGCGCGTTGAGTACCGATGCAGGATGTGGCACGGCGCGTTCAGCACTGATTCGGGATGTGGCACGGCGCGTTCAGCACTGATTCGGGATGTGGCACGGCGCGTTGAGCTGCGATTCGGGATGTGGCACGGCGCGTTGACCATCGCTGGCGATATTATCCATCGAATTTTCACTTTCGGTAGTGAAAGAGGGCGGCGCGGTGGCCCAGTGGTTAGCGCTGACGCCTCACAGCAAGAAGGTCCCGGGTTCGAGTCTCTCGGCTCCGGTGCCTTTCTGTGTGGAGTTTGCATGCTCTCCCCGTGTCCGCGTGGGTTTTCGCCGGGTACTCCGGTTTCCTCCCACAGTCCAAAAGCATGCTCCTGGATAGGTTGATTGGCTCGCAGACTAAAATTGTCCCGCAATGCCTGGCGATGGACCGGCGTCCCGTCGTCGGGTGTATTCCTGCCTTACGCCCTGTGTTTCCGGGATAGGCTCCGGCTTCACCGTGACCCTATATAGGATTAAGCGGTTTCAGATAATGAGATGAGATGAGGTAGTGAAAGAGAACCTTGGAAAGTGGAAGACTCCTTCCAAATTATTACAAGTACAACACTGCGTACATCAATTATAAGATTTTAAAATATCTCTTCCTGTGATGATCAAATCACACTGCAACAAAGAAGCGGTGTTATCCTCAAATGTTTTGGAGCAAAGACTGATTTTCCTTCTCTCTTCCAAAACGAAAACCGTAAATAAAGGGTACAGATAACAGTTTATAAAGGGTTTGACAAACTTTTAATTACAGCACTCCGCGGAATGGATGGTACAATACAAAGGCTCGAAACCCTAATCCAGGGCATTTTGAGCGAGGTGCAAAGAAAAACGATCGCAGACGCAGCCAACTGGAGAACTGGAGCTGAGAAGGTTCACTGTGCACTCATGGCAACACAGATATAGGGCTACATCCACAAAATTGCGTTATTTTACAATAAATGTTAATGTAAAGCAAGCTCTTACAGCAATATCAAAATAATCCTCAAAGTGTATGTGGAGAAGAGTAGTTTTACTGAATGATGCATTTCTGCATACTTGTTGGGGGAGTTGTTCTCTAGCGGTTTGTTCGTTGGACCTTGAACCCCGTGATCCGAGTTAGAATCCCACTCGCAGGCACCACCACTGAGAATTTCATGAAGCGGTCCTCGGTCTCCCTTAGGTCGACTCGGCATAAAATGAGTAACTGGTGCGGTATGTAAACATCGCAGATAAGGAGACAAGGGTTGCCGAGCGTGGCGTGGGCCAGACCACCCCCTCGTGTGTCGTTCTTAATAGGTGCTCACTAACAGAACTTGCCCGAACAAACTGCGCGCGCTTGTGTGTCGGGGGCCTGGATGTGATGAGTAGCGGCGTCAGTACGCCGACTCGAGCGTTGTACTGCGCCAGTGCATGCCCGCACAGAGTAGCAATACATTAGGAATTATTTTGTTTAATTTAAGCTGGACTTTATTTGAACTTCAAAAAAAAATTTCGTGCCTTGTTTTTTTTCTTCTCCGAATGCCGCTATGGGTGTATCACGTTCCAGTTCTAAAGTTTTTCAGGAGAGAATACACGCATCTGAACTTGTCGTTGAGAAAATACAGAGGGGTTCACGCAGTCGCAGCAGAATTGAGTTACTAGAATCACTTTAAACGGTGGTAAATTATAAGGCGACTGATTGATTTGGTGATGTTTTAAAACTGTCCTCAGAGCAGTGTTTTGATGGTGCGTGTTTAAAAGGTGCCGACTTGAGCAATGAGCCACGTATCACGCTGCGTGCCGTGTCTTTTCGTTGAATGCCTGATCTTGATTGTGCCATCTGTGTTTATAATTAGATTACTGTAAGACTCGGGGAAAGTCTCCGTGTGATTTAGTGGTGAATGAATGGGAACTCCGAACCTAGTGTTACGCCACCAGTACCGCGCTTACTTAACGGGCTCCAGCAGACCTCGTCGCAACACAAAGGTTGATCAGTGATGCTCAAAAATGATGATGAAGTGGCAGCCAAGAAATGGCACGCATTTGAGATGACATCCACTGAGGAGATGGAGCTATCAGCTCATATCACGTACAGGTGTTTGATGAATTATTTCCTCTGAGACTCTTAATAGATGGTGGTGGCTTTGGGGACACCCCCTGCAGTGCATTAATCAGAGCGATGATGCTTATCTTCCCAAAAGCGAAAAATCATTAACTTGAGAATATATAATACTGCATCATCTACACTGAATACGGCTTGTATATGAATGATCCCTTAAGCAAGTTTATTAAATCAGATTCTTTACAAAAAAAACATGACGTGTTTGAGTTTCACACATATAACTCGTGTTAAAGATTTAAACACAACTTTTATTCCATTTGACTTGCGTGAGGTGTTTTGTTTGGCGCCAAAAATACTGGATTGTTTCCTATAAATCAATGCGCCTCAACATGGCTGTCAGCGTAGTCCCATTGCGTGCAGGATGTGCACCCAATCCTGGCTGTACGCTATAATAACTCATGCTGGTATGTGCACCTGCATGCAGACGCAACTATACACGTGTTCTTCCGTCATTATCGTCATCAGCCGTGGTTAATCCCCGTCGTGGATGAAGGCTTCTCCAGTCCGCGGCAATATCTCACCATCCTGCGATACAACCATCAACCGAGCACCTGCAGAGGAGCGGAATTCATTACTCCATCGCCCCACTGGTTCTCTTCTCACATGTGTTCTATAGCTTAGTTGTCACTGTCATTCTTGATCGTTTGCCTATCGTTCCTTATCTTTGACTGTTGCATTCAATATTAGTACCCGCTTTAATCCTGTAGAGGGTCACGGTGAGCTGGAGCCTATCTTCGCAGACAGAGGGAGCTAGGCAGGGCGAAACTAGGATAGGATGGCAGCAATCGCACGGCACCGAAACAATTATCCAAGGCAATTAACTTGCACGGCAGCGCGTCCTTGGACTGTGGGAGAAAACCAGAGTACACAGCGAGAACCCATACGGGGACAGTGAGAGAGCACACAAACTCCACACAGAGAGCCACGCGAACCTGCAAACGAACCCGGGACCTTGCTCTGAGGTGGCAGTGTTCCTCACTGCCAATGCCACCGTGCTACCCCCACTTGCCCATCCTCAACAGTTGTAATGATGTATGATGATTGCTTCGAAAAGCTGCTCTTTTGGGACAGCCGCGTCGTTCGCTTCCTCTCCTCGCGACGTTTCGCCTCACGTTAGATCAGTGGTTCTTAACCTGGGTTCGATCGAACCCCAGGGGTTCGGTGAGTCAGTCTCAGGGGTTCGGTGGAGGTCAAGACACACACCTCACTCATATGATTCGTGATGACACGCGCCCCGCTTGGCCATCACTGGCTGCAGGTGATCACATTTTATTTTTCCAATAAAGAAGGGTTCGGTGAACGCGCATATGAAACTGGTGGGGTTCAGTACCTCCAACAAGGTTAAGAACCACTGCGTTAGAGGCATCCTCGGGTGCAGTATGCGTTTGTAGTGCCTGTTGCTCCTATATATATATATGTGGGTATTGCGTGTGTTTTGTCATTTTTGTTGTGTGAGGTCTACATCTGAATCACATTAACACTAATCTCCTTATCTTATTCACACCCCGGAACTGCGATAACCCCCTCCCTGCTTTGTCTGTGATTAGTCCCCTAATTTGTATCTCATGAAAGAAACTCCCACACACCTGGCGATCCCCCTCTGATGTCCACACCCAATAGCTCTATATCTGTGCATTACTGACTTCAATGACTAGCCTCCAGGTTTGGTTGAGCTTTATCCTCATTTCTTGTTTTTGGATCATTGTCTTTTCTGTCTTGTGAATCTCAATTGCTTCGTGAATTAATCTTGGACCTTTATGGCGGATGGCTGATAGTACTCGTATCTTGTCAAAATCGATTCTGTGTTGTTTATCTACACTATGTGCTGCCGTTGCTAATTTTTCCGTGTGCAGCAAACGTTCTGCTGCCTCATGTTCTCTTTTCCTTGTGGCTATTGTTCTTCCTGTTTGTCCGATGTATTCTTCCTCGCAGTTGCTGCAAGGAATGCAATATACGCCTTCTGTCTGTAACGGCAGTCGGTCTTTAGGTGATTTGAGTACGTCTTGTATCTTCGGGTCGGTTGTGAAGACTGTTTTTATGTTATATTTTTCTAGGTATTTGCTAATTTTGTCTGTGGTGCCTTTCACATATGGCAGGAAAACACGGGTCTTGATATCTTCCTCCTCATTTTCTTGCTGTTTCTGTCTCCATTCTCTTGTTATGGCACATTGGATTTGTTATGATGTAGTTAAATTACTCACGTTCTCGACTGCACGTGTTCTTTCTCTCTTCATTTATCAGTGTAACTTCAATCATGCATCCCTGGGTTTCTTTGCTCAGTTCTAAAAAAAAAAAGTACGTTTCTTTTTGTTTCGTGATGGTGTTTCTGAACTACATGTCGTGGAAAACATCGTGTGACTCTATGTATCGTCAATAAAATAATAGGAAGCTGAATTGAAATGAAACTACTGTATCAATCCTCACTTCCCTGCCATGAGAAGTGTCTGAACTAGACGTGGCTGAGCTGCGAATAATGATGATCAAGCATTTTTAAACAGAGTTGTCTTCATAGACCTCCAATTGTAAGGCCTAATCGTCATGGGGGGAAAAAAAAACTATCAGCCACCTTTAATTTTACTGCCCCTCAGAGAGCACTCGCGTGTGTTGTGGCCCATTTTCATGGCAAATGTGGTCCGGAAGAGGGGCAGATGGGAGTGAGACAGAGGTCCTTTGGGAATGCAGAGGTGTCCCTATGTGTGCACGTATTTTTTTGAAACCTAATTATAAAGCTCTTGATAAATCCTTTCATCAGTCGGTGGATATATAAATATGCATGCACACTTTTGCCTTTCTTAACGTGATACATATTGTAGGATAGAACTAATATGTCACCTGAAGATGTGTACAAATGAAGCTAATATTTGTGTTTCTTTACGTATGCTCTTGGCAAGATTTTAGCCCTCTAAAAGTATTTGGAAGTATTTTGTACCGCGCGTTATCTGACGCGATGTCCAACATTTTTCTGCACGTGCTGGGAGCTTCTTGAGGAACTGCATGATCTCCAAATGCTGGATATCCTTATAAAAATCACGTGGTATTTAAAAAGACCACATTGGAGTAACATATAACACGCAAAGAGCTACACATTAGTTGTCTCATCTCATTGTCAGAAACCACTTAATCCTGTACATGGTCGCGGTGAGCCAGAGCCTATCCCGGCAGATACAGGGCGCAAAGTAGGGATATGCCCACGATGGGACGCCAGTCCATCATCGGGCACAGTGGGCATTTTAGTCTGTAAGCCAATTAACCTATGCAGCAGCATCTTTTTTGGACTGTGGGAGGAAACCGGAGTGCCCGGTGAAAACCCATGCGGACACGGGGAGAAAATATGCAAACGCCACACAGAAAGGCACCTGAGCCGAGATTCGAACCCGGGTCCTTCTTGCTGTGAGGTAACAGCGCTACCCACTGGGCCACGGTGCCGTCCCACGCTGTCAACCTGAGTCCAGTGATAATCAGCAATGCCTCTTAGTTGACAGCTTTGCATGAGCTATGCAGAATCATGTACATTTTAACATGCAGTTCATTTGAGAAAATTATTCATCCCTTGGAGTATTTTGCCTTGCACAGCATTGAAATTCAGCGCACCTGTTGTACAAGCACATGCAGTGAAGGGTAATGCATGTGGGCATATGGCTATGTTGAGATATAGTTAAACAGCTGTGCATTATGCATGGCCTAGGTAAGCCTTCCATATTGATGAAACCAATTCATGTATACCGTTGATATTTATGCTCTCATTATTTAAAAATGTGAACATACATTCCACTTAATGAAGATCCTAAATTGAATAAATATTGATGTTTATTATGGCGACGCGATGCACATTTAACACGTTAAAGCTGTTATCATGAGACTACTGTTTTATGCATAGCGGAATTTATTTTTAATGATATCAACATTTTATAACGCAATAAACAGGGAGGTTTTTTTACTCGTGGGCAAAATCTAAACTAAAAAACATTTGGCCCTTTTTAGAAATGTGTTTTTTCACTGAAGACGCCATTCTCTGTTGAAAAAGCATAGGCGACTGTTCTTCTAACCGCTTCATAAATTATCAGTCTGTTTAAAATCAGTAATGGAATCAGCCCACTCTAGGTGTCACGGTCTTAATCAACTTAAGGGAGTTTTGTTTTGTGAAATCCAATGAGCTACCCCAGCTGCTGCTGAATACCCGAGGCTGGACAGCCAGTAATAATAATTGCACTACGAGAGCGCTATTCACCCGAGGGTCACAAAGCGCTGCACAGAGCTGTGGAGAGAACAGCTGTTGGGCAGTGACTTGTACAAACGGCAATGTTTGCCGATCGTTACAGAGGTTTGTGCATCTCCCCGACCTGGTAAATACGGGAGGCGTACTAACCATAAAATAGAGCGGATGTTAAAACATTCTGTGATGTTATTTGAAATGGGGCACGCCGTGTGTGCTGGTGCTATGGTACATATTTACCAGTGTAAAAATACCAATGCAGATGACTTCATTGGATAACACCACATGACAATACCGCCCCCTTCTGGTAAACTATACTTTTTGTGACGCAAACCACCTTCGTGACAGCCTGATATTAAATAGCACAAATGGAAAATCTTAGACACCTATGTAATACTCCCCACAGCTCTGTGCAGTGCTTTGTGACCCTCGGGTGAAAAGAGCTCTTGAAGCGCAATAATTATTAATATACACAAATTGCTTCAAGGAGTCCTCAAAATGTTTAATCTTCATCTCAAAATTGTTAAATAATGTAGCATTTTGTATTGAATTTTTGTGATGTGAATTGCTCAGTGCTAGGTTATAGCCCAGGTAAGCAACTATATTTTTTATAAATTAATGTGTTAGTGGTAAGTTGTTTATTCACACAGTTTCCACGATGTTTACACGGTGTCAGACAAGTATATTATGTGTCTTTATTTCCGCCTCTAACAAAATTAATAATAATAAATCTATCCCTAGCAGCCGTAATTTTCCCCTCAATTTCTACACTCTACTTTTTAGATGTTTCTCTATATTTCACCTAATTGTTGACCCTCTGTAGATGTGGTTGAATGCAGATGCGTAATGAATCTAACTGTCATTAATATAAATTGGTTGTGCTATCTTTTAACGCCCACATGACCCCATCAACTCACGTGATCACCTTTCTTATAATGTGAATCACTGCTCTGAAAGGTCGTGCACAGAATATAAGAAGCATTACTGCAGCCCAGACACCAAACGGAAGCGGTTAATGATCTTCTCTTAGATTTAGACGTAATATTGAACGAAACTACAGCTCTGATTGACCCCAGAACATTTGACTTTGATGATTGCTTCGAAAAGCTGCTCTCTCGGGACAGCCGCGTCGATCGCTTCCTCTCCTCTCCTCGTGACGTTTTGCCTGACGTTAGAGGCATTCTCAGGCGCAGTATATACTGCGCCTCTAACGTGTGAGGATGCCTCGAACGTGTGAGGCGAAACGTCGCGAGGAGAGGAGAGAGGGAGCGATCGACGCGGCTGTCCCGAGAGAACAGCTTTTCGAAGCAATCATCATGCATTGAGCCGTGAAAACCTACATCATTACACATCTGACTTTCTCCACAGAGGTGCAGCCACTGTGGGTTTCGATTGAGTTGTGTCGGATCACCCCCAATTTGGCTAAGAAACACCCAAAAAATATGGAGCAAAAGAATCGTGGTAATTTTCCATCTCATGTTTTTTCCCCGGTATAAATGCGATATTGATTGTGATGATGGCGATGGAACATTTAAATACACATCTCTGCAAGATAACCGGTCTCAGCACTTAGTACCTGGTAGTTTCAGAGATTTTACTCAACAATTTCACAGTGGTCGGGCAGCACACTGAGCCCGGTCTCCAACGTAGACCGCTCCTTGTCGTGCTCATTGATCCCAGGACGTGCTGGCGCTTCTCCTCACCATCGGCGCCACCAGCGAGGCCAGGCAGCGTCTCAATTCGGAGCAACTTTATTAACAAAAACCCAGCGACATTCCGCGTTGCGCGCGCCAACCGAACTCTCTCCAACGTGCCAGTACACGAGCGGCCGGGCCGCGCGCTCCCGTCCCACGGCCCGTTCTTCCCCCTCGACATCGTTAACGCCGTTAGCGTCGTCAACGTGCCGAGCTCCCATTCACCGACTCTCCAACCTAATGCTAGTCGCGCCTTATATTAACCCTGTGGCGTGACCGGGGCTCTCCCCACACACAGGGCATCCCTTCCTCGGGCTATAACCGGCACGTTCCAGAACTGGTTTACTTTATCGCGCACTACCAACTTACACTCGTTCTTTGAACGCTCCACCACCTCCCACCCTCCCGTCGACTATCCCCCAGCAACGGCAGCCCATGACCCATTATCCCAACCAATCACATCGCAGCTCTCTCCCGGTTCAAACCCTGGGCGTGTATGCCAAGGTGCACCCAGCCTGACACCATGCGGAACCCGGCACTGCTCATCACGCATAACAACCCCCCCTCACCCCATGAAATCGCCACCCCCTCCTCTTGGCCCGATCGCTGGGTGTGGGTATCCGGGTGCACTTAGCCTGGCACAGCAGCGGAGCTTGGCACTACACAGTAAAACTCCAGTTATCCACCATCCTATTACTGACAGCTTCTATTATCTACAGTACCGTAATCCAGACCCACGAAAGCAACGAACGCTTGTCAGTATCATCCTCAAACCCCACGATTGACAGAAGGGATGCACTGAAACAATAATCACTGAAAATCATTTGCTCTCTCCGTTCAGAACAGTCATTCATTCTGTGGGGCAGATAGATCAGTTTTGCTCAGAACTAAGTTCAACCGAGATTGTTGACTGGTTTGGAAGAACTTTGGACTCATTCCAAGGCTGCCGTTTTTCTGTCAGTGGCAGACACTTAGATGCCATGAACTTGCAATATGTTTGGCAGGCTGACTTAGATGCGGTAGCGAAATAAGAAACGTGAAATGTTACACACAATGATTGCCCAGGCTATCACTACTGTTTTGCGTCGCAAGGCATCAATCTGATATCCACACAAAAGGGAACAAATGGTAGTAATTGATTTTATGACATCTTTTGTTGTAAGCAATGTTCTCTGCAGTGTTAAATCCTTTGCCAGTACACATGGTACATGATGTATCATTGTTTTTATTGTTTTTATTACTTACGTTGGCTACGATTCTAATGGCCACAATCACTGCTATGGGAAGTACTCTTTGCAATATTACTCTTTGCAGTATTTTAGCAATTTTGTAGACTTCCTAAATATGGTGAAACCCTTAAATACCATTATTATGATTATGATCCTTGAACACAGCCATTGTAAATATTCTTAGGATATACCATACTTGCCAAGTAATGGTTCTTGTAATCTCTATTTAAGATCCTCCAACAACGTTATTTTTGCTGATTTGTTGTTCTTTTGTCGTTGTTGCTGACATGCTGTTATCTCCACAGCTTTGTGCAGCGCTTTGTGATTTTCGGGTGAAAAACGCCCAAGAAGTGCAATTATTATTATAACACATGTAGGTTTTCACGACCAATGTTCAGATTCGCAATTAATATTTGGAGTCTGGTCGCGTCAGTAATAGGCGCGTCGTACGCCCTCCTCTACCCGACTTAGCCAATTTATAAAGTTGTCCTGTGAGCAAACGCACCAACCTAACCCAGCTTTGGCAGCACCACGGATGTGCCTGAGAGCAATCAAACTGTTCAATGCTCTGGATTGCTGTCGCACATGTTGACAGGAAGCACGACTCTCACAGAGCTAGAGCTATGCCCGAGACAGTTAGCTTCCTGGGTCCCCTGGGAACCTTTTGTGTGTGGTGTTTGTGTGTTCTCTTCCCCTGTTCTGAGTGAGTTTTGTCCGGCAAATGTTGGCTCCAGCTGGCTGCATAACTGCCTTCCCACTCCCCACCTATCTGCGGTTTCCTTGCACAATTGTAACCGTGTTTCTTTCATGGCTAGGCATGGAATTGGTGTGGCGTGTTACTATTTGTATTATTCTCAATATTAACACACTGGTAGTGACTGAAAAGCCAAAGTGTTTATCACCATCTTAATGAGACGATGCGACAATTAAAAAAAACACGGTGATTCAGTTCTAGGGACGTGGGTGCCAAGTATAGAAGACATAGTAATAATAATAGTTGCACTTCCAGAGCGCTTTTCACCCGAGGGTCACAATGCACCGAACAGAGCTGTGAAGAGAATGGCGCGTCAACAATAACAACATCTGAACGCCATAACGACAATTTTTTGTACACATCTGAGCTGTGGAGAGAATGGCATGTGATAATAATATTAATTTACAGCACTTTGTCATTTATAGGATGAAAGTTTGCCCGGCGATGGACTGGCGTCCCGTCGTCGGGTGTATTCCTGCCTTACGCCCTGTGTTTCCGGGATAGGCTCCGGCTCACCGTGACCCTGTATAGGATTAAGCGGTTTCAGATAATGAGAGAGATGAGATGAGAGGATGAAAGTTTTCCAATGCCATGTCACCCAAGGGGGTTGTTTGCCTATCGGTTTCTACACAGAACTGCTGGTTTGGTGAAAGGGCCTGGACCGGTTTGAATATCACTCACCACTCGAGGCGGCCATGATCAGGAGTTGAACGGAGGGACCGGGGTTGCAGCAGTTTACGAACCACTACGCCATCACTCACCCAGCAATGTCACAGTGGAGTAATTTCCCAGCATGATGTATTTTGTGACTTGCACATGAAAGGTCCTTGAATTGATTTGTAAGGGGAGGACATTGGGAGCTTATGTACGCATGTAGGTTTACACTGCTCGAAGCATGATTGCTTGCCAACGTTGTTCTTTCAGGCTATCCGTGTCGATCGTGTCTCCTCTCTCCTTCGCGACGTTTCGCCTCCCACGTTAGGAGGCATCTTCAGGCGTTTTGTGACTGAGCGCCTGTGATTAAGTCAGACGCGGCTATCCCGAAAGAGTAGCTTTGACAAGCAAGCATCATTTGGTGCTCATGTTATATTTCAATCCTAATTTAGAAATCTACAAAACACAAAAACACAGAATGATAGCGTCTCCATATCCGCACTCAAAACCTGGAGCAGATGACCCCGCACATTTGACAGACCACAATAATATCTACATAAAAAAACCCTGCTCAATCAACACCTCTGTCATCAGGCTTTCTCACCCTGATCTTTGCTCCGCACCTCAGTATCTCCGCGTTTCGTCGCTGATCAGGCATGGAATTAGGGCAGCACGTTATAAATTGTATTATTATTCTACTTGAAAAATAAATGATAATAGCGAATAGAGAATGTTCTCCGCTGTGATTGTGCTAGCTAAAGACTTTACCAATTGCATACTGATGGGTTCCTGTTTCATGAAATGTTATTGTGTTGGATTGATTATCTACAGAGGACAGTGTCTGAGAGTCTGCCGGGTACGGCACGATTTGCTGCACTCTGCTGTGAATTGTGCAGAGGGAGAGTAATATTTAAGTAGATGGAGATATAGCTTTAACAATAGCCAAGGCTTAACTTTAGTCGTAGATAATTGGGGCCTAGCTCCAGAAAATATCCCCTCTCCCTTATTTTTAAGAAGTAGTCTAGCTTGTTGGTAGTTGGGGGCCATTATACCCGAGAAAAACAGCTTGCTAAATATTTAGCAAAGTAGATACAGTGATGTTTGCTATATTTCTCTGATTTATGTTATACATGATGTCACAGGTTGACAGATGTTTTTTGCCTTCAAGATATAATAAAACATCTTTACTGACAAATAGTTTACGTGTGTACTTTCAGCCGGTCATAAGGTAATTAACGATCCTTTTCAAGGTAAAACCGTACTCGTTTTTCGTGTCATTAATCGTTGTGTCTTATTAAGTGCGTATTTCGCCAGATTTTGTTGAGTTTGTCCAACTCAAGGGAGAGACGTGCAATGTCATTTGGTTAAACCAGCAGCAGTTGCACTTTATGAAATGTCGTTACCTCTTCCTTTTAGGGAAATGTTACCGGTTGTAAAATCACTTCCATTTTCCCTTTTATGGGGAGGGGGAGGCAGGACGCGCCTCCCGTATCACATTTTTTGCACTGAATTATTGAAGAGCAGAGATAAGATTGTGGAAACGCGTGGTATCTTATTATTAATGCCTACAATATTTAATGCACCATAATAATGGTGATATATAGATATAAAATCTTCTTTACTGTGTTTGCATCGCTCGATATTCCAAATCCACTGTGTACGTCATTGGTGTGTGCATAAATTACGCGTTTTACGCTACTGTGCTTACCATTAATGTACAGAGTATTCCCATTTACACAGTACTGTACACATGTTATACAGTGACGGTAAAAATCAGACCTGTGGTTTAATTGCTCATACTTGCGCTGGCAGTGAGACCCATAATATTTCCGCTAGAGGATATTTTTGCCTATTCTTCCACGTTGACCTGTCGATACAGTAACTGTGGTGAACTCATAGCTCTGGGTGGACAGAAGTCATTTTTCCATTCTCATATTAATGTAAAATCAAAGTTGCACTTTTATATCAACGAACTTGTTTTTGGCAGCGCATTATCTCTGGTTTCCACGCAACTATTCAGTATTCATTGTGTGCGATAACCTTGACCAGTGCTGCCCGAAATGCAGCCATTAAAGTTTGGCATTTACACCTGCATTAAATAATATATATTTCCGCATCATATATATTTAAGCTGCTGCAGCGGTGCATGTTAAAACCAAGCCTGCCGGGCAGCTCTGCCAAGCGGTTTGTTAACTCGGTCGCGAATGCTCTTGAGCTTGCATTTGTATGGCAGGTCCCTGCATATCGGCATTCTATATGAGTAGCGCGATGTAGGTTATAGTTAAACGATCGCATTTTGAACAAACGACTTTCTCTTATGCACCCTGCAACGAAATACTCTGTCGACCTCTCATCTCATCTCTCATCTCATTATCTGAAACCGCTTAATCCTATATAGGGTCACGGTGAAGCCGGAGCCTATCCCGGAAACATAGGGCGTAAGGCAGGAATACACCCGACGACGGGACGCCGGTCCATCGCCGGCTCTGTCAACCTCCCATATGTTAATGTTTCTTCCGCGACAATGTAAATAATAAATAAATAAATGCCGCCACTTGTCAAGCCACAAACAGATGAAGGTCTGCATCTGCCCTGTCAATCATGGTGTTTTTTTTTACCATACTTCACCATGTTGGTCACTGTGGGTTTACGTGTGGAAGGAGTCAGTGAGGAGGCAGAGGACGGAAAGCAGAAACTGATTTGATTTTAATTGCCACTGATAATAATTGCACTTTTTGAGCGCTTTTCACCCAAAGGTTACAAAGCGCTGTGGCCAGTAATAGACCTCGGGACGTCTGGTTCATAACCCAGCATGCTTACCATGACATCACCACTCCACTTGCTACGGTGCATGCCACAAAATAGTTTCCTTTTTATTTTTGGCAAATTGTTCGAACTGTAATCGGAACAGACTTAGTTGATGACACAATGGGAGCTCCACTGGAAAAGCAAAGCCCACGGAGAGCTGAGGCTGGGGAACTGATGTAAGACTAGAGGGGAACGTGAACGCTGGCACTGCGTGTACTGCCTCTCTCTGCACAGCTGAGGGCACCCAACCCTGAGCCTGCCAACGGTCAACCACGTCTCACGCACGGCAGCAGTGACAGACAGGCAACACGAATCCCAAGTTAGTCTCGGGTGCGTTTCATCCACGTTATGAGTCCTGTGCCATGATCGGCGATTGCACATCCCGTTGGTGTCTGTCTCGTCAAAGTGATGACCATATGGGTGTCGAGGTGATGCCATCTTCTGTTTACAGCCCTGAGCCAGCAGTGGAGATTCTGCATTCCTGACAAGGTGAAGCCTATTGGATATGTAAACCACTGTTGACTTACTAAGTAGAACTCATTTTAATCACCCAAGCGAGATGATGAGCTTATTAATCCCCATAACTAGGATTTAAATTTTGATGACGAGCAGCATGCTATACCGCTGAGCCACCTGGCTCGACATTACTCATCGAGGGCAATTATGTAAGGCAAAATCAGGTTGAAGAGATTTTGGAAAAGCTGTACTGGAAAGTGAAGAATCAAGCTTCTGATGTGATTTAGGAAGAATGTGTTTATTCAGCGCATATTAAACAACGGAGCATGGAACAACATTTGAACATACACACAAGAGGCATGGAGAGGTGCATGCTGGGAATTATATTGTGACATGAACAAAGGATGTGTACGTCAGAGAGCAAATTCAAACTTAAAACATCTTAGAGGCATGGTGGCACAGTGAATAGCGCTGTTCCCTCATAGAAAGAGAGTCTTGGTTCAATTCTGGGATCGGGTGCATTTCTATGTGGCGTTTGCATGTTCGCCCTGTGTCTAAAGTTTTCAGGTACTCCAGTTTTTTCTCACAGTCCAAAGACATGCTGCTAGTTTTGTTGGGCTGCTGATTAAATTTCCCTCAGTGCTCTGCATTGGATGGGTGTCCCATCCTGGATATAGCCCTGCTTTGCACCCTTTGCTCTGCCAGGATAGGCTCCATCTTCACCGCAACCCAATAGACAATTAAGTGGGTGTTTATCGTGAATGAATAAATGTTTGATTTTAAGAATAGTATATCGGCCTGCACGCATCACTGTGGAGATTGAACGCCAAGGAATGGGACGGGTAATGGGAATGGTAACCAAAGCAGGGAATACATTAAGGAGGGAGGATAATCAATGAGATCATCTCATGCGCAGGACTGTTAGCGACGGCGACGATGTGGGGAGGCCTTCATACAGCAGTAGATAGATAATGGCTGCTCATGGTAATGATGGCTGACCAACGGCTTTGTAATAAAAGCCACTCATGCATTTGCAGGAAGTGGTTCAGCCTACCAGGGAGTACTCATTGTATCCGGAGTGTGAACTCAAGTGTGAGTGTGTGTACAGCACATTAACTGCATGGTCTTTGGGTGGTCAGTCGGTCACCACACTTGTCAAAGGGTTAATGGCGCCCTACATTGGATTTAACTTTGGTCTGCTGATTAATTATCTTGGAAACATAAACACGGAGGCTGTTGCTAATTCATGCGGTTGCGGTTTTGTGCCAGAATCCGTTCAGTTGCCCACTGCTACTTACAAAACAAAAACTGGTGTTCGGGGGAGGATGTCTTGTGGCAAGGCAACTCTTAATGTAGCTGGTAACACTCTGATGAGTGCCAGAATGGAATGTTAAAAATATGCACACATTTACCTTAGTGCCTTGCTATAATGTGCATTATATGGTACAGTACTAATGTATTTGAAGAGAATTTTTTTCGTTAATGTAAGTCTCTTTTAATGCTTTCATCTAATTGGGATGTTTAGTGTGAAGGCCTAAATAGAAGAATTGTTTGGGAACTCTTGCAGAGGAGTGTTCCCTATTTAGTCATCGTGATGGCACACGAATTTTCAGAAGAGTTACAAAAAACCTTGGAGTGACCTTTTCATAATTTACCCTCTGTGCGGTTACACTCCCCACACATTCTTTTATGAAAATGTGTGTTTTTTTGCTTGAAAGTCAATCCAGTGTTTTTTTCTTCTCAAAGATATCCAATCAAACAAATGTTTGTGGGGTCATTCGTGACGGGTGAGATCATCAATTGGCCACACTCGAGAGCCCGGTTAAATCATGAGCAGCTGCCAGGATTTAAGCCCAAGATGTTTGTGGTGCTGACTCGGTGATCTGACCCCTCTGCCATCTGTCTACCTAAATCTACAGTGCATTGAAATATTGTAAATGCGATAAATACTTAAGGGTATGGCTTCAAAATAATGCCATTTTAAGATATGTTGAGCACTTCTCGTACAAAGTAATATAAATGTATTTGCTGACTTACACTGAGCAGACCCCAAATGAGAAGCATTTTCCTGTGTGACTCAGTGTGGAAGAGACTGGCTCATGCTGTCAAGGGAGCCTTGTACCATTCCTTCCCGAATTCCATGACGATGAGTCTCTTCCTACCAATGGGCTCCTCGAGCTAGTCATCCTCTATTGAACTTTTTGAACCCTTAACATCGTTGCAGAGAAATGAGTAGCAGACATTTTAGTTGGGGCGGCACGGTGGCCCAGTGGTTAGCGCTGTCGCCTCACAGCAAGAAGGTCCCGGGTTCGAATCTCTCGGCTCGGGTGCCTTTCTGTGTGGAGTTTGCATGCTCTCCCCGTGTCCGCGTGGGTTTTCGCCGGGCACTCCGGTTTCCTCCCACAGTCCAAAAGCATACTGCTGCATAGGCTAATTGGCTCGCAGGCTAAATTGCCCCGCAGTGCCCGGCGATGGACTGGCGTCCCATCGTCGGTATATCCTTGCCTTGCGCCCTGTGTCTGCCGGGATAGGCTCTGGCTTCACCGTGACCCTGTATAGGACTAAGCGGTTTCAGACAATGAGATGAGGGAGGTGTGCTTTCGTATGCCCACCTGTAAGCCAGCTTAGTTCTTTTGAAGGTTAACATGTCAGGAAAATGTAAACATAGCAGTGAGTGTTTATTGATCGTAGTAATGGACAGCCCAAATGCCGAATGACTGCCTCGCTTGCCAATATTGGGAGTCGTGATGCCATACTTCCACTTACTGGCCATTGCGTGCTGGTAAAACGTGGGCCCAGATCTACTTCGTACAGATCACTTGCCAATGGTGTTATCTGGTGCCAGGAATCAAACTCAGGTCACTAGGTTCAAAGAGCAGCATGCTTATTCCTGTGCTACTACTCGCTCTAATATTACTGAATGTGCTCTAATAAATTATGTTTGGTAGCATAGTCATCAGCCACCATGGTCAATCCACTGCTGGAAGAGCTTCATGACCTGCCATCTCTTGTTACCCTATGTGTGACAATCCACGCGGCACCTGGACACATGCTGATTTCACCGCTCCATCATTGTAGAGATGAACGCGTATAACAGGGTCATCTACCGGCACCGCCACAATATAATTTTTAATAAGACGAGTTTCACTCTACATTGCGGCTCATAGCAGTTAGAGCATGTAAAAAAAAAAATTAGCAAGCCTAAGCATATACACTTTAATGCATTTGAGCTGCGTAATTGTGCCAGGCACATATAAACTATGGAAATAATCATAACCACTCTAATTCTGTGAGAAGTTGAAAAATCGCCTGTCTGAAAAGTAATAAAGAAAGTGACATCCGCCGCTGGAATTGGAGGTTGGCGCTGTGATTGATTTGCGCTTTCTTCACTTTGCCGTGGGTAAACTGGGTTACTCTTACGCCATTTTTTGTTTTATGCCAGTTATCAATGTGATGTGCTTGGGCAACCTTTGGTGTAAAGATGACCTTGCACTACAATAGCAGCACAAGCAAAGAAGGGAAGGATAAACTTGGCTGGCCGACAGAGAATGGGAAACCCTGGGGTGCACTGCTGATAATGAGACGCCCGGAGCAAGCGGCAAGAAATGGGGCAATGCTTTCTAGACCAGGTCGTTCTGTCCGTTCATCCAAACTCATCTGATGATAGCTGGTGCAGCAAAAGGCACTCACTGCCACTTTCAAGCCTCATTTGATGAAGCAATGACTTGTCTGCAAAACAGATTATTTATATATTTTCGCTTTGTTCGGCCATTATTTTTGTACCATTTTTTTATTGGTAAGAGTGCTGTTCCCTGCCTCGTTTGTTGTGGAGCATTTCTCAAAGTCAGTGTTCGAGCGAGTGGCACCGCAGTCGGAAGGTTGCAAGTTCAAATCCTGCTTGGGGGGTTGGCAACCTGTCTGTTTGGGGTGATTAAATGAGTACCACTATTTGGGGAAGTCGAGACTTGCCCTGCCATAGGAACATGGTATTTCCACCACTGACTCCAGGCTGTGTATGGGAGATGAGCACTGCCTCGATATTCATCTCATCTCATCTCATTATCTGAAACCGCTTAATCCTATATAGGGTCACGGTGAGCCGGAGCCTATCCCGGAAACACAGGGCGTAAGGCAGGAATACACCCGACGACGGGACGCCAGTCCATCGCCGGGCATTGCGGAACAATTTTAGTCTGCGAGCCAATCAACCTATCCAGGAGCATGCTTTTGGACTGTGGGAGGAAACCGGAGTGCTCGGCGAAAACCCACGCGGACACGGGGAGAGCATGCAAACTCCACACAGAAAGGCGCCCGAGCCGAGAGATTCGAACCCGGGACCTTCTTGCTGTGAGGCGTCAGCGCTAACCACTGGGCCACCGCGCCGCCCGCCTCGACATTCAATGGAGCAGAAATCGCTTGGACACGTGACTACGATATCTGTATTGCGAACAAATCGTGTGATAATATTTATGTTATAATATCTATTATTGGCTATTTATTACATGCCATTAAGAAGGACTAGTGCCCGAAATTTCATCGATATTAGATTTTATTATTAGGGCGATTAGTGTCCACAGTATGGAGTGTTTTGTTATTTTTACAGTGACATGTTTTGGCACGTTATTGCAATGTATTTTATTGCTTTTGTAAACATCTACGAGACTTTTAAAACACATCTGCAACGAGCTACTGCCGTTGATAATAATTTGACACGTGAGCGATTTAAAATCGTACGTCTCGAGGGATAAGTAAATCTTTCATGAAAAGTAACCTCGTTCACTATCTTTAACTTATTTTGTCTTTTTTGTAAAATAAAAAAACATGAGCTTTAATGTCATCTTATTATCAGAAACTGCTAAGTCCTGTACAGGGTCGCGGTGAGCTGGAGGCTATCCCGGCAGACGCAGGGCGCAAGGCAGGGATATACCGACGATGGGACTCCAGTCCATCACCGGGCACTGCGGGCAATTTAGTCTGCGAGCCAATTAACCTATGCAGCAGCATGTTTTTTTGGACTGTGGGAGGAAACCGGAGTGCCCGGCGAAAACCCACGCGTACACAGGGAGAGGACTCGCAAACTCCACACACAGAAAGGCATCCGAACCGAGATTCGAACCCGGGACCTTCTTGCTGTGAGGCGACAGCGCTACCCACTGGGCAGTCTCGCCGCCCCGAGCTTTGGTCAAAAGACAAAACAAAAGAAAACGTTGCAGGTATGAATGAGGCTTCGTGCGTCACTGCGATCCTGTCGGAATGCACGTGGCCAGTGCATGGAGCTCACAACGCGGTGCCCGCCCCGTGCCCTCCACACTGTACTCTGCGCCACTATTCGCGCGCCTTTCTCAAGTTTGTTGTAGTTATTAGTATTTTTGTGCCAATTCTGGTAGCTTTGCACAGGCTCAAAGGTCCCAAAACTGCAGGTTGCTAGCGATTAACAGGACCGTTGACGGCGTCATAGGTCATTGACGTTGCTCGCAATCAGTAAAGTTAACCTAAAAATTTCAGAAGAAAAGAGATGAGATGGAATTTATTTGCGTGTTCTCTCCCCGTGTCCGCGTGGGTTTTCGCCGGGTACTCCGGTTTCCTCCCACAGTCCAAAAGCATGCTCCTGGATAGGTTGATTGGCTCGCAGACTAAAATTGTCCCACAATGCCCGGCGATGGACTGGCGTCCCGTCGTCGGGTGTATTCCTGCCTTACGCCCTGTGTTTCCGGGATAGGCTCCGGCTCACCGTGACCCTATATAGGATTAAGCGGTTTCAGATAATGAGATGAGACTAAATTGCCCACAGTGCCCGGTGATGGACTGACGTCCCATCGTGGGTATATCCCTGCCTTGCGCCCTGTGTCTGCCGGGATAGGCTCTGGCTCACCACGACCCTGTACAGGACTAAACGGTTTCTGACAATGAGATGAGATAAGACTCCGATTTCCTCCCACCTTTCAAAGACACGTTACTGCCTAGGTTATTTTTCCTGCTGAGTAAATTGCCCCCAGTGCCCTTCGATGCACTGGCGTCAAATCTTAGAAAATGCCCCGCCTTGCACCCTCTGACAGCCTGGATAGGCGCCCCCCCCCGCGACCCTATAAAAGATTAAGCGGGTATTGATTAAATAATGAAATACTAAGCCGCCAGCAACAAATGGCACTGTTGAGGGTACGATGAGAGTTTATTTTTTATTGCATTGAACAAGGAAGGTATAAGAACTTGTGTGCAAAAGAAGGGATTTTAAAGTCGAGTAATGTGGGAGAAGCAGCAGGAAAGTTGGTTGTGATCTGCGGTTGAACACAGTGTGGACACAAGGAAAGAGTCTGAGCACCTTCAAGAGCCAAGCCATGGACAAGGGTACCCCCACCGGTCTGCTGGTCTCAGTAGCCCTGCCCTCCGTATTTGTTTGGTCCCGGAGTGAGTTTAAAACCGCAGAGGCAAGCAGGGCTGTTTGTGTCGCATCTGCCATTCCAAGCGGCTGGGGATAAAGGTTGCACGTATGCCCCAACAAAGGTCTTTTGTGGATGTAGAATGTCTGGGTCTGTGTGGAAAATCAATGAGACATCGTTTTGGGGGGTTTTTTCCCTTCAGATTTGATGGTCGCATGGTTTATTCTTGAGCTCGAAGCACGTTCTTACCATGGACACTGTACATGATTTGTCCTCCCATTTAATTTCTTTGATGGAATTAGTGGTCTGTGTCTAATACGTGAAACAATTGAATGATTGCTGTTTTCTGGGACTAGTCAACAAGTGCTCTTGTTATTAGAAATGTTGAAACGTTCTACCATTGTCACGTGTGTGAACACAGTCGAGTGCAAGGTTCAGTGTGTTGATGATGCAGTGGTAGTTTGATGGTTAGCACAACGGATTGCAATGCGGAGGTCGCTATTTTCATTCGGCGCAATGAGTAGTGCTGCCGCCTCACAGCAAGAAGCGTCCAAGTTCGATTCCCTGCTCAGGTACCTCTCTGTGTGGCATGTTCATAATCTCTCCCCGTGTCAGCGTGGGTTTTCACTGGGTATTTGGTTACTTCCCACAGTCCAAAGACATTCTGCTGCCTTGGTTAACATTTCTGGTGTATAAATTGCCCTCGGTACCTTGAGATGGTGTAACTATTTGTACCCCTCCCCGCTGGACAATTGTTTAAAAGAGTTACATATCTCAACGGTTCTTTTCCAGCTTAAATAAAAAACTAATTTGGTTTAAACAGTGGACAAGTTTCTTAAATCCCCTCTGTCCACTAAGACAAATACATGAATTTGGTACGTTTAGTCGATCGGCAAGTCGCGTGGAGTGGGGTGAAGTGTGGGTACTCCAGCCTCTTCCAAAATACCCGACCGATCTGATAAAGCAGGCCAAATACCCTCTAGAGGAGACATATTCCCCAGGCCTACAGACAGTATTTATCACCAATACTAATAAGAGTCTCCAAAGATTGATAATCGCATGCCAGTAGAACCAGTGTTAAATGCGATTGAGCTAAACCAAGCCGACTTGTTTTTCTGTGTGTGCTGTCATTG
>JAZEWT010000006.1:7317211-7328460 GCA_036362905.1 Mordacia mordax
ATCTAGATTCTTGACCTTCGATATCAATACAGTAATTGTGGCAATTTTGGTGGGGGAAATATTATTTATAAAAGAACAGCATGGGTTGTCTCGAGCCCTCATTTACATTCAGCTGGCTGAGGGGTATAATGAATATGTGCAGTGTTTGTACCAAATGAAGCGCATTATTGTTGCTGCTTTGTCGTTCTTTTGTTGTTGTTGACGTGCCGTTCTCTCTGCAGCTCTGTGCAGCGTTTTGTGACCCTCGGGTGAAAGGCGCTTTAAAAATGCAATCGTATTATAGTATATTTATAACGCGCACATATTCATTTACTGTCGAAAGTATTCATTCGACAGAGAACGACTCAGAGGCGCTAGGAGAGCACAGAGAGGTGGAGGAGGCAGCCGGGCGGTTTGCTGGCACCACATTGCAACACACTGCTTCCTCTATATCAGGATGTTTATCGGTCAATTAATTAATGAGTATTTTTTTTTAAGTTGTGGGAGGAAACTGGAGAGCCCGGAGGAAACCCACACAGAACAGGGGGAGAATACACACACTCGGTACGGTACTGAGCAATATTTTTTAAATATGTGGGGTGGAGCAACAGTGCCGTTTGCTCCATGCACTGTGCAGTGAACCTGCCTACCTTGGTTAGATTCTCGTCCACAGCTAACGTTAGTAGAGAGTGATATCTCAACTGGTCCTGGGCCACCCATCACCGGCAATGACCAGCGTGGTGAAGTATGGCTACGTGTCTAAGTGACATAGCATGGACAGACCTTCATCAAGCAGTAGATTGACATCGAGCTGAAAGATATTTTTTATTTTTATTAATTATAGTTAACCTTAATAATCTGCGTTGAAAATGTATGCCTTGCATGAATGTTAATTATGTTGCTGCGTAAAACTCTATGTTGTAACTTTTTTCCAATTTGAATGGTTAGCGTGTTTGGATTCTGAAACACTGACCAGGTTCCAATGTCTTCCTAAAACCCAATTCTCTGCTTTGCTGCACATAAACTCTTGGTTTGAACGTCAGGGTGTAAAATTGAAATGACTTTAACGCCCCTTGTAACGCTCAGCAGTTGCTATTTCTCCCCAACACAATTCGAGCATACTTCAGCTTGAAAATAAATTAGAAGTCCACCATCAAGGGCGATAGTGTTTATACGTGGAACTGTGTTGACACTAATTGGGACAATGTGGCATCTGCGCGAAATTCTTATCTTTGGAAAGTGCAAATTTGGCATCTTGAAATATGCCTTGCAGAAGTTAGCTGCCAGGCAGAGGTTAAAGCGTCTGCCAAGAGTACAGCAGAACCTCCATAATTTCGATAATTGCCACCATGGGTGTAAAGGCTTGTGATGCAAACGAGGAATACACATGGACGATGAGAGCATGGTACACTGATTATGAAGTTTCCAATTACTCCACATCATGCCACGTCAATAGCGCATGATGCTACAGTGATGTACATGTTCAAAGTGATTGCGTAAATAATAGGGCGACAGAGTTGTCGACAATAACATCAATTGATATTCCGTTTAATGCAGTAATGCTGTGGTTAATGTTTGTTAAATAGGGCAATTTAAAGAAACGTATTTCGAAGGGGTATTTACATGGCCAAAGGGTGTGTGTTGCCTTAGATGGTAGAAAGCCAAAGATTAAACGCGTGCAGTGCGTGCACCAGCACTTTTAGCAACCGCACTGCGGTGTCGATTATTTAAGCTTACAGGGAGCTTTTGATAGCATCTTGGGTGGAACGTACAAAAGGCTCCATTCATAGCACAGTAAATTAAACTGTAAATAGGGCTGTCTTGGGATTTAACATCTTGATTCCTATCTAGTAATATTATTATGGGTTTTTTTTCCCTTTCTTTGTTCTTTGTGTTCTTGTACAAGTATTGGATCTCTTACATGGTGGTCTCATCTTGGTTTGGTTGTAATCCTATCCAGTTAAGTAGATCCAAAATTTTAAGCACTTTCATCAAAAGTGCTTCACATCCAGTAAGAGACCATCCGACTCCAAAACTCTGACGGGATACTAACAAAGAGTGCAGAAAACCTTTTGATTGTTAATAATCCCAAGCTCTCATGATCTACTTGTCAACCCTGCCACATCTTATTCCTCCATAATGTTCAATTTTCTCAGCCCAGCTGCTCTGAGATCTTTGTCCATGCCCTCAATGCAACCCAACTTGACAGCTGCAACTCACACTTCTATGGCCTTCCCACTCCTTCAGCTCGAGACGTGATCGAAAACGCGACTACCAGACTTCTTATCTGCACTGCTAAATGAGGCCACATAAGCCTATGACTCACAATTTCGCCACCGACTCCCAATCCTCCCCCAAAATAAGCGTTAAGATTACCTCATCACCTTAAAAATCTTTGCGGACCCATTCCTGCCCATCTATTATCTCCATTTAGAAATGTCAATGAGTAGTATTGGTATTATTTCACTCTATACCGTATGAGCTGCTCTCCACTTCAGCAAAGAATGCCTTTTGCTGAAGTCTCATCTCATCTCATTATCTGAAACCGCTTAATCCTATATAGGGTCACGGTGAGTCGGAGCCTATCCCGGAAACACAGGGCGTCAGGCAGGAATACACCCGACGACGGGACGCCAGTCCATCGCCGGGCATTGCGGGACAATTTTAGTCTGCGAGCCAATCAACCTATCCAGGAGCATGCTTTTGGACTGTGGGAGGAAACCGGAGTACCCGGCGAAAACCCACGCGGACACGGGGAGAGCATGCAAACTCCACACAGAAAGGCACCCGAGCCGAGAGATTCGAACCCGGGACCTTCTTGCTGTGAGGCGTCAGCGCTAACCACTGGGCCACCGCGCAGTACCAAGTTTAAATTTGCCCAATGGGAGGCCCCTCTTCCCTTTTGCATACGAGCTCTAGAAGTCAGACCCCCCTTGTCACCCGTGCGGTTTGCTCCCAATTCCTGTTCAGATCCAGGTTCAAACCCTTCTGCTTCTCCACTGCCTATGAATGAGTTTCTTGCTCATCACAAGAATACCCACTGCTTTCCTCCAGCATCTTAAGATGCAATTGCATTGAGATGCTATATAATTCGAAAATGTATTGCATTGCATTATTGTTTGTTATTTTTCATGTCGTATATACGTGCTGCTATCACAAGGACAATCAACGTTAATATTCCCCTTTACACGTCCTCATTTGCATTGAGTCTCTTGGTTTGGAATTGTAAACCTGTGCATTCCGTGGGCATAGCTGGGAGTTCTGAGCAGAGGACGCCGCGATACTTTCCACAGTGAGATAACGATTGGAACTGCTGAAGAGGATTGTGACTTTATGAACACAAATGGGCCACGTGTTAATCCAAATTATCCAAACATGCTGTCAAATCCAGTGTGTATTTCTTTGACCTCGATAAACTGGACGTGCAGTTTACGTTTGGCTTAAGCCGCAGGGTAGATTTTGAGTTCGCTGTTTGCAATCGCAAAAACGTCTCTCGATACACACAGGACAGAGTGAGCGATTGTGCTCCGTGGTTACGTTCGTGCAGCATGGCACCGTAATCGCGAAAATCAGATCAAGGAAGCAACGTAATGACGCAGGGCCTTGTCTTCAGCCGGCTTACACAAATTGCCCTTGTCTTATTTTCGGACAGGGCAGCTGTCACGTAGGTCTCGTGGCTTCGCACTCATCAATAATTCACCCAAATCCAGCACGTTAATTTAACCCGTCATTTCAGGGACCATTTGCCTGCCCCAAACTGAGACGAGAATTATTTATGATAAAACTAAAAACCCAACAAGATAAGATATTTTTAGCAACAAAAATACTAATTGCATACTTTCCAAGCACGTGCTCTGCTGAAGTGGCAAATTATATAGATTATCAGTTCATATTAAGACATTAATTCTGGGGACTTAAAATATAAATAAATGTCTGTTCATACTTTATTATATTGTTTTATTTTATGACAACGAGCATAACTGTGTTTCTGGCGTTCTGTTTCCTAGTGCGTTCCAAACCATAACTTACCTTCTTCATTCAATGTCGCATAACAATATCACCATGTATATGAAATGAACAAGCATCTGGTACATGGAAATGAATTCGGTTCAATATCATTTTAGTACATCGTCGCATATCCGACTCGCTGGCGATTGAAGTTCATGCGGGCATCCTATAAGTTCAACATGTGAATATCTATAGAACATCACACGTGTACCATGTGCAAAAAATGGTTTGCTGGACAGTCTAGAAGGGCAAATTCCTGTAAACGTGGCAAACTGCATTAGTCCACTATAGAAGCAATGATATCTACATGAGATTAATAATACATTATTTATGTAAAAAGTCGGATTTCTGAACATCTATTTAAAATGAAGGTTATGCCATCCATGAATACTGCACTGGCTGGAGGCAGTTAATTGGTCAGGGCAGATACGTGACGTGTATATTGTGCCTGGGGTAAGGATACATCTGTAATGACGGGCAGAGTGCGAGTGACAACAGGGAACACTGACATCACTTCTGTCGGGATTCTCATTTTAACATGAAGAGTCTGAACAATTCGTGCAAGTGAAGTCAGAATGACGTCAGTCTGCTATTCAGGCTGGTTAGACGCATGGGTTTCTTTTGGCAGTTCATCAATCATTATCTGTAAAGTATTGTTATTCATCCTCCCTTTACTTATGATTGCTCTGTTTTCAAGAACGGTTCAAATCTACGATGTTTACACCTGCTGTGGGTGGGATTTGGGGCGGATTTCATAACAAAAGCACAACATTCACAAGGGTGGAGTCATTTCCCAGCCATTTAATTTTTATGACATTGAATACATAAGCAACCACAATAAGCACGTGTGTTGATGCAGATGAAAAGTATACGCAAATATTAATTGCAAGCGACGACAAACTAGGCACATACAGTTTTTAAAATAACATTTAATAACAATCAATTTGGCATGCAACTTGACATTTTGATTAACAATAATGCCACATGGAAACAAATTAATAACAAAGCTGCTCTTATCCAATTTGAAATTAGGGGGGAGATGTATCGGGCGGCGCGGTGGCCCAGTGGTTAGCGCTGTCGCCTCACAGCAAGAAGGTCCCGGGTTCGAATCTCTCGGCTCGGGTGCCTTTCTGTGTGGAGTTTGCATGCTCTCCCCGTGTCCGCGTGGGTTTTCGCCGGGCACTCCGGTTTCCTCCCACAGTCCAATAAGCATGCTGCTGCATAGGTTGATTGGCTCGCAGGCAAAATTGCCCCGCAGTGCCCGGCGATGGACTGGCGTCCCATCGTCGGTATATCCTTGCCTTGCGCCCTGTGTCTGCCGGGATAGGCTCCGGCTTCACCGTGACCCTGTATAGGACTAAGCGGTGTCAGACAATGAGATGAGATGAGATGTATCTTAGAGTGCAGATTCTGTTCGTATGTTTATGTACAAATAATAATAATAATTGCACTTCCAGAGCGCTTTTCATCCGAGGGTCACAAAGCGCTGCACAGAGCTGTGGAGAGAACGGCATGTCAGCAACAACAACGACATAAGAACAGCAAAATAGCTAATTTTATGCGCAGTGATGTGGGGGTTATGGGATGAATTTGCCACTGCCTCCAGGGCACGCCTCTTACCGACGTGAATCTACGGATAATAAGATGATATTCTTGCGTACGGGAGACCAGTTTCAGGTGGCAACTCATTCGTCGATATTGACAGATTCTTATTGCTCTTCCCTTTTAACTGGATAAGTATACCACGATCTGTCACAGTTCTGTGATGTAACAATCCAGTTAGCACCTGATCCATGGGCTGATTTCATCGCTTCCAACATAAACCTACTTTTATCGACACTTCGAGGTCGTTAATCCTGGATTTCTGCTCCAATCCACACGTTCTTCAGCTCCTCCTCGCGAACATCTCTCCATGCCTCGGCAAGGAGAGATGTTCAGATTTCTTTCACGGGTGGCCGTGCTTCTGAACCACGCATCCTCGTGACATGGTGGGCATGGCCAAGTTTGTGGCGCGCGGCCACAGGGCCCACGTACAAAGGGCTCCCGCAGTAGGAAGACGAGGAAGAAATTATCGCTACGCATTTCCGCATGATTCCCACTTCATTCAGTATCAGTGCCTGCTTAATCCTGGACAGGATCGCGGGGTGCCGGAGCCTATCCCGGCAGGCGAAGGGCTCAAGGCAGGGCTGACCCTCGGGTGAAAAGCGCTCTATAAATGCAACTATTATTATTATACCCAGGATTTTACGCAGACTCGGAAAATAATTTGAATTGTGTAGTAGCAGTCAGTGTTTATATAAGCTGACAGCAACCGTTAAGATATGTAGCTCTTTTTAACAGTTGTCCAGCGGGGATGGGCAAGCAAGTTACAATAACTCAGGGCACCAGGGGCAATTTGGTCAGGAGAATGTACCTAGGCAGCATGTTTTTGGACTGTGGGATGACATCGGAGTACCCGGCGTAAAAACCAACGCGGACACGGGGAGAACCTGCAGTTGAATCGTGGAACTTTTTTTTGACCATGAGGCAGCAGCAGCGCTACTCACTGCGCTACCTTGCTGCCCATCATAGGAGTGTGTCAGCGTGGTAAGATAACATTTTATTTTGGGGGTGTGAGCAATACAAGTTCATTTTTAGACGTTAAGAATAACGACGATAGGAGGAGTTTTGTATTTTTTGCGGGTGGGGAGATTTTACGCTGCCAATGATTTAATAGTGTCTTGTGATCGGGTGAGTGTGCAGTGTATTTGCATGTAGTTCACTTGTGACACCGGTACAAACACTCGAGTACACTTATCACGCCAGTGTACTTAGCCCTGGTGGCTAAATGTTGTCAAACAGGCAGGTCCTGACTCGCGCAGGGCACTGATACCCATGAGACATGGCAAATGCTCAAATTAGTTATACTGAAGACAACGCCTTAAAGTATCGTGTTGCGTGGCAAAGCGGATCCTTAAGATAACATACGTGTTCTCTCCATCATTCTTTAGTGTCATGGAAAGTGTTTTATGTTTACATAAATGAGAACGCTTCGAATTCACCTTCTAACCACTGCGCGGTGGCGCAGTGGTTAGCGCTGACGCCTCACAGCAAGAAGGTCCCGGGTTCGAGTCTCTCGGCTCCGGTGCCTTTCTGTGTGGAGTTTGCATGCTCTCCCCGTGTCCGCGTGGGTTTTCGCCGGGTACTCCGGTTTCCTCCCACAGTCCAAAAGCATGCTCCTGGATAGGTTGATTGGCTCGCAGACTCAAATTGTCCCGCAATGCCCGGCGATGGACCGGCGTCCCGTCGTCGGGTGTATTCCTGCCTTACGCCCTATGTTTCCGGGATAGGCTCCGGCTTCACCGTGACCCTATACAGGATTAAGCGGTTTCAGATAATGAGATGAGATGAGATTATCCATGGCTGCTATTATCCGTGGTGTCTTTAGGGTCTGGGAGCGGTGTGGTGGTGCAGTGGGTAGTGTTGTCGCCTCACAGCAAGAAGAACTCGGGTTCGGTTCGGGGCTCGGGTGCCTTTCTGTGTGGAGTTTGTGTGTTCTGTCTCTCCGTATATGCGTGGGTTGTCGCCAGGTATTCCGTTCTCCTCCCACCGTCCAAATACATTCTGCTGTTAATTGGCCTGCTGAGTAATTTGCCCTTAAAAATGTGCCCTGCGATGGACTGGCGTCATATCCTGGGTATAGTCCCGCCTTACACCCTATGTCTGCCGGGATAGGCTCCAGCCCACAACGCCCCTGTGCAGGATTAATGAGTACTGATACTGACTTCTCTGGGGCTCGTGAAAATTCCTGTTATCTTTGACATTCTTGTGATTATCCGTGAATGTTATCCTGTTTATGAGAGAAGTAAAAGCGTGGATTACCCCATGATTAACAGGATACATGCTATCATCGAGGATAGCAGGAGTTCTCGAGTTCAAAACAATATCCAAACGGAGTGTTTAAGAGTATACTCTAAAATGTATTACATTTGTTTACGTCGTTGTTCAATACAAGAGCACTTTGCTCTGATACATTGTGTTTACCGCATTTTTCCAATTCCAGGTAAAAAAGAAACATGACTCGTGCCAGATTATTTATATTTTCCTTGTTCCAAAGTGACTGTAGCACACTGAGAACCAGTTGACTGAGTGGATTAACTGGCCACAGCTGACATCGGTGGTGAGTGATATTTGAACCGATCTTCAGTCCCCACTCCACCAGACCAGCCAGAGTGGTGAAGTATGGTTAAACAACTCCATTGCTGATGCAGCATTGGAGGGGCTTCATCTAGCGGTGGATTTTGAAAGCGCTGTAAATTATATTACTATTACAGTTTGACGAAGTAGCGGTATTGTTTGGAAGTTCATTGCTGCTCTATACAATTAAGGGACTGAAGATGATATCAAGTGTATTGCATTTGTGTTACAGAATGATGGTGTAAGGAATTACAAATTCAAGGTCAACGCCTACGTTTCATTAAAATGAATAAATGTATAGGAAGACTGTTGGTTTTCACAATAATCCATTGTTGTCCAATTACATAATGGGTTAATCCGCATATCCCAAAAAGCTAACTTGGCAGTGCTTGGATGAAGCATTTATAAATCATTATTCACCGCGTGTGCCACTTCACTTGATGCCCGTGACTGTTTTAGCAAACACCCCAAGCCAAGTATTCGCTCGCTACAGATATAGAAACCCAAGGTTAATCAATGCGCTTTTTAAATTCCACTTTGACTTTATTAGGAAGCATTTCCATTTTACTTGTGCGATCGCATATTCTTGGATAACAAAACATCGGGCAGCTCGGCGCTGCGCTATGCTGCAAAAAAGAAACGACAAAAATAGCCATTCTCCCTCCCTCTCTTCCTGAGATTTATGCTTTTTGACAATCGACACGGTCTCATCATACACCGCACCTATTGTCTCCATGAATTATTTCTGGTGAGCTGTGCTATATCTTTGCGGCAAAAAATAAATGTCTACAAATGGGTGAGGTGGGACTCTTGTTCACAATGGATAATGCTGGCTCCCTGTTTCAGGCAAAGGTCACAAAGTGCTGCAGCGTTGATCAACACACTTCACATCGCTAATGGTGAAACGGGCGCTATTTTTTATCGCCGCAGGATTTACAACTTACGTCAACATGATAAATCTATATATGAACGCTCACAACGTGCAGAGTCCCCGGGCATTTGATATATGTGTGTGTGCATGCAGTAACTAGGTGTTCGCTAACGGCACTTGACCCTACAGTCTATTCAGGCTATATGGGGAATCTTTGTGCGTACACTACTCTCGATGAGGAGCCAAGGTGTGCCGTGATTGTGACAATGTACTGAACATAGTGGTAGCTTGCGTGTGAGCCTGAGCGTCAAGACAAAGATTCCCCATATAGGCTTACAGACTGTGAGGGCAAGTGCCATTCGCGAGCGCCTATTAAGGCAGGTATGGCGCACGAGGGGGTGATGTCGCTAGCACAGCGTGGGTTTCCTCTTTCTCTCCATTCCCGATATTTGACGCCGCACCAGTCACTAAATTAAGGCCAGGTCAATGTAGAGGAGGCCTAGAACTGGTGCAGGCAATCACCACTGAATGTAGCCATAGCCAAGAATCGAGCCCTCCCCATCGGTTTCATGTCACGGTGCACTGACTGCTGCACCACCGCTTTATCCTCACCCTTGAAGAGCGCAACAACAACCACCGTTTACCACTTAGCGACTGTGTCGTCCCCACTGCGCTTGTGCCAGGCCAGGTGGATCTTGAGGCCGAGTGATATGTCGAACGCTCGCTGACACGTCACGGGACAGACCCAGAGGCTTGGCCAAGGCACCACCAATGTTTCCTATTATGCAAACTCGCTGAAAAAACACACAAACAGGGAAACAAGCACAAGAGCATTATGCGCACCCTTTCTGTTCTTCTTTAGATCCAAAAGGAACGGCACTGCTGAGAGCTTGTTGACATGTTATTGGTTAGCACAGAGATAGCTCTGGTCGGGTCAGTCCTCGTTCAAAAATACCAGACCCCTATGGAGGAATCGCCCAGGGTGAAGCATCTGTCAGTGGCTCATCCTGCATACGTCTTGAACATAATTTTAAAAGTCAAAGCACTGTCGTGAGCAGCAATGTGCGACACGAAACAATTACATAGACCACCAGCTGTGTCCGAGTTGCAAGGAGTTTCGTGCCAATGCATGGCCACGCCGGTCGCTGTTGGAGCGCTTAAAGGATCTTTCAACTTCCAATGTAAGCCAGCTGGCTGTGTAACTTCTCATCTCATCTCATTATCTGAAACCGCTTAATCCTATATAGGGTCACGGTGAGCCGGAGCCTATCCCGGAAACACAGGGCGTAAGGCAGGAATACACCCGACGACGGGACGCCAGTCCATCGCCGGGCATTGCGGGACAATTTTAGTCTGCGAGCCAATCAACCTATCCAGGAGCATGCTTTTGGACTGTGGGAGGAAACCGGAGTACCCGGCGAAAACCCACGCGGACACGGGGAGAGCATGCAAACTCCACACAGAAAGGCACCCGAGCCGAGAGATTCGAACCCGGGACCTTCTTGCTGTGAGGCGTTAGCGCTAACCACTGGGCCACCGCGCCGCCCGCTGTGTAACTTGTCATCTCAATGTACGTGTGTGTGCCTTTGTGTTTGCGCTTTACTCTGCATTGCAGCGTAGTACATCTAAAAGCCACTGGACAGTACACAGAGCGTGTCTATTTTAAAGCATTTCATTGTTTGCTTTTGAATTCTGTAGAGAGACCGCCCCAGGAGTATTTCTAGCCTAGAAAGTAACTGTCTGATAATGATGTGTGGCAGGAATTTTTCTACCTACACACTGATGTCCTAGGGCAGAGGGAGCGAAACATTAGCGCTAATGGTACGCAGCAAAATTCCCGTTCATGTATGAGCGTACGTTATCGGCTGTACACGTGGGTGCGTAATGAATGGCATGTACTCACAATAATAATATTTGCACTTCTGTGGCGCTATTCACCAAGGTGTCACAAAACGCTGCACGGGGCTGTGGAGAAGGGAATCAAGTCAGGCTGAGAAATCATGATTATCCTCAATCCTGTACAGGGTCGCGGGGGGAGGGGCATATCCTGTCGGATATAGGGCGCAAGGCAGGGCTTTACCAACGATGTGACGCCAGTACATCGCAGGGCACACGTTTTGGAGCAATTTACTCAGCAGTCCAATTAACTTAGGCAGCGGCGTGTTTGGACAGTTGGAGGAAATCGGAATACCCGGTAAAAAACCCACGCGGACAC
>JAZEWT010000006.1:7336346-7347517 GCA_036362905.1 Mordacia mordax
TCGGGTGTATTCCTGCCTTACGCCCTGTGTTTCCGGGATAGGCTCCGGCTCACCGTGACCCTGTATAGGATTAAGCGGTTTCAGATAATGAGATGAGAAATAAAAAACCTTCATGACTGATGTTGTGGGGGGGGGGGTCCTTTCAGTACATTGGTTTATTAAGAATATATTATTGCAGGTATTTAATTTTGGCAATACAAGATCGTGACGTTATCGTGAAATAGGGGTTTGTGTGTAATAACATTTTAACTTCCAGAGCGCTTTTCACCCGAGGGTCACAAAGCGCTGCACAGAGCTGTGGAGAGAATGGCATGCGATTATATGACATGCAAAATCAGAGTAGATCCATTAAAAGCAAGACTTAACCCCAGCTATGTCATCTGGAGTCAAGCATCCCTCTCGGGTCTCCCATGATGAACAGGTGTGGGTCGAAGTTCCAAGTTCATAACGATCCGAGACCTGAAGACTAAAGGAGGCTGGCGTCAGGAAAGGCATAAGGCTGTTAAATTCTGCTCCAATGCCAAAAAACCTAAGATAAATGTTATCGCTTGTTTTCCGTTCTGATGTCGTTGTTGTTGACGTGCCGTTCTCTCCGCAGCTCTGTGCAGCGCTTTGTGACACTCGGGTGAAAGGCGCTCTATGAATGCAATTATTATTACTATTGGGGGACAAACCGGCCAATCTGCGCCAACCTGGACAGTGGCCGCTCAAACCGGCAATAACAACAATATAAAATAGAGTGATAGTACAGTGGTTAACGCACTGCCTTAAGAAACCAGTGACCTGACTTAATTTTTTGTCCATAGTTAATACTTTTATTCACATCAGTGACAAGTTAGATATGAACCAATCCTGGCCTTTCCCTATCTTCAACCTTCACTGTTTAGTGCGAAGTATGGTTCTGCAACCTCTTAGATAATGCGGCTAGGCCTTCATCCAGCAGTGGAATCACAAAGGGCAGCACGTTATGTTTGCTTCTATTTTTATTTTCTGAACAATGCTGAGTAACCCCTCCCCCTGGAAATAAACTCTCAACTTTTTGAAAAATGGTCGAATGGAGATTGTTATAATCTTATCTCATCTCATTGTCTGAAACCGCTTAGTCCTATACAGGGTCACGGTGAAGCCGGAGCCTATCCCGGCAGACACAGGGCGCAAGGCAAGAATATACCGACGATGGGACGCCAGCCCATCGCCGGGCACTGCGGGGCAATTTAGCCTGCGAGCCAATCAACCTATGTAGCAGCATGCTTTTTGGACTGTGGGAGGAAACCGGAGTGCCCGGCGAAAACCCACGCGGACACGGGGAGAGCATGCAAACTCCACACAGAAAGGCACCCGAGCCGAGAGATTCGAACCCGGGACCTTCTTGCTGTGAGGCGACAGCGCTAACCACTGGGCCACCGCGCCGCCCCATTGTTATAATCATTACTGGCCATTCCATTTGAAAAGGACATGCTTGATATGCTGGACAATTAAAAATAACCTCATTATAGCGACACAGTATGGGATGACCTTTATCCAGCAGTGGATTGCTATAGGGCCGAAAATTTACCAGCTAGGCGCTAAATTGCTATTTATTTCTCGCAGGCAATGCCCTTCCCAGATCGCTGCCACTCTGCTTTCCCGGTGGACAAACAGCCAGTGATGCGCGGTCGTGGCTTTTCAGTTAAATGGATTGACCAATAAGATTTTGCAAATGTGGCTTGTGGTGTCGCAGTCAGGATACACGGTGTTGCTGAGTTGGCTGGCTGCGATATTCTGGGATTTAATAAGTGGCTTTCAGTGGGCAACATAAAACGTGAATTGCATGCCACAGTGCCTGCAGGGCAGCCCACCACTCTCGCGTCTCCACCCGCCCACCGCTGACTGTGAACCACATGCATCACCCCGCTCTCGCTGTTGCTCGCTGCCTGTACAGTCTCCGCTGGAGGAATTAATTTGATTTTGTCAGCCTGTGGTCAGTGCACACGTCTGTGCATCTGTTACATTTCTTCACGGGTCCAATGCCTCTCTTGTTCCGCATGCAAGTACTACTTTCAAGCCACCATTAGGTTCAGTTTCACTAAATAACAGCGCTCGCTATAAAGGATTGGAAATAAGGTAACATAATGCGTGGCCTCTGCGGACTGTCCTGTGTGTGTGTGCACTCTGTTGGGATCGGTCAAAACATGTTTTTTTGAAATTAGATGCAATGTATACACGAGCTCACATTTATTAACCAATCCTCCCCTCCCCCCAATATAGAGGTCCTGTATTTATTTGACCATTAAGCCACTGGAAGTATTTTAGTGGAAAATAAAGAGTTTTAGGCGTATCGAAGCTTAGTTTGGTGACGTTAACGTCGAGTCGGTAGGCAGAGTGCAGGTTCATGCTGGGAGTGCAGCGTGTTTGCGTTCAAATGACACAATACTTGTTGTTATTCTTAGTGCTGGTTGTAACATGCGGATGCACCACCCGATCATTTGGGGGTAGTTGTTTTTGCATCGTTTTGCTCATGTTTGTTTGGTGTAACCAGGTGTCTATTGTGTGATCAGGTCCCCATCGAAAATGAGTATTTATTGCTCAATGGGTTTTTATCTGTCCTAACAAAAAGAAAGAATAATAATTCATATATACAATATCTATATTCACAGTCTTTTAACGCTTTATAATTTTTTTAAATCTATATGGCGGCGCGGTGGCGCAGTGGTTAGCGCTGACGCCTCACAGCAAGAAGGTCCCGGGTTCGAGTCTCTCGGCTCGGGTGCCTTTCTGTGTGGAGTTTGCATGCTCTCCCCGTGTCCGCGTGGGTTTTTGCTGGGTACTCCGGTTTCCTCCCACAGTCCAAAAGCATGCTCCTGGATAGGTTGATTGGCTCGCAGACTAAAATTGTCCCGCAATGCCCAGCGATGGACCGGCGTCCCGTCGTCGGGTGTATTCCTGCCTTACGCCCTATGTTTCCGGGATAGGCTCCGGCTTCACCGTGACCCTATATAGGATTAAGCGGTTTCAGATAATGAGATGAGATGATAAATCTATATGCATTGAATGTTGTGTTTGTTTGCATGGTAGATTTTCATTGTTAGTCATTTGATAAATACTCGAGATATTATTTGAAATTAACGGCTGGTAGGTTAAACAGTTTTGTAACAAAAAATCCACCGTTTACTTATTTTAAATATGCCAGCTCGTTTGCAATAGTATTTTTTGCCTTTGTACATGTGCATTGCAGTTTTGGCAATATATACAACCGCTGGGAGTGCGTGGCATTTACCAGCAAACGTGTCTTGACAAGAGGGACTTAATGCACACAGCCAAAACATCATATCGCGTGCCAAGCCAGCCGTTGTGTATGTCGGGACGCCTGTGCAATGGTAAACTCTGCAGTAAAAGCCCCGACACCTGTGTGGTTACATAAGTGGCAGCGTTAGCTGTTTGCCTTGGATCTTTGTTATTCCACATGGGTGGAGGCATTCTCACCGAGGGGATGCCCAGGCCATCAGGAGCCCACCTGTTTGACCGTGACTCTGCTCGAATGTGAGCGAAGGAGTACAGCGACCGAGGTTACCTCCCTATTCCCCCTCGTGATGTCCTCTGTGCATTGGGGTTTCCATTGTTTTGTGTCACTGCTGTCTGCGCGCGTGGTGGTGACCGTGCGTTGACGCTGCGACACCCAAATTGCCCTGGGGAAAGGCGTCTGCTGAATAGGAATTAATAAAAATCAACGGCATGCTTTATCTTGGAATTGAGTTTCAGTAACATTCATCTTAATGAGATATCTTTGTGTGCATATAAACCACAAAATGATGCATAATCCTTAGCCTAGTATCATCGTTACAGCATAACATCAAGGTTCTGGATTTTTTCAATAGGTAAGGTCATATTCTATTCAAATGTAATTAAAAGGTACAATTCAAATATTGAAGGAATTTTAAAAGAATATGATTCATGGTTGCCCTTTGCTAATTATACACTGTCATTTTGCTATCACACTAATGGTTGGACACGTTAATGAAGGTTTACTGCAAGAAGGCATGCCACTGAAATATGATGCGTGCATTTGAATTAAGATTCATGGTGTTGTTGAAGCTACAAAAAAAAACCACAAGAATTTGAGAGCTTTTTTAAAACGTGCCATAATTTGTACACGTACACATGGAACACCAGCCATAATGAGAACAACTAAAATGTTAACAGTATTGATCTGCTGTAGAATGAGTGAAGGCTTCCTTGAGCTGCGTTGGTTATGGGCGTCCTTTGCCCATACCGCACCGCACTGGTCAGTGCGGAATGTTGGAAAGGGGAATCCAGGACTGGTTTAGATATAATTTGCGAAAACGTATCCTTTTCAGAAGTATAATTTGAGTCGGTGTGGTTCTCAGTAAAGCAAGACAGGAATGGTGTGCGATTATGCGCATTAAAAATACATCAGTTCCCTTCGTTAGATGCACAAGGTTGTTGGGTCATGCCGGCGATGTGATACGAGGGGAATATGCACTTGAAACGTACCCACGCACTGGATGTGCCACTTCCCCATCCTGACAGATTGTCACCAACGGCTGATAATCCCCACACGGATCCTCGCACGCTCACAGCCACTGCCGTGCACATGTTTGCCGAGTGTCGCACCTGCCTAGTGTCTCTACTGTTGTTGCAAATATCAACCTGCATAACTGCACCATGAAACCAGGCACAGTGGAATGAAAAGGCACCAGGCAGAACATCATTACCAATAACCCCTTAATCTTGTACAGGGTCGCCGGGGTGGGGGGGCTATCCCGGCAGATATAGGGTGCAAGACGGGTTATACCCAGGGTGTGACGCCAACATATCCCAGAGCACTGGGGGCAATTTACTCAGTAGGTCAATTAACCTAGGCATTAGCGTGTCTTTGGACGGTGGGAGAAAACTGGAGTACTCGGCAAAAACCCACGCGGACACAGGGAGCACATGACCAGGCAGAACATCTCATGCACGTTGCACGTAAAGTGGGATGTTTATTGGAGCCGCGCACGTGCAAATATGATGCGTCAATGCCAGTGGCATCGAGTGGGTGAGTGATTGACTGGCATAGACGATTTTAGGCGCGAGTATGCATGTAGTCTGTGTGCCCATGGTGGCAGGCCTGAAGCGGTTAGCTGCGCCACCAGTGGCCCGAGTTCGAATCCCACTCACGGCCAACACCAGTGACGATTTTCTGAACCGCTCCTGGGCCTCTCCTAGGTGGACTCAGCCTCAAATGAGTACCTAGTGTAGTGTGTGGACATTGGTACTAAGGAGCTCAAGGCAGCCGGGTGTGGCGCTGGCCATTCACCCCCTCGTGTGTCGTGTCGTCCAACATAGATGCTCGCTAATGACACTTGACCCTACAGTCCGTTAAGGCTGTATGGGCGATCTTTGTCTTTGTGGTGGCAGACGCTTATCCCCTTCAACGGTACTACTTGCTAACAACACTTCACCCGACGAGCTGTTGAGGTGTATGGGTATCTTTGTGGTGCTGGGCAGCCACCCACGCCAGCCTTCATGGATGCTTGCTAACCGTACTTTGGCCAAACAGTCAAATAAGGCAAAACGGGAGGGGAACTTTGTTTTTTCCATGTACATATGGTCCAGATGCCTCGTGACCTCCAATTTGTAGTTTTTCCCCTTTGTGATCTCTCATGAGCCCATACGTTCACTGCAAGCCATTCTTCGATAGAACATGAACTCGTATCGGCCCTCTGACACAACTACGTCAGTGTTATTTAACACACAAAATAACGAGCAAAGGGGGAAAAAAAAACCTGTTAGGGGTCAAGTAAATGGGGGTCACCGGACATGTGAACCAGGCTGTGCTCTGCGCCCGCGAATGATTGTGCGAGCGTGTGGCAGAGAACCGAGGCACTCCGAGCCGGGCTCACTACACACTATCGGCCGTGACGCGTTGGACAGCTCACCGTTCAGCCTTGGTGGCACACTGTGCGCCATGGCCTGCTGGGCGCTGTGGCCCATCGCACTTTGGCATTCAGCCATAGAGATCCGAAATACTTTACAGGGAGTTTGATGAGCTCTGGCCAAAAAAAAAGTAAAATATAGCCATAGATTTTTTTTTGGCTTTTTTTTTAAAGGAAGGTATTCTTCTCTCTCATGGCTTGGACCAACCTCACTCTCCGACAGTAGTATTTTAGAAAAGGGAATATGACTTTGTCTGCGGAACTTGTTCGGGCATGGGAAGTTTAAAAAAGAAAGTGCGACTAGTATGCAAGTAATGTATCGTGCAGCCTCGCACAGCAGGCAACACTGTCCGTGTTATTAAGTGGCTGCATGTAGCACGTCAGTCAGAGAGGCAACTAGGCGTGACGTGTTCTCAATTTAAAGCTTCATGGCTGCTTTAAAAAAAAAAACATTTGACGTTTAAAGGTTACCTCGTCTTGCTATGTCCTTATTAATAGTACAAGAGTGGTCATTTATTTAATGAGCTACAGTACCGTGTACAGTACTGTATAAATGTAACATTTAACATTTTATTGCGAAGTAACGTTGGCAGTGGTGCATAAACACAAATAACCACAACCCAACACATTTGCAAATAACACGGCTTTAATAAAAGGAAAATGTATATAGTAGGCAATGTTTCGTGCAATAGCCCGTTCTCACAGCCATTGCCTCTAATGCTGCTGATCATTAACAGTATATATATACTTTTTAAAAATTTACACGAATAAAAATTGATGATTGCTTCGAAAAGCTGCTCTTTCGGGAGGCATCCTCAGGCGCTGTGTGAGGATGTCTCCAACGTGGGAGGAGAAACATCGCGACGGAGAGAGGGGGAGCGATCGACGCGGCTATCCAGAAAGAGCAGCTTTTCGAAGCAATCATCATGCATCGAGCCGTGAAAACCTGCATCATTACAATGCATAAAAAGTGTTCAGTCCAAAATGCATTTTGCATATAATGTCGTCTTTTAACTCAGGGGGTGCTAAATATAGGTGTCTCAAAGAAGTGGATGGGATATAATTGCTAGCATCGTATGCATGCCTGTCTGAATCTATAAATGTGTGGCTTCACACTTCATGCAGTGCAGTCAATCTTGTTATCTGGGCCACATGTTACGGCTGAGTCTGACATGTTAAGACTTACTGACTCAGCTTCTTATCCACTACATAGAAAACCGAGTCATATGCATTGTCAATAAGTGTTCCAACAGCTGTCACTCTCATCTCATCTCATTATCTGAAACCGCTTAATCCTATATAGGGTCACGGTGAAGCCGGAGCCTATCCCGGAAACACAGGGCGTAAGGCAGGAATACACCCGACGACGGGACGCCGGTCCATCGCCGGGCATTGCGGGACAATTTTAGTCTCCGAGCCAATCAACCTATCCAGGAGCATGCTTTTGGACTGTGGGAGGAAACCGGAGTACCCGGCGAAAACCCACGCGGACACGGGGAGAGCATGCAAACTCCACACAGAAAGGCACCCGAGCCGAGAGATTCGAACCCGGGACCTTCTTGCTGTGAGGCGTCAGCGCTAACCACTGCGCCACCGCGCCGCCCTAGCTGTCACTCTAGGATGTTTAAACATTTTTAATGTTAACGAACAGGATTTAAAGTGTTATGTTTTACATCTAAATTCTTGAAATGTTTCTACGAAAACAAAAACTGCCTTGATATTTAAATTGATGTTTTATTGTTGATTGATTTTCATCATGAATTCTGAAAAGCAACCTGTAACAAGTTTAATGACAATGTAACACTATAGTTCATTCCCATGGTGTAATAGGTGGCACAGCAGATATGCTATCCAGAGATCTTCGTTTCGATGGCTAGGCGTGAAGTTCTCAATCTCCCTCCTCCACGTTTGTCCAGCCAGCAGTATAAAGGTGTTCATCGGTGACTTGATCGGCACGTCACGTGGCAGGTTAAGAGTAGGCCAAAGTACCTTCGAAGAGGTCTCGAGAGCTCCTTCTAGTGGCGACCCGTTCCAACTGCGGTGTCGAGTATTTGAAGAAGCACTTGCAAAGCTGCGTCCATATATTTTGTAATGTTCTTATAAACAGCGACTTGCGTTTAAATCGTGTTGCAATTGGAAGAGCGAATGTTATTTTTTTTAGACACCAACCAAACGTCGTCACAGTAAAACAACCTTAGCTATGTTTTGTATAAATCAGTTTTGTAGTTTGACCAAGCGTCAGATTCACATTTAGTTTTGCCGAATAATCAGAACCAAGAATTGGAGAAAGTGGCTTTTTAAGCGGCGTTGCTTATAGCAAATACTGTAATCGTACACTGTATGCGGGATGCCATAAACATGCTCTGCGAATCCTGTCAACCAGCTGGTGGGCAGCAATCTCCTTCCCACGGCGCCTCGCCCACGTGTCAGGGCAGGGTGACGAGCGCTAGGTGGTGGGCGCTCGCTCACTTGGTGGCCACAGTGCGAGGAGGTACGCGTGGGGCCCCGCGCCACCGTTCGTCCGGGTGGGACCACCAAAGAACCTCGGCCTAAGTGGCCAAGTGCAAGTTCACCCAACATGATCGCGCGATTAATGTCGAAAAGTCAACCGAATACCGGCGAGTCAGAGGCCATTACTCGATCAAAAGATATACATAATATACGTTTTAGCAATCAATTTATAATGTAACGAATTGAATTTCACTGCTATGTATGTATATAATACAGGTTGAGCTATTAGATACCCAGCTGGCGTCTAATGATCCTCTTGCTGTCTCTCAACAGGTGATTGTGGACCATGTATTGTGAAAGCCATGGCTGCTTATCTTACAGAGAAAGAGTGTTATACAATTGTGTGCATTGACATTGATGGGAGACGTGCAGGGGCTTTGAAATAAAGTGCTGTTTTTCTCCACACAGTAATAGCACCCTGTTATTTTGGTGGGTTGTCTATCAATGGGATCACCCTGAATGGGGGGGAATCTTTTAAAAAATGACAACGAAGCTATGTCTCAGTGCTTTACCACCTGGCCTGCATTCCTGGTGTGCCTTGATTAAGTTGTGGTTGCCAAGTTAGAGACATCTCTAAGCATGTTCCAACATAACTTGGATGTGCTTGGCAAATGCACAAATTGCTTAATACTGACCTTGTAGTTTGTCTTGTGTGTGCGTATTACACATTACTGTGTGTGTAGACGGTTGAATCCTTCCTGTTTTAAGGTTATGTAGAAATTTAATTGGTAAACGTAAAAATGTCAATGGCATTTTTGTAAATGATATAAAATAAGGTATTTGACTGTCGTCCACTCACAAAGAGAGCCTCTGCAAGGGAAACTAACCCTATATCGTGATTTTTTTTTCCTCCGTGACAAAAATATGTTGATTTTACATTTACCTGATTATTATTATTATTGAGATGCTGCCATAGGGCATACTTAGCAGCACTCTGAACTTGCAATCCAAAGGTTGCTGGTTCTATTCCACCTCCCAGCACAGCAGTTGAAATAACAGAACAAGTGCCTTAAATCGCTCCACCTCTAAACACGCAGACGTATAAATGATTGCCCCACAATTTGTCGTTCGGCAGGGTACATTGAGGTAGTGCTACCTCTTCAAAGACACCTGCCCAGCTTGCATCAGTCTGCCGAAACTGCCTCTACATTTGCTGTGTGGAGCTAGTGGGTGCCGTTCTACCAGCAGTGGTGTGATCAAGCTATTGCAGGGCTGCACCTTTACCCTTCCCTACGTGTTGTAAGGAAAAGTTGCATAGTTAACGAAAATCAATCATCTGAAAGGAAAGGCCGATTGATATAATCCGATAATTTTTCCACCTTGCGTTTGTATGTGGGAAGGGGGTTAGCACGAATTGGAGGTTGTGTTAATACTGTCGGCTCGCGGCCAGCAGTGCCTTATCAGCCGGCACAAGTATGCAACTTATTGAGACGTGCCCCGCGGAGATGAGAAATTTGTCTCATCTGCTGTTTGTGGTATTTTTATCGCTGTCTGCCGAGTTTGGGGAAATCTGTGTCACTGGTAGACAAGCGTGCTGACAGGGCCCTTCAATTTATCATGTCCAATGAGTCGCTCATAATGAGCGGTCTGACTTGTCTGGCCTTTGTTAAAAAAAAGGATGTGAATCATTCTTGTTATTGTTTTACTTCCAGTGCCTTCTCATCCTTCTCACAGATTGTGGGTTTTCCCAATGTTTTCATTGCACTCTCGTTAATACTGTCTGCATTTCATGGTTCTCCGTATAATACAAAACAATTTGAAATATTAAATTATATGAGGAATTACCAACGAATAAACAGAAGCTGGTGAGACAAGGTGTTGAATCAGTAGCCTTTAATAAGATGGTACACAAACCAGACATATTTTGAGTTGAACAGTTTCCCATAATCCGGCGATGGACTGGCGTCCCGTCGTCGGGTGTATTCCTGCCTTACGCCCTGTGTTTCCGGGATAGGCTGCAGCTCACCGTGACCCTATATAGGATTAAGCGTTTTCAGATAATGAGATGAGATGAGAGTTTCCCATAATTTGCAATGCGTGCTCTTGCCAATAACATCTGGTTATCCAGCAGCATTTGTTTAGCAAGCCTGATTCTACTGATGAGAGTCAAAAGAGTCGAAACTCGTCAAGTGTTTTGTTTTATAAACTAATACTGGTTGATAATATTGATCTGAAAAGTCAATCGGCTCATCAACTATAACATATTCGTATGTGGAGACTCAGAAAAGGGTTCTATTTTATATTTCCTTGCAACGAGAACATACATTGTTGGTTTAAACGTCAATAACACCACTCTTGCGTAAAATAAGTCGAGCAGATAGATATGTAGATAATAGACGTTTAATACAGCAGAAAATACCCAGTGAGTGTGCAAGTTCTGGATGCGGGATATCTGCGGTACACCAAACGCTCCAACGAAGCAAGCAAAGCAGCTCAGCAAAAAGTATTCCAGTTTGTAAGTGGTTTGTTTGGGTTCTGTCTGCCTCCTTTGCCATTTTAAATGTCCCCATGCAAACACTGCGGCTGTGCAGGGCACCGTGACGCAGTAACGTGCAAATTGAGAGTGCAGCTGCAATGTCTACGTCTTCCTCTAGAGGGAAGAAGACAGCCCCTTGCCAACACTATCCTTGTTATCATATCATCTCATTGTCTGAAACTGCTTAATCCTATATAGGGTCACGGTAAGCCGGAGTCTATCCCGGCAGACACAGGGCGTAAGGCAGGAATACACCCGACGACGGGACG
>JAZEWT010000006.1:7354898-7372779 GCA_036362905.1 Mordacia mordax
ACCAGAATGTCTCATTGGTTTTGGATTGTTATACTACAAACAACACTGCTGAATGTACTGATGTAGGTCTTCATGGCTGGATACATGGTGATTGCTTACCAAAGCTGCTCTTTTCGGATAGCCGTGTCGATCACTCCTCTTTCCTTCGCAATGTTTCGCCTTCCACATTGCAGGCATCCTCAGGCATTCTGAGACTCGTGCCGTATAATGGGTGTTAATTACAGCATATTGTAAAACATGTAACCGGTGATATGTACCCTGTGACCTTGGCTCAATTTCCAACCCACTGTTAACTTCAGTGGCACGTAATCTCAGAACCAGTCCCATCTCCATCCCTGCATTAACCCACGCTGACCAGCAAGGTGAAATATGGTCGAACAGCCCCCATGGCGTACACCACATAGGAAGGCCTTCGTCCAGCAGTGGATTGGGAAATGGCTGTAAATTATCATTCACTACATGAATGTCTAAAATTGAATTCTCCAAATTGAGCAGTATCAAAAATGAGTTGTAGGTCCGCATTTTAATGATTTCTGCTGAAATTCGAATTGTGCTGTTTCCATTATCACCTCATTGGAATGCAATGTATGGTATTAATTTACATAATTGGCTTCCGAACATTGCGATGGAGATTATTCATGCAGAATCCCACTCAAGCTCTTTATAATGGGTGTTCTTTTGTATTTGTATGTTTTGGCTATACAGTACATTTATTCACATGTTTACGTGTATGTGTAATGGTTATGATTACTATTTACTGTACTGCAAATTAACTTGAATTATGCATGGTGCCCCTTTAATATGTGAAACTGATATTGTTGTGCGGTACAGTACATAAATCGCTTGTATACACCATGACTTTTGTAGCCCAGCAGCAACTGTACCATCTCCAGTACATGGCTTTGTAACCAACGTGCTCAAGAAGCTGACAATTTCTCTCATGTGCCATTGCTGGTAGCTCTACTTACTCTAAAGGAAGATCAGGAGAGTCCCTCTGGAGGGCATCTGGCCTAATCTTCCATACTGATGTAACCGTTGACAGCTTGTCTTAGCAATTCTCGAGTGGCCAGTGGTCGTACTTAAGACTCGGCTGACGCGGTAGACGTAAATATTAACAATCAGTAGCCGACGAGTAAAACGGAAGAGTGTTTTCTCGGTGAACGCGTGTGCACGCGAGCGTTCTAGGCGGTACTGCTTGATGATGATTCCTCACTCTCTCCCGAGCGCTTTCCCAGTCCACGAGTGGTCGGATCAAAAGGTCAGCACAGCAGATGGCTTAATTGAACGGTGTATTATTGCTCTCTCCCTGCAATGGCGACATTTGCAATTAACACCTCCGGGATCACGGACTCGCCCCATATGTCTCGTGTGGACAATATGCAATGCTCTTTGTGCACTTTTTGCCAGCATAGAGATGTAAAAAAGAAGTGGCTTTACCATTTCTGGCAACAATACAAATGTTAAGATTTTGAAACATCAAATAGACACCTTTTGTAAAATGTTTGCAGAAAACACACACATTTGTGGCAAACATGCAAACAAATTGCTTTGATAATCTATGCATTGTCCTTGACACTGATTGGCTCACACCGGAGACAGCTTCCTTTAGAGTCTGGTCGCCGTGCTAGCCAGATCTTGGCAAAAGCCAATGAGCGGTTATATATCACGAGCTCACACCAGCTACACCGACCATACCCATTGGAAGAGGTGGGAATGACCACAGATGGCCAGTGCAATGGCACGGTGAGTAACGCAGCTGCCTCACAGCAACAAGGTCCTGGGTTCCATTTCCGCCTCGGGTGCCTTTCTGTGTGGAGTTTGCGTGCTCTCCCTGTGTCCGTGTGGGGTTTTGTCGGCTACTTCGCTTTCCTCTCACAGTCCAAAGCAATGTTGCCTAGGTTAATTGGCCTGACTGAATTACCCCCGGTGCCCTCAGATAGACCGGTATCCCATCCTGGATATAACCCAAGTTCTCTGCTAATTTGGCTACACCTTCCCTTGTGGACAACTGTCACAAAGAGCTATATAGCTCAGCAATTCCTTCCAGCTTACGTTACCCAATCGCGACGACTGAACGGTAGTGGCACCCACGTACACTCGTGGGTGGACATTGGTTCACGGATTTTTAGAAACTTGTACGGTTGTTTCAAATGCTGCACCGCGAGATCGAATTGGCGATTACGTTTCTGAGACATGTCCATCTGGACACGAGTTTGTGTCGTGCGTAAATAAAATTACTTAACTTTCATAGCTAAACAGCTTATATTTTGAATGGCGATGCTTAAATTAAACATTATTCCCTCGGTCATGAATTAAACAAACATTTATGTAAATCTGCACTCGATTCTTGGACTTCTCTTATGTTCTTCTATTGTGCTCAGCCACCAGAGCATTGTAGTCATGAGATTCGCCTTTAAATGGTAAATTTCTCACAATAGTATTTGTCCTTCCTCGCCTCCAGTTCCTGTGGAGCATTGCACCAAGCAAGGGAATGGACACAGTGGGGACATTATGCTGATGACTGCCGTGAGCCCAGTGGGTTACAATGAACAGAGGGTTGTTAGGGCATTCCGTGACAATGAAAACCAAACCATGCTTCACTTGCAGTGAAGTAAAACTGTATTTAATCAAACTATTTTATTAACGCAAACAGTAGCTGCAATCCAATGGGGAGCTGTTAAGTTTAGCCTATCTTATTTTGTGTTTTAAATTGTAAAACAAAAACCTTTGTGTAAATCGAAGATTAACATAGTGCTGTGCTAATCTTTCACGGAAATAGGATCAAATATCAAAGACTGAAAGGGACTATGGGCAGCACGGTGGCCAAGTGGATAGCGCTGTCGCCTCACGGTAAGAAGGACCCGGGTTCGAGTCTCGGATCGGGTGCCTTTCTGTGTGGAGTTTGCGAGTTCCCTCCCCGTGTCCGCGTGGGTTTTCACCGGGCACTCCGGTTTCCTCCCACAGTCCAAAAAACATGCTGCCGCATCGGTGAATTGGCTTGCAGACTAAATTGCCCGCAGTGCCCGGTGATGGACTGGCGTCCCATCGTGGGTATATCTCTGCCTTCCGCACTGTGTCTGCCGGGATGGGCTCCGGTTCACCACGACCCTGTACAGGACTTAGCGGTTTCTGACAATGAGATTAGATGAGATGAAAGGAACTAGAGTAATGAATTACGGCAGTGTAGTTTAATAAGAGAAAATCTATTTTCTGAAATTGCATTTATTTAAATGATAGAGGCAATTTCATTGAGCATCTACGAATATTTTTACGATAAAGCATCACTCTGGAAATCGCCTTTTTAGTCATTATATGCATTGATTTTTAAACTATAGCAAAATCACATTGAATGCTCTTGACCTCATCAGCGTTGAGCCTGGTCAGTAAGTGGATATATGTGACCACCAGTGCGTGCCAGTTGTTATGCCTTTTGTGGGATAGCAATACAACAACGAGTTCACTCTACAGGTGATGCAATGGATTGGATTTCTGGATTCTATTTATCTGTGCAGACTTCTGTTTTGTCTTCTGTTGTGTGTGGGGTTTCTCCCGAGTTATCTGGTGCCACCCACGTGTAAAAAAATATTTTGTGGAATGGCTGAACAATCCCAACATGTAACCCTGTTCAAAAAAAGTCTCAAGATTCAATCAAGATGTTCCAGTATTTAAAGTTATAAAAACATTTATATACCATGATGTAAAAAAAATGGAGGCACGGCGACACAGTGAGTCGTGCTGTCACCTCACATCAAGAAATTCCGGGTTCGATTCCTGGCTCAGGTGCCTTTCTGTGTAGAGTTTGCGAATTCTCTCTCCCTGCGCCCACGTGTGTGTTTGCCGGGTACTCCGTTTTCCCCCCACTGTCCACAGACACGCTGCTGTCTAGGTTTATTGTCCTGATGAGTAAATTGCCCCAAAAAATGTGCCATGCGATATACTGGTATCACATCCTGGGTATCTCATCACCTTGTGCTCTCTGTCGGCCGAGATAACCTCCAGCTCCCCTGCGACCCTGTACAGGATTAAGCTGGTATTGATAATGAATGAATGAGATTGAAATGCTTCATGTTAATGCTGTAATTTGTCACTAACGCCCCAATCTGTATGAGTTTGCTTCACATGCCCTGTGCAGGCCATTTTGGATTTTTGTTGACTCCGCTGCACTTTGCACAGGCTAGGGATCCACTTAACTGTGGATTTTGAAGGCCTCAGGGCTAAACCTGTCGCTGGAGACCTACGAGTGGACAGGAGCATACTGCCATCTGCTTTCTGAGAGGCGACTTACTGCGGTCATGACCTGAGAGACACTGCAGGGAAAAAAGGAATCTGGATTCCATCTGAAAACTCACAATCCAACCATGTAGCTATTAGCTGCCAGTGTCTGTCAAATAATCGTGCGAGGGGTGCCACGTATCCGTATTACCCTATGTTTACATGTTGTGTTTTTTGTTATTGTGTGTGTGTGTGTTCGAAAGTCACGTTGCATAACCTGACACAGCAGTTAAATTGAGTCCACAATCATGTTTTGGTTTGTTTGCTGAGTAATGTTGTTTTTCTTTAATATTGTGGTAATGACAGCTGTCGTACAGTGCCGCTTCAGAGTGTAATCTGGAGTTTCTTAACACCAATCGTTACACGTTTTACAATTAAGTCACAGCAATGTTCTTCACGTTCAAACATTTAGAATATATTGCAGTACAGTACATACGATAACAATGTCATTACAGTACCGCATTTTGCATACTTAATAATGGGTGGGTTGGTTGCGGAGAGTGTTATTTGCAGTTTGCAGACGCTTTGCGTTTACGGGTAAATGATTTTGCTAATGATTTAAATTGCACAAATTTCTTGCGCAATACCAACTGGGTCATGTAGGGTTGCCCTGCTGGCCTTCTGGTCTTTTGTCTACTTCACTGAGCAAGTCTGGCCTCTGCTCCCCATCTCACGTCTGGTGTAGCAGCCGTTTGTGTCCCTGTCCTGGCTGCTCTGCTGTAGGAGCATAAATCAAATGATTGCGTTTTCATGGGGTCCGGCACTGGGACCTGCTTGTGCGTGCCTTGTATCCATCTGTCCCCGAGTTTGGGTGGAGGGGGGGGGTCGGTAAGAGAGGGGGATGGTGGGATTTTCGTAGATTACATGCCACAATGGATGTCCAGCAGATTTTTCCCATTGGCCTTTGCCAATAAACGATCCGATGGCTTGCTGCCGAGCCAAGGAGCCAATCTGCTTCGTGTTAAGTATAAACGCGCGAAAATCCCTTTTCTTGGCCACTTTAATGCGGAGCTTCGGCTACTGAGCCCCCTCTCTCGTGAAATACCACTCCTGTAGTGTGCAGGCGCGTGGATCGCGACTGCTGTTTGGCGAGAAACCGCTGTTGGTTCAGGAAATCACTCACCGTTGTGATGTGAGCGGTGGGCTTCAAATGTGATCTCTCTTCTTGATGGATGGCAATAGCTTGTGTTAAGATGGTCTTCAAGTGTCATCTGCAGCAGTTACGTTTCACGATACGGAGAGCTTTATAAAACAAGCTAATGAATTAGTAAAAAGACGAAGTGCCAAAAGAGTGTTTTATTAGAGGCTGCTGCAACACCGAGGAGTATTTTTTCTCTGCGATGGCATCTGCTCAGGGAAAATGTGAGCACAGCCATCACGCCATGAAGATGGTAAGTCGACTCCAGTACACCTGTACTTAGCATCCCTCGCTTAAATTAATGTGTTGCGTTGAGTGGTGCATTTCTGTTTAACCTAGCATTGGTTTAACATACGTTATATAAATGAAAATAAATTTGAACCCCAATTTCTGGCTTTCTCTGCGTTGATCAACGATGCAATGTTATAACAGTAGTGAAAACTCCGGTGATAAAGTGAAAATGTATGATGCTAATTATTTGATACTGTTACTGCTTGTGAAATATTTGCGTGGTCCTACGGTCTGACATTGCTGTGCATAGCTTAACTAGTGGCGATTAAGGGAATCATATAAGGACAATGGGTTCTTTAATGCTGTTTTTTTATAAAGCCGACCTAAGCCTCCTTAAGCTTTAAATGAAAGGAATTTATTTTTAGGAATGTAACAATTGTATGTAAACACTGACTTTTTGTGACTGCTCTGTTTTACACTTGTGGGTGACTGGGCAGTGACCATTAAAGTCTTCCTTTGAGAACAAGTGTTGGGACAGTAGCAAACAATATTCATTCATCACTCTCCTGCCGTAGGGTTTGAACCCAGAACTACAGATATCCTACACCTTATCGTGTCCTGAAAATTGAGCCCTGAGCGAGCTTAGTAGACTCATTTAATAGGATACTTTTCGCCAAGATGCTGTTCAAAGCAAAATCAGAATTCACGACACATTTGCCGTGTTTAGACCGGCATAGCAAATATGAGTAAATTGTTTGCAATGGACCTAAACAAATGTTTATGCCCCTATGTGCAACGGCCATAATTGCATATATTATATTTTCAGCAAGCCATACCTCCGTTTTAAATTGGCTGCTCTTCGTCTAAGTTCATCTTAATCACCCCCCTCGTGGTGTCTCTGCTGGGAATGAGTTTGACCACGCGATTGCCGCGTGCCAGACCCTATGTTTGTCTTTTGCCAGATGTTCGGCTGATATATGGCAGGAAACCTTCATAGCTAGAACAGCTGCAAGCAATGCGTAATATCTTGCTCCCAATCGTAGCACTGGACAGTATTAATGCCTCCACCTTCCAGCAGTTGTGGTTGTGGGAACTTGTTAAGGCTTTAGACTCTAATCCACATTATCTTTTGGCTTTATTGAAGAAGCCCTAGCTGCATCAATGCAGCCATTTATCCGAATGCAATGGATACTTCATATTCGACAGCTTCCCTGTGATCGTCTATATTATCAATTGCTTACTACCTGGCTCAATAAAAAAAAGCCGTGTTAACAAACAGCTATTCTAATGTTACTAGTCTTTTAATAGCTGGCTGATTCCCATTTGGAGCTGTTGGGCTATGTTCACCCACGTTTATATATTTTGTAAAACCTTGTTGTATACATTCGACATTTTATGGAAAGTTAAAGTATATATTTTACTCATGCAAAACCTGAATATATACTTTATCAACACAACGTTAATTCATCTTATTTAGTGCCTACTTTGAACCTGAAGAATCACCTTGATATGATGTCACAATTGGATTTAAGAATCAGTTGTTTTTTCGTATAATGTGTTGACAGTTGGGGCAACTATGAGCTGCAGGGATCGCACGAACCCATGACTGTACATACAAGCTGTCATAGATACAGTACAGGTAATTGATTCTTAGGTGGATAATAATAATAATTGCACTTCCAGAGCGTTTTTCACCCAAGGGTCACCGAGTGTTGCACATAGTTGTGTAGAGAATGGCATGTCAGCAAAAACAACGACGTATGAACGGCATATCAACAAAAATGTCTTTATTTTTTTTTTGCAAATCTGTGCTGTGGGGAGAACAACATGTCAAAAACAACAACAACATCAGAGCTGTTCAATTGAAAGCCAAATAATGGCTATAATTTAGAGAAAAACATAACATAACCGACGAAAAGAATTGTTAAACAACCGGAGTGAAAGAATAAGTGTTCCTGAGCAGGCGCAGGTCGGCAGTGAGTCATCATCCCAGCACGACAAGAGTGAGCCACATCAACACTCCTATGTTTTGTGTATATCACGACGGTAAAGGCTGATGTTAATGTATTAATTGTTGAATGATTACATCCCCATTTGAATGCTCAAGGGGTGTATAATGTGACAATCATTGCCAATTTGAATAATACGTTTTTAAATATCAAGGGCATGTGTGCATTCGTTGAGAGTAAATGAAAGTCATCTGCCGACAGTTAAAATGTTTTTTTGCGTTCTCATGAGCTATCCTCATTTGGTGGTTGTATAAGTAATTTTCATACATTACCATTAACTTCAACACACCGAAATTGTTTTTGGAATCAAATACCAGAACCCACCTGAAGGATATATTTGATTCATAATAACACTTAAATCCTGTGTGGCCCCAATATTGCCCTTAGCTCATCTCATCTCAGTCTCAGAAACAGCTTAGTCCTATACAGGGTCGCGGTGAGCCGGAGGCTATCCCAGCAGACACAGGGTGCAAGGCAGGGATATACCCACGATGGGACGTTAGTCCATCACCGGTATTGCCCTTAGCTCAGGACCGTAATTAAACCGAGAACGATGGCTCTCTTACTCATTCCGTAAACATTCTGAGGAAACGATCCACTTCACACGATCATCCAGAGGTGGCCTCTCTGCTTCTGCTAACAAAGGTATGCCCAGACCTCATCACACTGCATTGTTAGCACTGTATGAAGCCTCGTTGATGCATATAATGAGGAAAACGAGAGGTCCTTTGAAAGTATCTGACTGTTCTTCCTGTAGACGTGTCTTGTCATTTTTAAAGCAGGTGTGCTAGCTAAATAATTTCCAGAAATGTTTCAACTGTTCTCATTAATGTTTTAAACATGGCTTGAAGCTTGCCTTATTTGTGCTGCTTTACATAGAAGGCTGTCGCAAGAAGGCGGCTTTTGTATTTGGTAGTGAGCCCGCGTTAAAACTTACATGAGACAAAGGACAATTAAAAGGATTCTTTATGACTGAAAAATATAAATGTAAATTTCACGGAGTTTGTGAGTGGTATAAACTGATAATCTTTAAATTTTATTCAGATGTTTACTTGCTCAGGAACTTGGGAAATTACAACTCTGAAATTATGTGTTTCAATAAAATTCAGAAACAATGATTCAAAAATCGCCACTGTTGCACTTTATGGGTCAGACAACGTATTGCTTGTTGAGTCCACTGAATTTACTGTAAAGGTGAGGTTGTGGATCGCTATTATGATCTGCACTTTGGGAAGAATCAAAAACGCTGGTATAGTAGTTGCACGTTTCATTAATATGGTTGAGATGAAGCGCTACGCGCAATCGCTCAGCAGCTCCGCAATACATTTTGACGGCGGCCTTGACAACGTGGTGACGTGGACAGTGAACTTGACCGTGCAGGTGGCCGCGATGTGCAGGTGTGCTCGTGAGCAGATATTCCACGCAGTAAATCACGCCGGGGTTTTCCCTCTCCCCAAACGCACGGTGGCAGAACTTTTGTCCGTTCAGTTTGTGTTTCCCATGAGGGTGGGGGGGGTTTGTAGATTTCAGGGCATTGTACGACCGTTTTGGTGGAAATGGCCAATTTCCTGCATGCCCGTCAGCAGGCGATAGCTTGCGAGGGAATTGACAACGTGCGGCCGCAGCTGAGAAGGCAGAAAGGAAGAAGCTGCCTGCAGTTAATCTCCCTGCAAATAAATTTGGGAGCGCGTTGTCTGCACGTATCGGCCAATGCTGCTGAACTGACTTCTCCGTGAGGCATTAGCATCTGCATAATGTTCATCACCATATGAATAGATGCTTGTCGTTACCTGGGACATAGCTCTGGAATGGATAAAGAAACGGGCGTGCAACTGCTTCCACACTGGTCACCAATGACAGCTATGACTTTGGCCTTTTGACCTTACAAGAAGACACATCAATAAAGACGTTTTGCTCCGAAGCAATTTCTGAGATGTTTTAGCTTTTCTGGTTTTTTAGGGTTTTTATTTAGTGTCAGATTATGTATAATGTGTCATTGGTGTGGCCACTGAAAATACTGTACATGCCTTTTATCTAAATTGTTCTTCTAAAAAGAGTACACACTCACGGAAATGCAGATTCAATTCGGGGCTTGACGTTGCTTGGCAGTTCCATGCACGGTGATTATATTTTTCAAGTTACCCAATAAGCTGTTTTTTTTTTACGCTGGATTAGCAAAAACAAACTGGCGCATTACCAGTCTCCCTGTTGTGAAGCCGTTGTTTTAATCGCTCTGCATTGAAAGTACATTTCTAGTGGAACTCCTTTTATCCGCTTTTAAGCTGGGGTTGACCGTGTTCATTGACGAGAGCAGTTGTCACTGCGGAGTAATGTGGGAAGCGGGATGGCGCAGTGGTAACTTCTGCCCGATACGGTCCAATGCACACCTCAGGTGTCTTTTTGTGAGGATTTAATGTGTTTTCCCCATATTTCTGCATTGATTTCCTCTGGATTCTCCGTTTTCCGCCCACAGTTAAAAAAACACTCACTAATCAAATGGCTGATAACATTATATAGGACGCAGTGTCTCGCATGACTTGAATGCCCACTTCCACCCCGAGTTTTGTCTCTCTTCAAATGAATAAACTTGGAATTTTAATTAATATGTGCGCATTGTAAATTGTATTTGAAGAGGCTGAAGTTGCGACTTTTGTTTATGAATAATAGAATGAAATTACAGCCTACCGATGACCGTGCTTATCTATAAAATTGCACCAATATTCACTAGAGGTAGTGTAATGAGGTAGCGTGGTGTAGTGGCAGCAGTGATGTCAAAACCGTCATCATTATTATTACTAGCCTCATCCCAATATATACAGTATCTAATTCCACCTAAGTCTTCGGCTTCTTCTTTCTCATCAACCTTTTCTTTACAGCTTCAACATTGTCTACATTAGCTTTTGTCCATTCACTGCTGGTTGTAAGTGCCTTCCCTCAATTACTATCTCTTACGTTCCTGCAATGCGACGATCCTTCTGACCAATGTGCATTAACTGATCTCACCGCAGAAATTCCATGCGATGGGCATCCTTTTCGGCTCGTTTTCATGTTTGTCTTGTTCTCTTTTATATGCGGAAAAGTGTGGCTTATGGGATCAATCGGCACGTATTTCAAATAAATCTGGGAAATACTTGTTCTCATTTGAAAATAAACTGTCAGGTTAACAAGTAAAATTTACCTGCAGATAAGAGACATTTAACTAATACATAGCAACTATATCGAGAACGGACTAGCAGATTAAGTGTTGTCATATTTGCTTATGTCCTCAGATGAATAATTCTCAGAAATGTCTATCAAAATGCTAGTTATTGTCATTGCCACCTTCCCAGTTAACTGTCTTCTGCCAGCGAAGTTGTAATTGGCTACCCACCATGACACCGTGCAATTATTACATTAATTGTGATTTCAGACAAGCTGGTAAAGGGGAAATGTATTTCTTGGAAATGTAAAAAAGTTATCGAAGTAAAAGCGTTTCTGCATTTCAAATTCCAACTTGCATCTGTTGCAAGAGGCACTGAAAATATCCCACACTTTATTATTTATAGTGTTACTAAAATGGTAGCAGACATTCCACACCCACTTTACAATGTTCTCCAATGTGGATTTAAAATATCCGTTATATAAATAACAAGTTTAATACAGTGTGTGCCATATGGCCCACACTTTCGTCAAGTACTGCTCATTACGGCAATGCACACTTCTGTGTTATAATAATTGTAATGGGCGCACTGCTCGTGTCTTTCACTCGAGGGTCACAAAGTGCTGCACAGAGATGTGGAGAAAACGAGATGTGGAGAGAACGACATGTCAACAGCAAAACTAACATCGAAGTAGATCAATTAAAGTAAAATTATGGCTGTAAATGGATGAAAGACGTAAAATAACAAATAAATTAATTGTTAAACAAATAAAGGGGCCGCACGGTGGCCCAGTGGGTAGCGCTGTCACCTCACAGCAAGAAGGTCCCGGGTTTGAAACTCCGCTCGGCTCAGGTGCCTTTCTGTGTGGAGTTTGCATGTTTCCCCCGTGTCCGCGTGGGTTTTCGCCGGGCACTCCGTTTTCCTCCCACAGTCCAAAAAATATGCTGCTGCGTAGGTTAATTGGCTTGCAGACTAAATTGCCCGAAGTGCCCGGTGATGGACTGGCGTCCCATCGTGGGCATATCCCTGCCTTCCGCCCTGTGTCTGCCTGGATTGGCTCTGGCTCACCGCGACCCTGTACAGGATTAAGTGGTTCTGACAATGAGATGAGATGAGACAAGGATTACGGTGGGAAGATGCTCGGTTGTGGGAAATCGCTTGTTGGTTGTCGTATTAAATGAACTCTCCTCATTCAAAGTTATAAACAGCTTAGGTATCGTTTATAATCTCAGTCTCCGAGGTCTCGTTGATATCGATCAGAAGTAGTCGTCCTTTCACTCGTGTCTTAACTCAATTAATAACAGTTGCACTTCTCGAGCGCTTTTCATCCGAGGCTCACAAAGCGCTGGACAGGGCTGTGGAGAAAAGAGTGTCAGCAACAACAACGACATATGAATGGCAAACCAACAACAATAAAGTTTGTTGTTTTTTCCTCTTCCTTACTCATGGAATGGCTAGGTTACTCAACAATAACGTTATAGGAATACGATATTATATGTATTATAATAGCAATAACATTTTACGTGAATCATTTTATTTAAAAACGATAACAACTTTAAACATGACCTGAGGTGCCATGGCCTCTTTAAGTGATTAACCCTTATTATGTGTAGTTACGGAAATTGTTCACAGGTTAGTGAGTGCTAATCCAAAACACTTTTCCCATGACAGTCATTGTGACCTAAACAGCTACAGACACAGCGTTGAGGTGTGGTGTCAAAAGTATGCGTTTATCCAGGTCAGACCTCTTTACATCCTGTGTCATGGGAAATATTGCTGATATTTGTTTCAAATAATAGATGAATTCATATCTCTTGTCGTGGCCACAGGAGCATTTGAGGTTAATTATACTATATGGGGTATTGTGCAATTTTCTAAAATGTATGTTTATGTACGTTGGCAAGCTGCCATTATACTGTGCCCATGGTGTGTCCACAACTACATTGTACCCTGTGTGTGCTTTGTAATAAAATTAATATTTCCAAGTTCAAGATCTGTACAGCTATACCAAGGTATGAAATGTCTCATTATCTGAAACCGCTTAATCCTATATAGGGTCACGGTGAGCCGGAGCATATCCCGGAAATGTAAGAGTAATAATTAAGTGCCACTCAGTTGGAAAGGGGAAATTAATTAGAAATGTCGATGCATTTGCTAAATTGCTCACAGGAATGATGGAGGTAAAATTGCAGTTAATTAAGCAATTGAGGTACTCAGTTTAAACAATTTGATTGAGGAATCTCCCTCCACATTGTTTGAATTCTGCCCTGTGTAAATATTTACTAAGTATGCCCAGTGGACAAATTGTTGACAGAAGAAGGAAGTTTTTGTTTGCTTCTGGGCTGACCACTTAAACAACCTAGACATCAGAGGTTAAAATTACGGTCTCAAATGCCATCCATTGGTCCACAGACATATACTACACTACTTGACTGTTATTCTTATTTAACATTATAATAAAAATAGAAAAGAAAAAAAATATCAGCCTTGACAAAATATGCAGGATTGCTTACTCTTCGGTGAGCCCCAAAAGGAATACAATGACAATGTCTTTTGTATGTAGAGGCTCTATATAAGACGTCCAAATATTGGCAGTGCTGGGTCGTCATTTTTAAGAAATGAAAATTTTGTGGAAGAAATATACTTTCCTGCAGGTTTAAGCAAATTAAATTTCGCATTTGAGGTTTTGTTAAAAATAAATTTACAAAAGTACCAATCATCAGTCGAACTATATTACAGATCTTTTGAATAAATTATAAATATGCCTATTTCCATCCTTGTGAACTCATCTATTTCATTTTCAACTCAGTCATACAAAATCGCATTTTAATACCGAAATTGCTCTGGTAGTATACTCATTTCTACAAGCTTTCAGGGATAATGCGATTTAAAAGAAACACGTTCGCCCCAGTATGTTCACGGTTTGCAAATTTGACAACCCACAATGTGGAAGTATTATAACATTTGCAATAGATAGCGATCAGATGAATTTTCTATGGTGTAGGTGTGTAGACAGATCAATTTTCCCTTGAGGACAAATTTATAACAGCACGCTTGCCCATTTAACCGTGACACAGGTAAATAAAGCTTATTTTCCAAGGTAAAAAAAAAACCCATGCGCACACGGTATGTGCGCACCTTTTGGCTATTGATTCTGCTTGGATTTGAAAGCTGCTGGAGATTTCTACTTCCAATGGTTTTTTTTTAATAACCTGATCTGCGAGGGTCGCCTTTCTTACCGACTCTCTAAGAGTATAGGATCAGCATCGAAAAGTGGCGGCACATTTTGAACCACTGCTGTTCTGAGCCCTCTCTACATTGATGTTGGCCTGGTGCCAACACTGCCGGTTTTACAGCCCAAGGAGGTGGTGCTGTTTATAATCGCTATTTTTTTCTCTCCAATAAAGCCCGTTACAGAAGTGCAACACCGGTGTAGCTCGAGCGGCTGGCAGTCATTTATCTTGCAGAACTTCACAATGTCTCTGAAATTCTCCAGTGAACTGAAAATGTGCCCAATCAACTGTGCACACCCAACTTTTGGCTGTTGAAACTTATGTGCTGTTTGAGCACGTTTCTCTTTTCCCTCATGCTAGCATCGGCATAATTTTCAACAACACCAAATGCTGGACTTGCAATGATGCAGATAGGTGTGCCGTCTGTAACCTGAATACTGCACCTAGTCATTTCATTTAGATACGCATTCATCATCTTTCACCAGCTAACGTGCGAGCATATGGCCATCATGCAAAAAAATAATCCACATTTCATATAGTAAGCATTTTTTTTTTTATGATACTGACCCTTCAGAGGAATGGTTTCTTGTTATATAATTCATCAACAAGATGAAGTGTAATTTTTCTTATCAGTTTTTTTCTTTTTACTGGTAGATTATCTACATTTATTTGAATTTATGTTATTGTAAATAGACATTGGGAGTGAAGTTCTAGTGTTTAAAGCAATGTCTGTGCCAGGAAATTGGCTGTTTTGACCTACAATGGCACTGTTAAAGGATGTCTTGTATATTTTATTTTGTATGCCATGTGCCTACCCAAAAACATTTTCAAGGAAAATAGGCATTTCACAAAAACACAGCTGGTCAATTTTATGCTCTTATTTCAACAATCAACTTGGCAAAAATCCATATGAATTTCATCAGACAATCCAGACTGCTGTATCAAGTCCAGAAATGCACGTGCGCTCATTGCACAGCTTGTAAACGAGGTGGAAAACCAACCGATTTGCAAACACAAACCACAATGCAGAAAATGAGAAGTGTGGGGGCATTTCTGAGCCTGTAGATTTGCATTTGAAAGGATATTTCTTCTCATAAACGTTTACATTGTGAATGTACAGATGTTGGTTTTCATGGCTTGATACGTGATGATTGTTTCCAAAGGCTATCCTTTTGGCAAAGCTGCGACGATCGCTCCTTCTCTCTCCTTCACGACGTTTCGCCTCCGACAGAACCCCTGAGGACGTTGCGAAGGAGAGAGGAGGAGCAATCGACGCGGTTATCCCGAAAGAGTAGCTTTTGGAAGCAATCATCGCATTGTGAATTTCTTTGGTGTCGATATTATTTCAGTTGTCGCACGATATGTATTTGTTTCAGAGAATGCATTGAATTTTATTCCATATGAAATGTGGTGAAGCATGCACCCATTTACGACATTCAAATGTTTTTATTTTTGTATTAAAGAACAATTCAAAATGTTACTGACACACATTGAAGGATTGCTGGGTATTATTGGCACATTCTGTTCTGGAGGGGAATCTCTAGCATCCTGCCTACTTCAACAAAGCCTAGGCCTATTGCTTTGCTTAGGTGCTGCTGTTCGTGTGTTTGAAGGGTTGGAGTTCATTACTTTGAGTAATTGTCCACTCTCAAAATACAAATCCACATTTCGGACAAAGGCTTGCACGATAGGCTTGTCTTTAAGAATGTGTGGATATAAATTGACTTATCTCACCCGCTCTTCCGATCACCCGCTATCCTTCTCCCAATATTGATTGCTGCCCTTGGGTTTGCTTTGATAAAAAAAAAACAACGTCAAAATGCCAGCAAATTCATCCTAATATGTGTGCTGATCCACGTTTATAACCCAATCTGAATTGACATAGAAGTAGTTTCCTAAAAGTACACCAATCTTCCTGTTATCTCTGTGAGACGAGTAACCCAGAAGTGGTAGGCAACAGGACAGACCAATAGTACTGCTAAATTAGTGCTTATGAACAGAGACTTACTGCGGCCTTAACATTGAACTCAATCTTACGAAGCTTTTATCAAAACAAATTGACTTTTTACCCCACGTTTTTGTTACATTTGTTTCATATAGCTTTAAAAAGGATGATGCTATAGAAGGTTGTTAAAGAGTCATCAAGCAGTTTGTGCTGCAACAAATAATGTTCCGTTAGAGGTGATTGATTTTTTTTTTATTGACAAGTCCAAAGTGCTGGCCTTTTAGCTGCATAATCATTCATTCACGATATTCCGATACTGTAACTTTGTAAAATGTTGAAGTTAACAAAAACTACATATGTGTTTGACATGACACGGCTACAGTCGTGTTTGTTTAAACAGTTGCTGTAGCTACAGGTTTTCTATTTTGGCATTGCAATGATCGTTTTTACAGTTGGTCCCGTTACACCACACCACCCTCTTAGTCTTTCGCTGGTAGGCCCAGTGTCAGCAAACGTTCCTTGTTGGCAGATGCGAGGGAGGCGATCGAGGTGCCCGGAATACCGTTTCAATTTGTCAGGGCGATAATGCCCATCTGGTCGGTTTCGCAGCCCTAATCCAGCGGTGTCTGTGTGCGAGTGAAGCCCGATATTTATTTTCACACGCGCTAAACCATGTCGCAAATCAGACTATAAAATATGGCCAAGTCGAGATACAATAAACCAACGCATGCTTCATTTTCAGATTTTATTGTGTGTTTTTAGACGTGTCAACATAAAGATGTGTCCGATCTTAAAGAAAACGTGAAAATGTATTTGTTAACATTAATTTGGTAAATGTATGGGTCATTAACTACTTTGCGTTACAACATACATATTGTGCGTAGAGCATCACGTTTGTACGTTCGAGCATGTCTCCAAGTTCCTGTGCATATGGTTCTGTTTGTTTGATACAATTCTCTCCGACCCACACTCGAAGGAGAATAGCATCGGAGTTCCCAAGTGTCGCATACTTGGCCTCTAACCTTTGCGGGTGGCACCTCGTGGGTCGTGTTGGGATGGCAGGTGATGGGAAATTGAAGCAGGAGCAATGTGGGGGTTGAGTGTTGTGGGCGTGGGGGACGTTGGTTGAATTTAGTTAGCACCTGGCTAAAAGCTGCAGCCCAAAATGGCCAGGAATGTGTGGGCATAGAGTCTGTCACAAGAAGACAGATGTTCACATCAAACAACAGGTTTGTTAGGCATTGCTTTCGTAGCTCGAGGGACATCCTAGTGTGGGCCTTCTTTGAATAAAAGTTGTTGCGAAGCAGTGGACATCGACAGCAATGTGCAGCACTGTTTGTAGAGGATCATACCGCACCAAAAACCTCTCCCAATTAGTCTGGCAAGCTTGGTAACGAAGCGAATCGCCTCGAAGGCTTCGCTCTGCAGCTCCCTCGAGCAGAGGCCCTTCCTCCAGCAGTGGTCTGAGCGACCATTGACAGGGATGCCCCGTTACCTAACTGAAAAGTGTGATGCAATCTGCGCAGACATTTTTATGGCGTTTGCAGTAAATCAAGAACTACTCTCGAAATCTAATTTAGGGAATTCATTAATGTTTTGCCGAATATTTTGTGCGTAATTTTTTTGAAAGTTTTAAAGTTGAATGGTTTGTAAAACGGCAGCCCTGGTGAATGAAGCCAGGTGGGAGTGTTGAAGGCAGGTTGTGTTTAGGTTGGCTCATAGTCCTGATGTTAATCAGGTGTTTTAGCAGTCAAGTGCGTAAGTGAGGATTCCAATTTATACACGGAAAAATAAATAAACGAACGTATTTTGTGAGTGAAGTTAAACTATTCAACTGTTTACTCAAAATAATCTCATTACAGTGTGCCGTCCAAAATGTAGGCTATAGCGTGTTCTGTATTTCAGTTGGTGGA
>JAZEWT010000006.1:7373253-7386756 GCA_036362905.1 Mordacia mordax
ATACGGTAGAAATCTTAGACAGGTACAGTTATTGAGTGAGTTGCCTAGCCAACGGTGTTGTGTTTTTCATGAAAAGCTCAGATTTCGTGGTCAGCGAGAGGTTACGCTTGATTGCTGTCAACGCTTTGGCAAGAACGAGCACATCGGCATCAAAGGCATTGGCTCACTCGTACAATGGTCACGTTCGTTGCACTGCAGTCACAGCACGTATGACCACGTGCGACCGCGTTGTGCGTTTGTTTTTACTCCTCTCTCGTCTTTGTGCCCGTGTGATTCGTGAGAATGCCCCGTGCTTGGTCACCCCAAACGCACTCACTGCTGTTGCGTGTTAAAGAAGCTAAGCAGATGTTGAGCCTGGTCAGTACTTTGAGTGGGTGACCACCAGGGCCTGCCAGCTACTGTAAGAGTAAGGTTAAGAGATAGTGATGTAGTCACCCCCCTCGTATGCGTGGGGATTTTGCTAGGTACCGAGGTGTAACGTCTCCCAATGCAAGACCCTCCTGACATATAATCTTAATTATAAAAATCATTTCATTTCAAGACAGTGAATCGATTTTATTTAAGCTGGAAGGAACGTTTGAGCTATGCAATTTTTTTTAACAGTTCTCCAATGGGGAGGGGTAAGCAAGTCATAACATCTCAGGGCACCGGGGACAATTTAGTCAAGTTAATTAACTTAGCCAGCACGTCTATGGACTGCGGGCGGAAACCGGAGCACCCAGAGACAACCTACAGAGACATGGAGAGAATATTCAAACTCCACACGGAAAGGCACCTAAACTGAGAATCAAACCCAGGCCCTTCTTGCTGTGAGGCGGAGATGCTATGCACTGCTCCACTTCTCCGCCCTGTGGCTATGGCAATCATGACTAACAAGACTGTTGTTAAAGCGTCACCTCGTAATATCGGTGTTGAGATGAAAAATATTATGTTGTTGGCATTGCTTGTCTGTCTGAAATATTTTAATTTGTGAAACAACATCTCAGCATTGCAGTCTGTTTGACAGTTGTTGATGTTAACACGTGCCCTAACTAGGAGATCCTTGCATTACTTTGACAGAATCTATGTTTTACTACAAAAAAGACAAATTCGAGTGTATATCCTGTCAGGACAGTTAAAGAGAGTAAAGCGATTGGTTCTACTTCAGTGTTACACCGAGTGTTATGGCAACCTTTTTTGTTTCGAGCATAATATTTTGGAAAGGAGGAAAGTGATAAAAGAAATGTTTGGTATTTGCATCTGCTCAGTATTGTTATTTTTTTGTAACTCATTATGTTTCGTGAAGCTGAATGAACGCAAGTATTCAGTGGCCAGGGACTGGGAGCCAATTCCTAAGCTCAAAATATCTCCAAATTTGACGTTGCATCGGCTGCCATCAAACGCGCACAGACGGCCCCCTGATCCCAGGCCCTGAGGGAGGATGAATTCATCTCTGGGTATTTCACGACAATTGATGAGAGAAGCCACGTGGAACGGCTGGCTCGTTTTGGGGGGGCCTGCGGTGCAACGTCGGAGAAGATTGCGAACTTAGCAGACTTACGGAGTGAGCGCGGCCAGTTGATGCGGAGCGATTCTCGCGTGTGTGCGTGTGAGCAGAAGAAGAGATACGGTAGTATTTATGGCTGGACAGGACCTTCTTGAACACGACGTAGCGGTCAGTATTCCAAATATTATTACTTTCAATGTAAGCGTGCTCGTGCTGAATATAGAATGGCATTTGCACAATGTGCAGGGTTTTCAGACTGCCTGCAATGTGTTAAATCTATTACGACCGATCTATTTGGGTACTGGGTAGTAGACGACATCGATTACGAGCCTCCAAAATTGTCAATGCGGAAGAGCAGTACAATTGTAAAACTGTATGTCGGTATGAGCTTAGAAAATATATGCATGCTGTTTTGTAAATATGATTACTTGTTTCTAATATGTTTGCTAACATTAATTAATGTATTTTAATTTGACCTTTTAACTAAATGTCATTTATTTGTGTGTTTACACTAAGCCTAGAAATATATTGTGTTGTGTTTTTAGAACCCTAATGGACATGAGCTATTACCAATGAGTTTAACCATTTCATTCTTAATATGGTACTTATGTATTTGTTAAATGTATGTCACTGTAAAGCACACACAGAGGGTGATAAACTTTCAGTTAACATGACAGATGTATTTATAAAAAAAAAATTGTACATTTCTAATTTAAAAAATGTTCAACAAATAATGTCCTGTATATAGAATTTTTACACTGAGCTGTCAAAATACATATTTAAATCTCAAGTTTTTTTATGCCCACCAGATTTGTCTGTGAAAGAAAGATATTTTTTCATTTGTGTATCATAATGCATTTTCTCATTTAACAACTCCAGCAGGACACTTTATAGACATGCAAAGAGATCGTGAATGCGATGGAGGTATTGCCACTGGGTGTGTTGTGCGTGTGTGCCCTCCTTCCATCAATTTTCCGGGAGCTCTTTGTTCAGATGCTGGGCTTCAATGGCCATCACACTTACCGGCTAAAAACTGCAGCTGCGCTACAAATTTGCACGCAAGCAGTCACACCGACGAATTGAACGTAGTTCTTTTTGAACATGTTTCGCAAGTAGGCATGGCGGCGCACTTTCCCGAATCCCCGTGATTTGAGTTTGCGGCATTTTAATTGCTGGGCACACAGCGATGAAGTGGTTGCTCGTGTAGCGAATGCGTAGTATTCTTGCCGCTCCCGCTAGCCTGCTTGACTGGCACGAGGAAGCTTTAGGGATGAACAAGTGCTGAAGAAGAAGGGCTGCAGAGCATGGGGGGGATTCGCTGCTAAATCTAGAGCTCTGTGGGCAGTCTGGTATGTGCACGTCAGCTGTGGCACAGAGGGAGCGTGGACCAAATAGGTCTCATTCCACGCGTTATCCTGGAGAATCTCGGGGGATAACTGGACTTGGACCAAGTCATGGATTTACGTATCCAGGGGCAAGGCACACTAGTTCTGTCTCACAGCCACTTCACGAGGGTCAGTACGATCTGTATTTTTTGCTCTTGTGCTAAACGTCATTTGCATGATTTTTTTTACTTTAGAAAGTGCTCGTTTGGACATTGTAGCAATGTTTATGGTCCAGCAAAATATCAGTTTGTTGAGTTGATTATTTTTTTCAAAGAAAGATTTACGGTATGCGGTGTGAATTTCACATGTGTTGTATTGGGATGTGTTTTGTGTATGCGAGATTGCTGGGTAATAATGTACTGCCAAGTCGCAAAACTTCGAACTGGTAAACCAGCTATTTACCATAATTGACGCGAAAGCTATTGTTATTTTATTCTTGGCACAATACTATGGAGGGTAGGAGATAAGCAATTAACAGATTATTGTAATTTCACAAACAATTGAAATGTTGTTTTGCCGATATACTCTGCGATGACGTACGAGCTGTCAATCAATGCCTGCTGTGCTTTGTAAGCCATTGAAACTTCATGTTGTTTTTAAATGGCAGCGTTTGGACCTGTATAACCGTTTCCATCTTTATACGACACTCGTGTTTTTTTTTTTACGCGCAGATTTCTGGTTGGCCCATTCGAGCAATGATACCCCGTCGACGCGGCTGGTAGAATTAGCCGCGTTTCTCCGCGGTCGGTTGTTGGACACGCTCGGCTCGGCCACAGCGTTGGGTATCGGCGCTCGGAATGCTCTTCCGAGCTCGTGAAATTTCAGTGCCTTGAGGCCCCCCACTCCCGCCGATTTCTATCACAGAACGTAAAAATAAACACACGTGTGAATGAACGCACGCTTGAATGCATGAGCGAATGAATGAGCGGTGCTCGAGTTCGCGTGTTCCGTGCAGTCGGCGGTATTTCGGTGGCATCGCCGCCTGTAAAGAGAGAACCTCATTATCTGGAAAACGAGGTTTTTTGTGCCTACTTAGTGGTGAGGTTTGTCATCGTTGGCCGTGAAGGAAAATCCAGATCCGAACTGTAATTGTCTGCCACCGAAAGGTGGTCAGAATTCTAAACTTGAAAGCATTTCAATAAATGATACCAGGTGGGGAAAGAATACGCTACTGTTGGGAGGCTGTGTAGCCTCCTGCACGAATGTGAGCATGTTTTGCTGCATTATTAAGGGACCGACATGCATTATGATGTGTAATGAAATTGTAATGTATTTTATTTTAAGATACAGAACTTCATATGGGCAGCACAGTGGCCCAGTGAGTCGCGCTGTCGCCTCACGGCAAGAAGGTCCCGGTTTCGAATCTCGGCTCGGGTGCCTTTCTGTGTGGAGTTTGCATGCTCTCTCCCCGTGTCCGCGTGGGTTTTCACCAAGCACTCAAGTTTCCTCCCACAGTCCAAAAACATGCTACTGCATAGGTTAATTGGCTCGCAGACTAATTTGCCCACAGTGCCCGGTGATGGACTGGCGTCCCATCGTGGGTATATCCCTGCCTTACGCCCTGTGTCTGCCGGGAAAGGCTCTGGCTCACCGCGACCCTGTACATGACTAAGCAGTTTCTGAAAATGGAATGAGATGAGAACTTCATATGTTTCATGTTGACTTTGTATAGGTGCAGCGTATGCCTCATATTGGAAATACATATGAAGAAATGCCTCGTGAAGTACAATTCTAATTCATAAGTATTTTGAAGTTTTCACTCAATTATACAAACATGAAAACTGGCAAAATCTCAAGAGTTAGGGCTGTAGCATATCTTTTTCTTCTGGGTACCATATCCCACAAAACGTTGGTGACAATGGTTTTCCACGAATCTCTGCTCTCTTAATTGCTAAGAATCTGTAGCATATATGTACGCATATGCACAGAGACGTCCCGGTTCGATTCCCAGCTCGGGTGCCTTTCTGTGTGGAGTTTGCGTGTTCTCTTTCGTGCCCACGTGGGTACTAGCAGGGTTCTCCGGTTTCCTCCCTCCCTCCAAAGACACGCTGCTGTTGACGTGAATTCGACGGCTGAATAAATTGCCCCAAAAAGTGTGCCCTGCGATGTACCGGCGCCGTCTGTCTGCCGGGATTGGCTCCGGCGCTCCCTCCCACGATCTTGTCCAGGATTAAGCGGTTATTGATAATGAATGAATAATAGATTCTATACATAATGAATGAATATGCAGAGAGTACAGTTGTCTGCAAGCGTGGGTTGATTGCTGATTAGGGGCTTATTTGCTTCTGGAGAAATGGATCTTGCCTTCTCCAACACCTCCAGAGTCCAATTAGCAGAGTAGAGCGAGGTGATACTGCCAACATAACGATGACAAACGTCACGTACCATGCGTGCTGCATTTCCACGCATGAAAAATGTTATTTTGGCACACAATTTATGATGTACGTTTATACAATGATTGCTGTCGTTTGAAATTTGAAACTGTTTGAAAGATTTCACATTCCGTTATCAAATGTCGTTTCTCCTGCAGGAAGAGTCTTATATATGACCTGAGATTTGTTAAGTTTTCGCATTAGCATATCTGTATACCCACATTCATCTAAAAGCTCATGATGTCTAGCTGTGACGTGGACATTCATTGGCCTGCAAATGTACTTTATCAACAATCTGTAGTGTTTTAACATTTTACACAGTAGCAGAGCACACGGCAATCTTCTGCTTGAGTGAAGATTGTAATACTTACTGTGCTGAACGCGAGTAATAGTATCAATGTATATACAGTACAGCGGTAGTAATTAATAGTTTAATAACGCTGGAGGACATGCGGTGGTATATACGAAATGTGGGTTGCTGTAAATTACTTAAATCACGCGGCTCTCTGTTTAGGATGCTTAGAAATGAGATGAAAGAGTGTAAATACCAAACGCTCCCGAGAGCCAGACTATACGATCAACTTAGCCTCAGAACGTTCATCGCAACAGGAACTACGTGGTAATAACACAAAACAAAAAGTGTGGGTAAAGTTTGCCTCGAACATATGTTTACCACATTTACATTTTCATCATTAAAATACCTGCTGCTTTATATAACGTTGCTCTGTGCACATCTTTATGATGGAGTTTCCGCCTTTTAGCCTGCGTTTAAAAAATATACAGAACTGTATAGTCTTCGCATTTTATTGTCAGATATCACTATTTATTGTCGACACTCTTAAACGTTATTTTAAACATCTTGCTTGCCGTGTATAGTGCGCGGTGCTGTATCCTGAATGAAAATACATATTAATTGGTTCTTAATTGCCCTATAATATTCTAAAATAACCCCCCAAAAACGTGACTGTTGCTGATTATCCATTCTCATGCCGTTGTTGTTGACATGCGTTCTCTCCGCAGCTCTGTGCAGCGCTTTGTGACCCTCGGGTGAAAAGCGCTGCATATAAACGCAATAATTATTAGTTGTAAAAAAAACGCAATGATGCTGCCCTCTGGTGGAATATCTTATACTATTTATGAACTGCTGCCTCTTAGAATTGAAAAATGTCCATTCATTCAATTATCAATATCCGCTTAATCCTGTACAGGGTCGCGGGGGGCCGGAGCCTATCCCGGCCGACAGAGGGCGCAAGGTGGGGGAATACCCAGGATGTGATGCCAGTACATCGAAGGGCACACTTTTTGGGGCAATTCATTATTGTAATAACAATGTATTGCACAGTATTTCAATCAGTTGCATTGATTAATAATAATAATTGAACTTCGAGAGCGCTTTTTATCCGAGGGTCACAAAGCGCTGCACAGAACTGTGGAGAGAACGGCACGTCAGCAACAACGACACATGAATGGCACATCAACAACAATAACGTTTTTGTTTTTTATATTAGTTTATATTCATTTGTACAAGGTGCCCACAGAGTTTGTGCACCTTTATCACTTGTTTTACCTTCTCACTGAGAATAAAAAAATCTTAAATGGTAACATTTACTTATGCTTGACTGCATGCTCTTCTCAGCCTCTAACCAGTTTTACCTTGTGCTTGAGTGTTGTGTTAGTGATTCGCTTTGGTCAAAATATAAGAACAGTATCTCAAACAACTGTGGTAATATTATACGTTTGGACAAATGCTTGTTCCTGTGTATAGTCCTGTGTAGTGTTACCACTGTAGTCTTCTTTCTCTCGACTTAGCTACAGTAGCTGTTGTTGTTTATAGATTTTCTAGTGACGTAGCGTTTCACGGCTGAATGTATAAGAATGCCTCTTAAGAGCTGCTCTTTCAGTATAGCCCTGTCAAGCGTCCCTCCTCCTTTGCGACGCTTCACCTCCGGCGTTGGAGGCATCCGATTTTAGATCTGATATGAGTAATTCTATACTTTGTGTGTGTGAGTAATTCTATACTTTGTGTGTGTGTGTGTGTGTTTTTAAAAGGTAGTTCGATACAGCATCGTTTGGAAACAGCTCGTTACTGTGAGATTTCACAGTTCTTGTGTACGCCTCCACGATGTGTGTACGGATTGTTCGGCGTGACGTTGGACAATTACAGCCACTGGATGACTGGAAGCTTCTTAAGGAATTGATGTCAATATTCATTCATAATCGCTAAAAAAAATACAAGGTACAGTCCAAAATCATATTAGAGAGGGTTTTGATTTTGTCTCAACTTTTGAGAAAGGTACGGTTAGGACAAGCACAATATATAATGAACGCTTACAGCCGGATTTCTGATTTTCGTGTATTTTACTTGAAATGAGACTGACACAATGTTGAAGGGCACATCAACGTAATGCCAAGCATAAAAGGTAATGGTTTTGTTGATCGTCAGCAGACTTGGTGTATATAAAATCCCTAGTACATGAGGTGAAGCGAGGACATGTGCCCATTGAGGTCTAGTAAAGGATACTCTGAAAGCTCAATCCATATAGAGTACTTACATTTACCAGGCTCCTGCAAATAGAGCAACTCTGCTAACACAAGGCTCAGTGTGATTTAAGGCTGGGGGGTGGAAGGTATCTGTGGTTTTTTTACATGGCAGAACACTTGTGGAAATGTGGGAGAGCAACGATCTGAACACACTTTGTCCCAAGAGGGTCTCATGAAATCTAAGCTATTGGGGAAGGAGTGAGTGTGCTCCGCGGGTGCAACTTTTTGGTCTCCGTCAACCATTCAACTCAATCGCAGCGATTAAAAGCCGCTCATGTGCCATGCACGGGGAGGCAACCAGAGTGGAGCCACGTGGGGCACACGGGGTGGCACGGCCCGCGCACGCCTCTGTTGCTGACACATCAGGAATGTAACATTGTGATCGGATGAGAAAGCCATCTGCTAGACATGCTGGAAAACAGTGCATTTTATATATTGCAGATGAATTTCCATAGCGTACATGTGCAATAAATGCTTTAATGCTGGAAGTGATAAACCTGCTGTCGCCGTTTAGCCGCTTAAATGAAGTGAAATCGTTGGCCGCAAAGTTATTATTTTCACTTAAACGAACGCACGATGGTGAAAGAAGAATTTGAAGCATTAATCGCAGAGGTTTTCATTGCAATAATGTACTTTACATGCAAAACTCGAGTTTTTTTTAAGGAATTCAGTTTAAACACAAGATTTTAAAGAGTCAAATTGCAGCTTTGAAAGATATGTGATGCACACAATGTATAACCGAAGTGTTAGGGAATTAATCGATTTTTTTGACGGATGTATGAGATTTCACTGTTATTACTCAAACTTTAAAGAGTTCATCTCTTAAAGGGGGTGGCACGGTGGCCCAGTGGGTAGCGCTGTCGCCTCACAGCAAGAAGGTCCCGGGTTCGAATCTCGGCTCGGGTATCTTTCTGTGTGGAGTTTGCATGCTCTCCCCGTGTCCGCGTGGGTTTTTGCCGGGCACTCCGGTTTCCTCCCACAGTCCAAAAACATGCTACTGCATAGGTTAATTGACTTGCTGACTAAATTGCCCGCAGTGCCCGGTGATGGACTGGCGTCTCATCGTGGGTATATCCCTACCTTGCGCCCTGTGTCTGGCGGGATAGGCTCCGGCTCACCGCGACCCTGTACAGGACTAAGCAGTTTCTGACAATGAGATGAGATCTCTATAAAGCTAATGAGTGGGTGGCCACATCCTGCCGTTCCCTGCTTGTAACTTGTGGACAGTGACCACCCACCCAGTCCGCTTTAATGTGCGCGCACACACACGCAACAAAAATAGCCACACAAATACACACACACACACAAATTACCCGACTGGAATATTCAGCGCATTCAGTGCCTGCTGCACAAACTGGGCAGCACCCTGCTACAAGAGTTATTCAACTCAGTGAGGCTTCCTTCAGTTCGAATGTTTGTTGGGTGCCGCAGGAATCCAGCAACTAGATTTTGTATGATATTTTATGCCCTACCAATAAACATGTATCTATCTTGAGTCATCAAGCTTAGCTATTAGAATAATAGCACACAAAGACAAGGATCCCCCGATTAGCCTCTGAGTTGTTGGGGCCCGTGTTGTTAATCTAAGTACCGAATGAACACAAGTGTGCGTCATGTACGCATTCATCTGCAGGCAAGCGTTCCGGCATGATTATTCAGCGTTTTCCCTTCAGTGATTTCTTCACATGGGAGATGAGCTATGCAAAAAAATATTTTTTTAATCCTTTGAAAGGTCGCATTTCAGTGGTATACTACAGAGAACGTATTTAGAATTAATGGATGTGTTGTATGCTTGTTATGATAGAAGGGGCGGCTTGGTTGAGTCATGGATGTTAGAATGTATACTCGTGAGGACTCTATTGAATTGCTAGAAATAAAAAAAGTTAAACCTGAACAGCTGTTGCTGTTTAGTCACAACGGGTTTCAAAATCGGTTATTCATGGATTGGTTTTATGTATTTGGCGGTTGAAATTTAAAATCACTTTCCCGCAACTCTTTTTTGTGGAGGGAATTTCATCGTTGTGTTGTGTACACGTGAAATGGCTACCTTCAAAAGTTGGCAGCACAGCGTAGCCAAACACTAATTGTCGTGTGGCACCCTGGTGGCTGAGTGGAAAGAGAGACGCAAACTAATGTAAAAACGTCCGACACCTAAGCAAACACAAAGCATTCGCACTCGAATCGCTGACTTTATTTTCCACAAACAGGAATTGATCGGTTGTTGATTAGTTTAAACAAAAACCGACCTACAAATCTAGCCTAATATAACGGTCGAACGGATTGCGTTAAATATTTTATAAACAATACGCGCAAGAGTCGATGGTCATTATGGAAATGCGGCTGACACGTCCTGCCAAACTGGGATGATATCTGGCACTTTGCGGCACGTGCGCAGGTATAGACGGTTATTACTGAGAAAACCAGTTTGTCAAGTCATGTGCGTATAACTCGCCCTCCTTAGCGCCTGTGACATTTCGTACGTCTCATAATAGTAATAATGTACAGTCCTTTGGCAATCCACTGCTGGAGGATAATGGAGTGGTTTTGGCTATAAATGTCACTACTCTAATGCTGCTCAATGTGGGTTGGTGAAGAGAGGGCCCAGGACCCGTGCAGGTGTCACTGATGTGAGTCGTGACCAGGAAGCACCGTGTCACTACACGTCCTCAATAAATGCATAAATATATATTGTTCATAGGTTAATGTGACGAAACCATAATACCTGTATTGTTACGCTTATGTTGCATATCGTTACATATACAGTGGTATATATGGCATACGTTTATGAAGCTTCTATGCATACAGTGGATATGTAGATGGTTCCCGAGTATATTTTTTGCAACATTTTACCAGGATGTCCCTTTGGATTTAATAGCACCTTTCTCAAGGTGTCCAAGTGCAAGTGGGATCACATTTTCATCTCAATATGCCTCTACCCAATTGTCATCCCTACACATTAAACAAACAATTTCTTACACAACCCATCAGCCCCACAGTCTTCTGGGAGTGCATAATTTCAGAAGTATTGATTCAAGCCAACCACACTCTGGGTGGGTTTCCACATACAGTGTCTCATAAGCAGTCAAGCTTGCACGCTCATATCAATGCTGGCCAATCACCATTCTTCCAGGCAATGACCTTCTCTTTGCAGTATGGGATTATATTAGGCTGACGATGCCTCCAAGGTGGGAGCCATAATGTCGTGAAGGAGAGATGCGCAACGCTCGACATGCTATCCCGAAAGAGCCGCTCTTGAGAGTGATTTTCATTCATCGAGCTGCGAAAACCTGCGTCAATACAACACAGGGTCCTAAGGTCATTTTGAAGCCACTTTCAAAAAGTTCTAAAGTTGGCCACTGCAACTGTAATCCTATAAGGTGGGCCGCGCCCCCAGCAGTATTCTCGCTTGTCAGCCCGGCGGGAGACCACCCCCCCGCCGTCATGGGGAATGGCTCTCTGTCTCTTGTTGCCTCGCAAGCTTCCTGACCCACCTGCCGTGCAGCGAATGCGTCGTGCTCTGTCGTCGCTGGCTTCTGAGCTGTCGCTCCTTTCTCAGCAAGTGCCGCCAGGGACGGAGCGACACAGGCACTGCGGTTGGAGACTCTGTGCTGTGCTTTTGTCTCGAGTATGGATTCGATGCCTGTCAGAGTTTTGTTGATGTGTCAGTGCTTTTTTTTTTTCCAGTTGTCTGTTATAAAAATGTCACGGTTGATTATTGTTTTAGGACTATGGTTATAGTAGTCTATCTTTTTGTATTGATTTATGTGTTCTGTTTGTGTAGTGGCATACATAGGGTTATGCTTGGTCTTGAATGAGAACTTTATAACATCTCCGTTGTGTCGTGTATTGTATGAATGAGGGTACACACTGGTGGTCTTATCAAAGGCGAGTCCAAGTTTGTTTACATGTCGGGTAAGAGCTCGATTTAGTGACTTAATACATTCCCATACGTATATTCGCAATGACAAGTGTGTGACTGACTGACAAGATGCATTGAAAGTGCGCAAAATATGTGGAATGCAAAGCGATGGAGGCTTTGTTTACTTTTGACTTTTATTCACGTTCCCCCCCCACTTTTTGTTTCATATCTCGGTTCCAGATCTACACAGACTGGGCGAACCACTACTTGGCAAAGTCGGGTCACAAGCGACTGATCCGAGACCTTCAACAAGACGTCAGTGATGGTGTTTTGCTGGCGGAGATTATCCAGGTTGTGGGTAAGTGTCGGCTGCTTCGTTACCCAGTCCTTGGCTCTCCAGGGCTGCGGAACGTCATTCGTTGTAGCTAAGGGGAGGGCGGGTGTGACATTAATCCTCTCAGGAGAGAATACGTCAGTTCAGTAACAGTACCTTCTTAATCTTGTATAGGATGATGGGGGGCCGGAGCCTATCCCGGCAGACAGAGGGCAAAAGGTGGGGCTATACCTAGGATGAGACGCCAGTACATCTCAGGGCACTTAAGAGAGATACCATGTTGACGCTATTTCTTCGCAGAACTTTGTTGGCTCTTGCTCCCATTTTGTGTGCTTGTTCTGATATCTTGTGAATGTGTTGTTGCCTGACTTTGGGGTACCATCGGGCAATGTGTTTTTTTTATTTCCAGTTTCTGTTTTGAAGCCGTTTGAGATGCTGCTGCTGTATTTAGAACTCTGATTACGTGCTAATCGGTTTAGGTGTACCAGCAATTGTACGTAGTGCAGCACTCGATGTTTACCAGTGCTGTGGGCAGGTGTCACCATTTTGACCTCTCCTTATATATTGTTTATCAATAGCCATAACACCTTTTAGGTTCCGCATTTACCACGCATGTTCTGTACAACCATAATTGAACTTCCTCGAAAAACAGGTTACACAATTGCTTGCTGCGTTTTAGGCAGGTGTACTGATCATGGCCAAGTAGTCTAAGGTGCGTATGTGGGCTTACACATTTAACTAAGTGAAGTATGCAGCCGCTTGCTCTGTGTGTCTGAATGTAAACAAATATTAGCAAATAACAAGAGCTTAATTTGAATACTCTGCTGGGAAAGTGAGCAATTGTCTTGCAAATCCACTTTCCTTGTATGATTATGAAACAATGCAAACACTGCTTTTGACGTTATTTCCCTCACAGTTCCTTCATGTTCATCTCTCATTATATATAATTGTATCCCCCCCCATGTGTGTTTAGTGTTTTTATTAGGGGTGTGGTGATTAGTGTGCCACATTGCAGACCTGATACCTGACACTTAACAAAAGTTAATGTCACTGGCACGTGCTTTGAGAACTTGTTCATGACCTTGCTTGATTGACTGCTTTAAAAATGAGTACCTTGCAAAAGCAATGGTAGATGGGTGTATTTCTGCCCACACCACCTCTTCTTACTTTTTTGGCATTAATAGAGTCTCCCTTGAACCATAAATTCGTAAGGTCTTGCTGGGGATTTTGTATTGGCACACCTGTACATGGGTGTTGTGTGCTGAGCAGGTGTTGGGCTCATCTGTCGTATTTATTATTACGTGCACCGTACTGTAATGTGTAAACATTTACTTTGTTGAACTTTTAGACCTAAAAAATAGATATCCAACATTTTGCATTCATAAGCCATTCATATATATAATCCAAAGAAACAATCGACTTCTATACATAAAAGGAAAATTTGTAAAGATAATATTATTGTAAAATACATTTCGCTTTGATGTTAAAACAGTGCTTTTCCCACAGAGTTTAAAATAAGTTTTGCA
>JAZEWT010000006.1:7389496-7409220 GCA_036362905.1 Mordacia mordax
TATCCTTGCCTTGCGCCCTGTGTCTGCCGGGATAGGCTCCGGCTTCACCGTGACCCTGTATAGGACTAAGCGGTTTTAGACAATGAGATGAGATGAGATAATTGCATTTCTCGAGCGCTTTTCACCCGAGGGTCACAAAGCACTACACAGAGCTGTGGAGAGAACGGCACATGAACAACACCGACGCTTACCGGTTGTGACCATGGGGTTAGATCTAACAGGATGTACTGCACAAATTACTGAAGACCACATGCTTAGGTTGTAAAATGATCATGCAAGTTTACGTCACTACTAAAATATATTTTACAGAGAGAAAAAAGTGAGCTGTAAGTACTATGTAACATGTGCACAAGGGCACACTTTATTTTTGGACATCATACTGACAAACACATGTATGAGGTGCTGAGGAGTCACATACTATCCGCCAGTGAGTAAAAGAATATTTCACCATGAAATTATTTATACCTTCATACGATTAATTTGCATGGTCCACAATTTCGACTTTACTCAGGAATGCAGCAACGACTAGTGACTAGAAGAGTCACGTGGACCTTTTTCACGCAAAATACACTTATAGAAAAAAATACATTATTATTATTTATTTTTTTAATGCAATTTGGTATCTTGAGCTGAAGAGCATCCCTGTTAATCAACCAATCTACACTAGATTTACACCCTCATTTTTCAACCATAAAATGACATTAATTTTAGATTACTAATGACGAGACCCTCATTTCACGCTGCAGGTAATAAATCGGTTGTAAATCTTAACGCTTGCCATATTCCGGATTCGCAGCCTTCAGTTAGGCAATCATTTTTGTCACGTTTTGATCACTTGGCGATGCGGTAGCGAAGCATTTGAGCAACAGCATCTCGTTTCAGACATGGCTCGTGAGCGAGCTGTCAGTTGGAATGTTGCTCTTTTGCAAGCGATTCGAGCTGTGCCGAGTCGGAGGAACATGCCACCTGTCACTACTAATCAACGTGTTTAGAACATACAAGGTGCTCACCAGAGTTCATTTCCTCTCTTTGATGTTCAAAGCAACCTTGGTGCGATGCTGTTTTGCCCGTAATTGGTCGCTGAGCCTTGATAACTTGTACAGTGGCATATGATGCATCGTGACCCCTGCTGTCGAGATCGAATCTCTTTCCTTGGATATTGATGGTCGCGTTTTGTAATTCATCGGGTGAGTGATGCGATTTGCAATCAATTATTCGCGCTATCTTGCCAAGATTGAATGCATAAAAAAGTATTATGTGCTTCCTAATTGGGCATTGGTTTCATATTCGTCTGACACGTTCCTGCATTTCATTTATGGTTTAGAATAATTTATCAATAACCAGCATACAAATTAATCCAATTACCACTGTTGTATGAAGAAAATTCAATTTTCAGCGTGGGCCCCCTGGGAGGCAAGATCGCTCTACAGCATGTCTTGTGTCATGTACAGTACCGTAGCACATCCCAGAGCAAATTCAATTTACAACTTCTAATAATGGCACTTGCACGGTTCCAAAAACGATTCTAAGGTAAAGATGTTTTTGTTTAAATGTAGCACGTGTAAGCACCGATAAACGGCCATCTCTTCACCTATTCATATATATGTCAACCTGAATCTCAATAATTATCATTACTGCAATCCGTGCACATTGTGTGAGGTAAGTTGTATATAACAGTATAAGGTGATATGTTGATTAAGGCTGTACAGTATTGTGCAATGCTTTGCAATACCCTACATTGTTTATTCTCTTTACAAGGTCAAGTACTGTAGTATTTGGTTTATTATTAATCTGTGGGTCTCTACCTTGATTCACATTTTGCATTTTGATAAAAAATAATGTTGGTAAAACAACCACCTTGATGACCATCAATATCGCTTGTAATTGTTGGCATGATAAAATTACGCATGTAAATACACAATCATAGTGCACACACTCTTACGTGATTGTGGCAGTGCCAATATTGAAATGCATTCGAAAGTCCCAATTGTCTGCAAGCCTTATCGTCTCTTATCGTTTCTCCTTCAAAATGTTGCATTCTGCTCCATAAATGTGTCACCTAAGGACGACGGCAATTTATTACACTTCGAAGTTATCCAGTGTTTATTTGAGGAAGGTATTTGGAAAAAATAATATTTGTCCGCTTAAAAGTTAGCAAATAAAACAATCTTGAATGTAAAAAAAATCCTATGAAAGGGTGTTTCGTTATTTTTTTATTCCCACTGTTTAGTGTTTATTGTGACAGCTGCAGATTTATTGTGTGAGTCAGCACTAAAAGTCGTCCGCTCGAATATTTCGCCTTAAACAGGAAGTTTTGAGCGGAACGCTAGGTATGGCCTTGTTGCTTTTGGCGAGATGGCAGGACGGGGTTCCGTTTCGGTTTGTAAAACCTAAATAAGGCTAAATGCATGGGAACAGGATGTTTTCCATCAGCTCTGCTCAATTGATATTCGAAGGAAATGCTCAGCGAGCATAGGGGAAGAAGGAGAACAGTGAATATTCAACTTGAAACTGCTGCTGCTGCTGCTCGTGAAAGGGTATTGATAATGGACGCGTTCTCTCGACGTCACCCGGCTTGTGTTGACGTTCAGGTAACCTCGTGTGTGGCTTAAAGCGGAATTCTCCTGCACCAAGAGGAGGAAGGCTGTTAAACTGGGCAGCAACGAGACTTCGGGTTGGTTGGGTTGCACCCTGTAAGCGTCCGGACGCTTCAAGGACAACACCCTTTTGTTTGGTTTTAAGGTCTACAAAGAGCATCATAAATGTACGTGTTGTTGTATTTGGTTGTATAATATTACATACTGGAAATCTGGCTCAGTTTTCAGTCAACTGTATTCAATATACCTCTAATACTGCTTTAAACAGCATCTATAATGTTACATAGTTATACCTTGACTATGTATGCAGTACTGTAGCGCAGGAGTTCTCAACTTTTTGCACCGCAAGGCCCACTTGGCCCACGTGGGCCTGGTCTACGCGGACCACAAGGTAGCGCTTGCGGGCCCACTGATGGGTCGCGACCCATCGGTTTAGAGAATGGCTGCTGTAGTTTCTTTCATAGCAATATTGTGAGCGTCAACTTTTTTACACTGTGCGGAAAGTACGTTTCTTTGAGTAAGTCGAGGATTTTTTTTTAAATATTTTTTCTCCGACAACACGAACAGCAATGTCACCAATATTTTATAGCCTTAGCTTTACTTCAGTACTTCGAGTTTGTTGCTACTTCAAAGGGAATTTTTGAATTGGGGTTTGGGTTTGATTGGCTGCAGTGCGCTTTGCCAGCTGGGGAACGCGAAATTCATGCAAGGTTGAGGTGTACAGTTAGGGGGGTTTGTCATGGCAACTGCAATCACAAGTGTTGTCAGGGTTCTGATATGGTCAAACGTTGGTTTACGTGTCTTTAAAAGGAGAGCGTGTCCACATTATACACCAATCGCAAGTTCACCTCCATAACTGTTTAAGCTCCACTCCTAGCCGCCCACAGCATTTGTTGCTGGTACATATCTACAACGGCCCTCATGTCAGAGGGTTTGTCAAGCTGCATGCCATATTTTTGGCAAACTGAAAAGACACTGTGACAATTGTTGGCAACAGAGACCTTATTTTAACAGTACCTTGGCCAAAATCGTTTTTTTTGCCGTGGAATCACCCTCCAGGGCCTCTTTCTAAGGTTCATCAGGCTCTTGAAGAACTTGTATACAGATTCATAACAGTTTATTTGGGTTAGATCGCATAACTGTAAAGCCGAATGGTGTCGGGAATCGTCTGCCCGTCAAAGCCAACCAATAACGTTGTCACATTACCAATACATTCTATTTGATGTCATTTTCAGCAAAACAAACTTAAAAAATAATCCACACACTTTTTTGACGGATCGTATATGACGTTTTACTTAAACTTAAACTCGGCATTATCAGGCGATTACCAGAGCGATAATCGGCAAGGGTTTGTATCTGGGGATGTAATCGGCCCAACGGAAGTAAATGCCAATGTAACCTATTCACATCATCATCATTATCCATGGGCGGCGCGGTGGCCCAGTGGTTAGCGCTGACGCCTCACAGCAAGAAGGTCCCGGGTTCGAGTCTCTCGGCTCCGGTGCCTTTCTGTGTGGAGTTTGCATGCTCTCCCCGTGTCCGCGTGGGTTTTCGCCGGGTACTCCGGTTTCCTCCCACAGTCCAAAAGCATGCTCCTGGATAGGTTGATTGGCTCGCAGACTAAAATTGTCCCGCAATGCCTGGCGATGGACCGGCGTCCCGTCGTCGGGTGTATTCCTGCCTTACGCCCTATGTTTCCGGGATAGGCTCCGGCTTCACCGTGACCCTATACAGGATTAAGCGGTTTCAGATAATGAGATGAGATCATTATCCATTTACATCATGATTAGTTAGAACGTCGTTATCAACCGTCGTTATGTTATGTTACTGAGGCCATTTATTAATATTGTGACAATAGTGCTCATGCGATAAAGTTATAATTCGCCAGCGAACTGTGGATTAAAGTGATTAACTACATTATAATTACAATTATGTGATAGATAATAGGTTTGTTGTGAACATCTTAGTGCCTTTTAAGGGAGATAACAATATCAGAGTTTCATACATTGGTGTTATTGGAAGCGGTATGTAATATAAGAGGATCATTATATATTGTCTAAAGCTTGAGGCTGCTTCCAATGTGGAAGAAGAAATGGTGTGAGAAAGCGAGAAGGAACGCTCGATACGGCTATCCTGACAATGCATATGTTATCAAAGCTTCCTGTTCGCATATTTTGCCACAAGTATGTGTGGCTTTTGCAAACTAGACACATAGTGAAATGTGTGTGTTTTGGTGTTTTAAGATCTTTCACCTGCATAATTGCCAGAAATGGTAAAAACCTGTTCTACTTATTATATAGCCTGAAAGAGTATCTCATAAGAACAATTCTCATACATTGAACTGTAAAAACCTACATCAATATACAGTAATCCGTTTTCCAAGCCGCGCACAATCTGTGGCTGTCAGCTCGGTGGAAGTTATTCAGCTTTCCATCTCATTTGGATCTACACACGCGGTCACGGGAAAATATTGATGAATATTGATGACATTGTCAACCACATACCCCTTCCTCTGCCAGCCACGTGTTCTCAGTTACCACCGATATTTGTGTTTTGGCATTTTTACTACTTCGTTGATTGTTCCTTAAACCAGCTGTTATTCACATGACGTCCTGCCTGACCGTTATAACGCGTATGGAGGGTATTTGACAACCCTCTCGTAAGCTTACAAAATATATGGAAGCCTGAGCAAGATCGAGTTGTGTATTATTACTCACTGGGGGAGGTTATAAATGTTAAGGCTTTTTAGAACATGCTTAAATAATACCCACTACTTTGATCGCAGCATCAGCAGATGAGTATTTTCTAAGTTGTGGCAAAGGGTGCTTTTATCCCAAGAGGATAAGGAAATACGTGACTCATCAGGTCCCTTCTTTGTAATTGTGTGTTGTGGAAAGTCGACAGTTATTAGTCATAAGCACAGCATTGTTTGGAAGAGGAACAAATATATATACCGTTCCACCTAACTTGAATTCCCCCCTACTTATTAATCAGTGACTAATGGTACAGGCACAATTCATATTTAATCTCATTGTAGTTCTTCTCAATGGAAGATTGTATTCTGTAAACCAGCTCACCATTTTATTCCAACGGTTCCATTTTTATCTCGAGGTCTGGAAGTCTGCTTGGAAGCTGTGTAGTTCTTTTGCCAGTGTATACAGTGAGATTCATTCCATAATTGTCGCTCCGTGGAATTTGTTCTTTTGTGAGCCAAGTTGTCATTCATCACACTGCTGAAATACTGTAAACAATCTCATCTCATCTCATTATCTGAAACCGCTTAATCCTATATAGGGTCACGGTGAGCCGGAGCCTATCCCGGAAACACAGGTCATAAGGCAGGAATACACCCGACGATGGGACGCCAGTCCATCGCCGGGCATTGCGGGACAATTTTAGTCTGCGAGCCAATCAATCTATCCAGGAGCATGCTTTTGGACTGTGGGAGGAAACCGGAGTGCCCGGCGAAAACCCACGCGGACACGGGGAGAGCATGCAAACTCTACACAGAAAGGCACCCGAGCCGAGAGATTCGAACCCGGGACCTTCTTTCTGTGAGGCGTCAGCGCTAACCACTGGGCCACCGCGCCGCCCTACTGTAAACAATATAAAACTTTACTGATTGGCCGTGTCGGGTGGTGGAAGGTTAAGCCACACTATTTTTTGCGTGACCTGACCCAAAAAATGAATTTCATCGATAAAGAAAATGATGTTCCTCCACTTTAGTTCATCTCCACCATACATGTCTGTGTTTCTGATCTAATTTATATTAGAGCAGAATGGATTGCTGTTCAGGTGTATTCACTGTTAACACACGAATGAGATTATCTTTCGCATGTAAAACATGAAGCCGTACACAAATGTTATTAATCAAATGTGCGCGCAATTTGTAATTCGGCAAGAAGTGCCAGATACAAAGCTGTTTGGACATTTCAAAGCAATTTCATCACAAGGTTTTGCCGTACAGAGGAAAAAAAACCATTCACTTCGATTTAAATTCTAATCTCTTGGACAGTAAAACGTTTGTTTGATGGTATTTCTGAAATCGCAGACATCACACAGTAAAAGTTGAAATCAAGGGATTTTAGTAAAAACATTCGTGGGCTTTGTGACGTCTATAACAAGTCCTCGGGGGCATTGTACTGTAGACTTTCCCTTGATGCACCGCCACGTAACTGAAGAATTACAGGCCACTCGCGGCCGCGTTGTATAAACAGCCGAGTGCCGCCAGTGGGCTCGGGCATCTTTTTCTTCTGTCTCCCCTCCACTTGCCTTGCCCCGTCGGGCCACACGCGCGGACTGTGCGTGCGGCCGGTGCTCGTTTGCTCGTATGCAGCTGTTGCTCCCACCTCTCCATCTCTGTTGGCCGCCCCAACGTCTGCCCTTGAGATTTTCCTTCCCCCTCCTCCCCTTCACAGTTTGAAAAATAAACGTGCGAGGCGGTGTCACTGGTCAGTCGGTCTGTTTTTTATTTTTTAAACTGGAAAGAACCGTTGCGCTACGTAGCTCTTTTTAACAGTTGTGCAGCTGAGAAAGATAAGCACGTTACACCATCTCAGGGCACCAGGAGGGAATTGCAGTCAGGACAATTAACCTAGGCAGCATGTGTTTGGAATGTGGGAGGAAACCGGAGTACCTGGAGAAAACCCAGATAACAGGCTGAGGGGACCGTTAGAAATTCCACCGCCACTCTCTCTGTCCTCGCTGATGAATGTGCGTTCGTATTTGATGGCATGATCACCTCAGGGAGACATTGCTAGATGATGTTACGAACTTTACTCTTGCTGCTGCTGCTGGCGGCTGCTGCTGCGCATAATTATGTGATAAAACCATGGATATGCAGCTTGATGAGCATTTTTCTGAGTACAACACTGTATTATATAAAAAGTCACGTAAAGGCGCAGTCATACTATTTCTTGCTCACACCATTGTTGGTGAGAAGCCCTCTGCTCGAGGACGCTCTAGAGTCTAGAGAGTGCTTTGGCCTGCTCTTCCAAGCTGACTTGCAATAGGTGGGAGATGCACACACGTTATCTCATCACACTTAAAAGTTTGCCCATGCGTTAGCTGTGGTGAACTCTACCATGTGGACAAAATGATAGGGATTTAGGAAACCTGCCCAGTGTTTATTCCATTGTCGTGCTGGGAAAATCAATGTGACAGGTGACCTCTGGATTGCAGGTCCAGCAGCCTGTGTTGATTTATGATAATTGCTCTCAAACGCTGCTCTTTCAGGATAGCCGTGTCAAACGTTGCTCCTCTGCGCTTCACGATGTTTCGCATCCTGCGTTGGAGGCATCATCAGCCAGTTGTTCTTTACACAGCAGTGGTATCCCTCTGCCCGTCCGTAAATCTGGTAGTAGCTCACATGTGACCTCTACTGGCCAGAATACTGAAACATGGGGATCATTCTACTTTGTAAGTGGACAAGCACAATTAACAAAAAACGCTGAAGATGTTTGTCAATAACGCTCTGATAAGACAAATACATAATTGGTGATGTTTTGGGTAATGGTTGATATTTCGCAATTTCTTCATAGCACAAATATTTTACTTTGTTCGCTGTTATGACAAGGGTAAGTGAATAAGTCTAATGTGTTAAACATTATGCTGCTTTATTTTTGCTCAATGATTGTGCATTGCATGCAATTCATTTCAATTTATATTTTTTTGCCGTTGTGTGAAAATTGTTTCTCTGTGCCTTGTAAGTGATGTGCTTCATTGACCGTCATACCACAGTAATCTCCGATTTTAAACGGTTTGTTTGCTTTTCTAAATGGAGCCTAAATTCACATTCGTTGTGATTTATTATTGCTAATGTGAGGATGTTACGGAAATCAGTATGGCTCATCGCACACCTGATTTGCCACTTTTATTTGTACGATTGAGTCACAGTGTTATATTGTTATATTCTTGGAATAGAACAAAGCTGTATTCTATAATTTACTACGAATTATTTTTTCACAACCAGTAAAGAGTTAGTCTCATCTCATTGTCTGAAACTGCTTAGTCCTATACAGGGTCACGGTGAAGCCGGAGCCTATCCCGGCAGACACAGGGTGCAAGGCAAGGATGTATCGACGATGGGACGCCAGTCCATCGCCGGGCACTGTTGGGCAATTTAGCCTGCGAGCCAATCAACCTATGTAGCAGCATGCTTTTTGGATTGTGGGAGGAAACCGGAGTGCCTGGCGAAAACCCACGCGGACACGGGGAGAGCATGCAAACTCCACACAGAAAGGCACCCGAGCCGAGAGATTCGAACCCGGGACCTTCTTGCTGTGAGGCGACAGCGCTAACCACTGGGCCATCGCGCCGCCCGTAAAGAGTTCGTGGTGTTGTCAATGGCGTGCTTCATCCAGTGACCTGAGTTGGTTGCGCATTGACGGCTCACATCAGTGGCGAGGATATCCAAACTAGGCCAGTGTACTCTTCTCCACGTTCACCAATGCACATTGGCCAGCTTGATGAGCGTTAATCGGAGAAGTGCTCTTAAGAACTGTTCTTTCGAGATAGCTGTGTCAAGCAATCCCCCTCTCAGTCCCCGTGACTAACATGGCATAAGGAGGCCAACCTTTCAGCAGTGGAATATAAATATTTCTGCATATTATATTAACAACTATATTGTATCATATAATATATTAATAATCGTATTACCTCTGTTGGGCATAGAAGTGTGAAAAAGATCAATTGCTGTAAAGCATTTACACTTGTTGCATTTTGGATTGCTTAATGTGTTTCTTCTGTCTGTTGCAGGTTGAAAACATTGATGCTTGTCTGAGCTTCTTGGCATCCAAAGGAGTGAATATACAGGGTCTATCTTCCGAAGGTAAAGCATGATATATGTATATTTTGCAGTGTTAGGTCATACAGTGCGATGTAAGGTCAAGAGTCCCACAGCGTGAATGGCTGTGCCTGACTTTACAAGGGATCCAGTAAGTGTTGACTCTAGATTGCTGAAAAAAAATGTATGTTCAGCTGAGTGTTAAATAAGTGAGGTCAGTATCAGTACTCACTTAATCCTGTACAGGGTCGCGAGAGAGCAGAATCTATCCTGGTTGACATAGGGCGCAAGGCGGGGCTATACCCAGATTGTAACGACTATACAACGCAGGGATCTCTTTTGGGGGCATATTACTCAGCAGCTCAATTAACCTAGGCACCAGCATGTCTTTGGACAGTGGGAAGAAAACGCAGTACCTGAAAAAAAAACTCACGCGGACACGGGAAGAACATACAAGTACTACACCGACAGTACCCGAGCCCAGTGAACTAAACCGGGACCTTCTTGCTGTGAGGCAGCAGCGCTGCTCACTGCACCACCACACCGCCTGTATTAAATACACTGGAAAGAATTTTAAACACTTGAACATGAAGCACTTTACAACGATTCACATTTTTGCTTTACTGTAAATGGTCTGTTGCTCTTCAGCCGCACGAACACAAGGATCTGTCTCAGTGGGGATACAAGGCTTCTCCATTTCAGGAATTCACACAGGTTTATTAAACAATACGAGGCTCATTGAAGAGTAATGTCACGTTTATGGATTATTGAAATTAAAAAATCACATTTCATTATATACACCTGCATGGGTTATGCATAAAATATTTATTTCATGACTTCATAGTGTTATTTAAAATACATAATTGGCAGGGAAGAAAATAATATTACTCAACTATTGCCCATTGGCACTTGGAAAATGTTTCCGAGTTTATTTCTTCATCAATGCTGACTAGCGTTAGTGGTCAGTGACAGTCCGCATTGGATCGAATATTCCTCTCGTCGCCAGTCCTCTGTGGCCAGCTTGGCGAAGTATGCTAAATCAACTCCCATGACCGACATGGCATAAAGCAGACATTCCTCCATCAGTGGACTGAAATTAGTCTGAAAATGTTCCAACATGCCCACAGACAACGGGTGCTGGAATTTACCAACTGTCACGTAACATAATGGTTGCTGCAGCACGATACAACTGAGTATTCCCTATTCGTACGAATCAGCAACATGCCGCGTGCGCTATTTATATTTAGTGTTAATGCAAGAGCGCATGTTTAAAACGTACTAGATTTCCACCGTGAGCCATGACTGACGTGTGTCCGCGCATAGACAGTCCATGGCTCTCTTCCTGTGCGCGAATGGATCGGTGCGATGCGTGCGGTGTCGTTTGCCTGCAACGGGATCCCTTAAGCTACCGCTTCATCGACCTTGGATACTCTCAAGGTTTTTTCCCATGGTGCCTTTCAGACGGTGAAATAAATGCCGCCCTGAGTAAGGGGAGAGTGGACGAAAGGCTTGTAGCAGTTAATGGACCGTGAATAGGTTGCGGAGTGAGAAGCCGTGAGAGAGCGAGAGAGGGATCGTCCGGCCATAGAAGACAGCCGTATTATTGTTAAATAAATAAATAACAAGCATAGGTGCAACCCTGCAATTGCTTGCTCGTGTTACTACTGGCAGAAGGGTCTCTGTCTGCTAGAAGGAACTCTGGAGAGCTTCTCCGGATAATGCTTGGCCTACTCTTCCACGCTGGCTAGACGTTTTGGAATTGATAGAAGTTCTCACACTTTAACCCTGATCGCACTTGAGCTACCCATCGAATATACGTGCTCTACACATGAGAACTGCCGCTTGGGCTCAGGCGCGTGGGATTTTATAAACTCACCCATTATTCCAATTGCCGTACCAGGAGGTGGAACTCGCGATCCGTAGCTCCCAGGTCCAGATCTCTCACCAACATCCCACGGCAGTGTCCCTCTCATCGGTTTACATGAAATACACGAGTGTTGTCTGTGCAACGTTAATGGCCTACATGCATAGTTGTCGATCGAAAGAAAGTCTCACCTGCGGTTGGGGTTCGTGTTATAGAAGTAATTAAACGTCCAGCTGTCATTGCCCATTTGCAGTGTAACAATGTAATGCACGGAGACAAGAGGCTGCCTGCTCTGCACACCCGTTGAGCACTGCAAGTGTCAGTTCGTGTTTTGTGCCAAGGTATCCTGCAGTAGCACTGGGCACCTCAACATGCGCTCTGGAAGTGATTCGTATACTAACACGGAAGAAGAAAAAAAGACCAGACAGAATATGAGCAAATCCTCACAACACACACACACGTACACTCAGGAACTGTCCGTGAGGCAGACAAGAAGTTGGAAAAAAAACAGAACCTGACGTGCCCTGGCTGTAATTATAACGGCACTTTAATAAATGTATCGGTCAAATTAATATAGTTGACTTCGTTGTTGTGTTGAGCTAGGGTCTGTCAAAAAGCGAACCCGCTCTGCGCTGCTGGCGGTTGGAGCGCGGCTTGGTGTGTTTGGGCCTTGAGCACAAAGGAGCACTGCGAGGTCAAGGTTACACAGATGAAATGCATTCTGACATTTCCCAAAAAAAAAACCCCGAGATCAACCATCCGCCGCATGCAAAGCCATCAGGAATGCTCGACAAGCTTTGTTAATCCGTAATAAGTAACCCAACTGTCGTTGAATGGTTAACTATTAAGTCGTGAAATCAGCAAGTGCTGGCGTGTGACAAATTAAAACCCGCAAAGTAAGTGAAGATTGCAACTAAATTATATATATATTAAAGCCAAATGTTACTTAATCAACATGGCTTCCATAAATATGCTGGTATAATTGGAACAAAGTAAATTTGTAATGAAGGGTGTCAGAAGACCTGGGTGATTGATTTTTAGAGCTACTGCGATGATGTCATCTCAATTGAATACTCGATGTTAGTCAGAGCAGCTCTGTTGGACAGCCTCAGTGAGAAAGTATTAAAAGGTGCATTGAGTGTATTAACATCGACCACAGACATGTTTAAATTAAATGTATTTTTTTTCTCCGAACGGTATTGCTTCCCACACTACCGTGTCTATAACTGGATCGCCATGTGTATTGCATTGGACAACGAGATGTGTGAGGATCGGAGGGCACCGCCAATGAGAGTGGCCTCTTCAATTCAGCTCAGCGATAATGAGCTCAGGAATGCTCGCAATTGCGCGCGACCAAGTTGCAGAGGCAATGAAAGCTGCATGGCGGGAGGCAGTGCTCTCTGAATATCCCAGTTGAACGTGCGCACGTTCAACTGGGAGTGAAGGCTCTCTGAAAATGCGTTGAGTTTTTACGTTTTTAAGCCAGTGCCTTGCATCACGGTCGATGTAACAAGGGCATTTTGTGCAAATGTAGCACGAGATACAGGAATCATTTGTCCCTGTTACGAGTTGAGCAATGTTTAACTAGGCGAATATTTCACTCGCTAAATGTACAGCTGTATTTATTTGTAACTAGAGTCTGCGTATTGCAAGCAAAAATATCCAGAGTCCAGATAACTAGGTACAGACACTACTGGCTGAGACATAATGTGACAGCCTAAAGTTAAGTTTCTGATTGCGTAAAGTCAAAAGAGGTGCTTTTGTGCTGTTTTTATAGATGCTAAATATACCATTAAAGGTCAACCACATAAATTATTGGTTTGTTAATAAAAATTGCACCAAACCCAGCTTACTAGCACACTCACAGGTCTTCTGAGATGCCTAAATGATAATAGATGTGGCAGTAAAACATGTAAAAAATGCCATTGCTTACATTTTCAATCTCAGAGTCGTTTGAATTAGATTGTGGCCTAACTTGTATAAGTACTATAAAATATGTTATTGTAACCAGTTGTATTTTATAAATAAAGATCAAATTCAAAATTTACCCAACTCTAATGTCTCTGTGAGATGCACTCAAGTAGTGCCCACTAGGTTGCCATGTCACAGGGGTGTGCGTAACACCACTATTACATAAAAATACGTTCAGTGGAAACTGCTGAAGAGCCATAAGCACTTTAACTAGTCACTGGAAGTTGAAATAAATTAAAGTACCCCAACTTTATAGAGCTGCTCTGGTGTTATGGCACGCACCTGACTTACAGAGGTCGCCGGTTCCATTCTGTCTTCTAGTTCCACAGTTGAAACTAATTCCCCCCCCCACACACACACACACAATGCATGGGTACCCCACAACAGTCGATCCTCCAACACGTCTGGTCTGTGTGAAAGAGTAGGCCAAATATCCTCTCTGAGTCCCCTCTTGTGGAGAGGCCTTCTGTCAGCAGTGTCGTGAGCCAGCAACCACAAGATTGCACTCAATGTCCGCTTGGGTAGAATTACATTTAATAGATATACATTGCATTGCGCATTTCTAGTTTCGATTGGTTTGTGTCTAAAAATGGAGGTCTCTGAATATATGGTTGAGATAAATGTTTCGATAAAGAACTAGACAATTTCTGCAATACATCACTTTTGAAACAAAGACAGGCAACGGAGTTAGCTGGCTTGGTTATCATTACATTCACCACTGCACACGCCTTTTTCCATCGAGACGCATTTTATAAAACATTGATTTGCATCAAGTAAAGCACTGTACTGAAAGAGCAGCCTGCAGTTACATTTTTGGCCAAATGACAATTGACTAGCTGTGAAAACGGTGGCATGCGGGTGGTGTTGAGATTAATGCGATAGCACTAAGCCTTCAGTTCATACCATCAGTGGCGATATAGGCTGGGCCAAGCTCCATATGCAGATGTTTCTTACATTTTTTGCAATTGCATTTTATTTTCATTCTCGATTAGTGAATAGAAATGAACGTGTTGTTGTTATTATGCAATTCAAGCTAAAACTCAGGAAGAATGCCTCCATATATTGGCTTCACAGTGTCCCTCGTTGACCTGCTACCTTGCTTTGCAGAAAGCCTGCTCCCCTCCGGGTATAAATGGTACAACAAACTCATTATTTTGTTTGAAAGTGTTTACGGAATTTTCTCTCTAAAAGAGTGTTATTATTATTATATGCGAGCATTTTTGAAGGATAGATTTTGTGTTGGTCTCCCCTGTTCATCGATCAAGTTGATGTATGATAAAAACAAATCTTCAAGCAAATTATGTAAACAAAAAAACCCCATTCACCTCCTTCCCAAATTTATACTGGCCATTCTTTACATTTTGACAGTTTTTTTCCCAAACTGGCTTCCTCCTTTTGTAAATTATGAAGGCACAGTGAGCAGATGGTACTGAAGTGAGGTACACCACAGTATCATAAATAATACCTGAGCCCAGCATAAAAAGTGAACATAAATTGATTCTGGGCAACTCATTTGTCGCATTAAGCTTTTAAAGAGAATGCAACGGAGTGAAACCGTTTAACAAAACGGACACAGAGACATATGGCCTACAGTGTTAACTCACAAGCATAGATTGGAATGCAACGATTATACGTGAATGCACAGAAGACAGGAATCATATTAGTCTGTGCTCTCATTGCTTATACATTGTGTGAATCTTTAAAGGTTTCCTGATTGTGTAGTAACAACTACAGTTTATCTGATCGTGAGAGGTAAAAACTTTAGACGGTCTCTTATTACTGGATTCTGTGTTCGGGTGATGTTGCTGCAAGTCCTCTGCTGTAATAGGTGCTTTGTAAAGAGAAGGACAAGGATTAATTGGGTCAGAAGCTATCAACTTAAAATGTCTGGGAATCATTTCCAAAACCTTGGATGATTCTCATTAGTGATTGGGGATGAGCTGAGCTTAGATCTTGATGAAAAGCGTCTTTTTTTACCTTCATGATTTCACCCAGCAGCAAAACAGTAGAGTGATAGGTCGAATTTACTGGGGCAAAGTGTGGGTACTCCCACCTATTGCAAGATATCTGTCTAACCAACATGGATGAGTAGGTCAGATACCCTCCAAATGGGCTCTCTGGAGCTCCCACTAAGTGAATACCCTTCCATCAGGAGTGGCATGAGCAAGAAATTGCAGGGCGACAATTTTACCTGTTCTACATTTAGATTTAGACGAGTGAACAGAAATGTTCAAAATATATGTTAACTATGAATTATAATCTTCTGCCTTTCCCAGCAGTGTTATCACCAGGGGCGCACATTGCTTTACAAGTGAAAAGTTTTTTGTTCTACTATCTTTTGCAACAAATACATTTTTTGTTATAAAAACTAATTCTTGTATTATGTCCAAGAGAGATGAGCATATGTTAATCTATGGCAATGTTTACCTACTCCATCTCTCCCTCATAAATGTAATGCCCGTAAGGTTGTGGATTGATGTCCCTCATCATTATTATGATCGTCCGTGGTCAATCCACTGCTTAACGACGAGCGCCTGCCATCGCTCACAGTTCTGTGAAATATAGCAATTCTGTGCAGTAACTTGCACGTCGATCTGTCTTCTCTTGTGGTTGCTGTCGGTTTACATGGCCAGTGTCCTGGTTGACCAGTGGTTGGCCAGTTGCTCCCAAATGGTGGGGATTATTGGAGCAGAATTTTACTGTCAGGTGTTCTTCTTGCCCCAACCTCCTATAGTCGGGGATGGTCGTCGGATTGTTACTTGTCTAGAACCTCTCCCCAGACCAATTCATCAAGGGAGACCCGAGTAGGAGTGTTGGACTTCAGACCTGTTCGCGAAGAGTGACTCTACCAGGAGTGCTAGGCTCCAAGTGTCATAGCTCTGACGTTCATTGAAACGTGCGAACCCCGCCATCATGATAAGGTTACCGTCATTATACTCTTGTACATTAATGCCCTATATAGCAGGGGTTCTCAGTCTTTTGCACCTCAATAATCAGGCCAGCTTTGCCCATTTGGGTTTGGTCTCCATGAACCACTCGGTGGCGTTTGCAGCCCACTGGTGGGTCGCGACCCACTGGTTGAAAATGGCGGCTATATAGTATTGTATCGTTTATGAACAATGTATAAAATGTGTCACGTTGTGCTGGTTGGTGAGATGGGGTATGGCCAGTGCATGTCAGAGTGCAGGTTAAAGTGCAGCACACGAACAGCTAACCTAGCACAACATCACTTTTATTTTCAGAATTGTTTAAACCATTAATCATATTTATCTTGATGTTTGAGTACCTCTCTGTAAAGGAAGCTATTCTGGCTGCAGTGGCATGAGAAAGCATTTGCAGCAGCTGCACCTTTACATTTTAAAAACGGTGTGAGAGTGACTCAACGATGAAGACCTTGCTTGACAGATTGTTGAGACACAAATGGCTCTTTATTGACTTCATGAAAAAAGAGACCAAATTTAACAATAATAGATACAATGACATGTATGTAGGTTTTATGCTGACATGATTATCGTGCTCTCTTCTCCACCCCGGATAGAAATCCGGAATGGGAATCTGAAGGCCATCCTAGGTCTCTTCTTCAGCCTGTCCCGGTACAAGCAGCAGCAACAACAGGCCCAGAAGCAGCAGCAGCAGCAACAACAGCATCAGCAACAGCAGTACCAGGCGGCACAACAAAAAGCACAACAAGACATGCAGTCCAGGTGAGACACCTTGGCATGTAGAGCTGCGTAATCCTAAGCTTTATTAACTAACAGCACTTGTTATCGGATGTATTGTCATTGCAATTGTGTTTTGTCATCTTCTTTATTTTATGGTTTTCCATTGAACCATTACCATTCTCTTGTTTTGTATTGAGACAGCAATGTATATGCATATCTTTGTTATTAAATGTGTATGTGCATGATTTTGTTGCAATCTTAGTTTTTATTTTTATCAGCGGCGTCATGGAGCTATTATTATGGCAAAGTTTGCGCATTATGCAGCCACATACAATATTTGCAATGTTTAAATGACCCACTTTTTTAGTTTGTCAGCTTAAAATGACTTACTATTTTATTTTTGTGGCTGGGCTAACATTGAGTTATACTTCCCGTCTCGCGTCCTGGCCATATTTACAGAAATACACTCACAAAGCTCCAGAGTCACTGATATCATTCATTGCCAACCATGCAGAGGCAAGGAGATTAGGGGCACGGCGGAGCAGGGCATCTGCTGCAAGGGTAACCTGTCCCAGGTGGACGCAATCCAGATCACCTCCTGTGTGTTGTCCCTGCTTGAGGTTGCATTTTTCAAAGTTCACGGAAAAAAATAATTTAGAAAGTTGAACAACTGTAAGTTTCACAAATGTTTAATCGATTTGACGCAGCCTTTGTCATCGGTCACTGGAATGAGAGAATGCCCTCGCTGCGGGGTTGCTGGAATTATTCTGCACATAGAGAGGTGGTGCAGTGATGTGCACATCAATAACGTGTCCCTACCTCAGCAGCATTTTGACTGCCACGGGGATTTATCATTGCCTCGAGCAGGTGTCTCAGCGGATCTCTCTACAGCTGCTTACATTTATAATGCTCTTTGCATGTGGTTTTTTTGTTATTTGCCACCTATCTATATATATTTTATTTGATGTCATTTTCAAATAAATGTATTCACGTGCAATTATTTTCTTGAGCCTGTAATGTGACCACGCTGGCTTTCTCAAGTATGAGTCATGATTAATGCACGATGTAATTGTTGTCGGAAATGTTTCAGTTGCATTTCCGAGGGACAGTTAATTCAAATTTGCCTGTCTTTGCTGCCACGACATTACGAGGATGGGATACATCAGGGGTTGCAAACTGAAAGCAACTGTAATCACCAATTCAAAGCTTGTCAATGCACCGGAGATCCACAGTGGGAGATCTTGTTGTAAGCACCGGTGCAATGAATTTGCTATCCAGTGGCATGCAGATCCTTGGGGGATTTGTTGCATTTAAATTCTGCTTTAAACAGTAGGTTCAGGTGATCGCCAGGATGATGGCTCTGTCTTCCCCTTGCTGCACACTCGTAAACTGTGGAAAGGGTTAGCAACCCTTGTCTTGTGCTCGTCTGAAGAACGTACGTATGCGAGCTGTTCCCATTGCCTTTTGCTTTCTTCAGGTGTGTGAGATGCTGACCGCAGTCAGTTTTTGGTGCTGAGTGCTGTCGATTGTTTTCTGTCTCATCTGCCCTCACCATCTGCCCCTCTTTGTCTCTCTCTCTCTCTTGGTTCTCTCTCCCTCCTTCCCGCGGTGCAGTGCGCCAGGCAGGCAGTCTGCTGTGGCCAAACATGCAGGGGCGTCAGCCAGTCAGAAAAAGTCCTCTCGGTTAGCACCTGCGCTCTCCCCTTCCTCTCCTGTCCACCTTGCTTGTGCCACCTTGCTTGCCTCTTGTAAAGCATGCCAAAGCTTTTTGATTGCCTCTATAGGCTGCACTCAACTGGGGCTGCCAGTGTTTCGAGTTCTGCTGGAATAGCAGAAGGCAGAACACATTTTTTTGGAAAATTAAGACTAGAGCAAAAACATCACCAAATGTGTGTACTGTTTACGTGACAGTGACATAAACGTCCCCTCTTGTTGAAAAATCTAATAAAACATAAGCAATTGTACAGTAAATATTACTCAGTAATACAATGACTATTGCGTATTGCATGTTAAGTGTAGCGTTTAAAGTGTACGTATAAACGAGTGCTTAGTATTTTGCATGTTTGCTTTAAAATGTAAAGCATGAAAATCACTTATTAGCCGAGTAATTGTTAATGTTTAAGCCGAGCATGCTTAATGGTTAAACAGAGTTCACGAACAACGGTGCTTCAATGGAAGTCTTTGCATAGGAAATTTAGCGCATTTTGAGGATCCAACTCTTTGTGACACCACATTTGAGAGACAAAAAAGTTGTTAAATGTATGCTTCAAGAAGTAATTGGATGGTGTGTTCTGAAAGGCTGGAGCAGACAGAGCAAAACATGCAGAACTAAGCATGCACATTAACACTTGCAGAGGTGGAACTGTTTGGCATTTTTCTGGTGGTGTGGACATGAAAATGCTAAATACGCCACGGATTAATTAGCCGGTAAGTGATCACTTACTTGCATTATTGAGAAAATAACCAAGCTGGGGCACATCTGCAGTTTGAGTTAATAACGCACCCAGGGAGACAGCTATAACTTGCTCGATTGCCAAGAAAAGATAATAATAATAATTGCAATTATAGAGTGATTTTCACCCGAGGGTCACAAAAGATGTAGGCAGGGAGCTTGCAACTTTTCTGCAATCCTTCTAGTGGCTGTAGAGGATCGAGGATATCGAATATTACGAGCATGGATTGCCTGCTTTTTGCATGCGAGAAGGAGATGCGCTTACTTACTAAAATAATTACGTTAATGTGCCTGAATTGTCTTTGTTGTTTTAATTTGTTTGTGATTATGTCACCACAACGGTCAACAGTTAGAGCATGTATTATGTATTGACTTGAACGAAGGCTGCCATTGA
>JAZEWT010000006.1:7410638-7422958 GCA_036362905.1 Mordacia mordax
GGCACTTCTGCCTCACAGCAATAATAATAATAATATTTGCACTTACAGAGCGCCTTTCACCCGAGGGTCACAAAGTGCTGCATAGAGCTGCTCTGCAGTTTCTCCGCGCCTCTGTGTCCATGTCTCATCCATGACGAGGCGTGAAATGTTTCGCGAGTTACAAATTTTATTATTATTATTATTAGCCCTGGAGAGGCCCTCAGGAGAGCATTCGGCCCACCCTTCCACACAGGGTGATGAACAAAGCCTATTAGCAAGGGTGATTGCTGCATGATCACAATGATGTGTGTGGAAATGTGTCTTGCTGCAATGACTTAGAGACTGCAGTTGGGATTGGTAAAGCTGTACTCTGCAAACCTTCATGCAGCTCATGAAACCTCGTGGTGGAGGCAAAATGAGATTATTTGTAATCCTGTTTGTGGGCACAACACCGCTCAGTTCTATGGCTTAGGGACCTCTTAACAGTTATGGTGGCTAAAAGAGGAAATAATGTGATTGGATTCTTACAAGCAGTAAATCTTAGAGACCTGAGGGCCCTTTCCTTGATCCTATGATCTATACAGGCTTTGTTTTATTGGATTTGTTGGATAGAATTTATTGAGTGACAGAAAATCTTTTTATTTCACACGCCAATATAATTGTATCATTGTTTTTTTCCCCATTCGTTGAACAGTATGAATCCATTAAACCGTAAAATAGCAGAATTACATGTTTCAATGGGATTTATAGATTTGTAGTGTATCTTGTTTTTAAGTAATTGTAAAACGCGTTTTCCTTCACCCAGCGAGACAATCTTAAATTATGTTCATATTTGAATATTTAAAAATCAGACTTCCCAAGCTGGATATACAAAGTCTTGTTGAAATCTTACTCCTGATTGTAGATTTAGTCCAGGTATTGTATCTCACTTTGGTTGTCTGGTCTGCACCATACTTGACCCCAGAGCTTGTTAGGAAATTAACTGGACTACTAACCTTTTAGCAAGTACTTATGATAATAAAGCTAGGGCTTCTTGGCAAATCAATCAACAATGGGAGGACGGGTCGTTGTTAGTGGTCATGCTCAAAATATATTGTTGGAAAAGGTTTTTGCAGAAAACTAATTGTGTGTCACGCTAAAGTGATGAACTGTCGATGGAACAGGAAGCTCCATCATTAGAAAATCCCCAATGAAGCAGTTATCCTAGATTGGATAGGGAAAATCTCCGCTATTAACCCTTACACTGGCTTTGTGAATGCAATTAAAACAACTCCTAATAAGGCTACCATTGATTAAATTGAAGCTAATATATATATTGAGAAAGCAGGTTCTTACTAATATTTATATGTCTTCGTTGCTTTTTTTAGATATATTTTATTCAACTCTCAACATGTTATGCACCATGATGCTGGTTTGAAAGACAATGACACTGCCTTGTTTCTATTCTTTAGTAATTTCAGTAAGAGCTGTTCTTTGCGGTTCACTGTGATTATTTCTATTATCCTTTGCGACGTTTCACCTCCTATCTTTGAAAGTATCTTTAAGCTATGACATCTTCAAGCTCTTATCAGGTGCACCTCGTAGCCTGAAGACTCATTCAATGAAGAAGGTAATACGTCGGAGCGAAAACCAGAAATTCGCGCGCCACGGCGAAGCCGAATGAGCAGGTTTTATAAGCAATTCTCATGCATTGAGCCGTGAAAATGGAGATTGATACAAAATTCGATATATTTCAATGGAGTTGGTGCTTTGGTCTCCTCACAAACGGTGAACCGGGGGGAGTTGGGGGGGAGCCATTGCAGGGTTGAGGAATGCGTGCATTCTCCCAACCAGAACCGATGGTTTGTCAAAAAAATCTGCGTTTAGCCAATGCAAGAAAATCACTTAAAAGTCAGCGATGAACTCATTTGTATTCTGAAATGAGGAAGGTCACACATTAACAGTGTTTGCTCATTTTGGAGGAGTTTTTTTCGTCTTCTCATTTTAATAATGCTGTAATCAGGAAGTGGACTCAAGCTATTAAATGCTCTGTTCATTTTTCACTTATCCATTCCGAGGGCCTGACCCCAAGATCATAGAATTGCTCCGCCAGCACACTGACATGTTGTTTATGACCTCTTAGACTCGTGAAGGATTTGGGTTACATCATATATAGATTATAAGCCTTACATATAAATATAGCATTACTATTATGCCTCCAATAAAATAATTCGCATCAAACAAAACTGAAATACTGATTGATGCTCCGTATGCATAGCCGAAATTCATTAAATAAGAAATCATTCTCCTTCATCTTAAGTGAAAAGTGTTAGCAATCAATTTTAGCTTTTAGCCGTTAATCCACTGCTGGATTAAAGCCTCCTATGCCGTTTTAATCATATTGGATGTTTGACCATACCTCGCTACACTGGTCAGTATAGGTTGTGGACAAGTTCAGCCATTAGTGCTGATGCTAGCCGAGACTAGGAATCAAACTCAGGTTATTGGGTTCACAGTGCAGTGTGTGACCATCCCATCACTTCTGCACCAATATGTTTCACTTCGGTGTCAACCAAAATAAGCAACAGTAGAATAGCATGTGTAATGTACATTATAATTAAAATGTTAAGCAAGTGGCATTTACAAAAAAAATCAGACTGCATTCTGATAAATCGTGATTTTTATTTATACCTAAATTAGATGCATTTAAAACATGATTACTTACATTGGTGTAGCAATTTACACCAAACGTGGCCATGCTGAAGTAATGCGATTGAACCATGCCCAAGATAAAACTACAATTATCTATTACTATCAATATTGTTTTTAACTTCTGACTTAATTGTTAAACATGCCTTAAACGCAGTCGTTTAAGCGACTGCAGGTTGGCTCGTGATTATTGCTACAAACCCAGGTGCTTTCACGTTCTCAAGGGCAGCTTTACCCATCTGGCAGAAACACGGGCCTAACTTAACACCCAGTGTCTCGTTCCCTGAACGCATTCCTCCCAGGCTTGGATCAAGCAGGCATCAAAGGTGTATACTCACAAACGATACGTATAGTTCAGTTCAGTATCGTCATCATTATCAATACCCACTTAATACTGTACAGGGTCGTGGGGGGCCAGACCCTATCCCATCAGACAGAGGGTGCAAGGAGGGGCTATACCCAGGATGTAACGCCAGACATCGCAGGGCACTCGGGGAAATTTTCTCAACAGACCAATTAACATAGGCAGTAGGGTGTCTTTGGACGGTGGGAGGAAACCGGGATACCTGGCAAAAGCCCACTTGGATACGTGAAGAATATGCGAACTCCACACAGGCATCTTGAGCCGGGAACATAACCCAGGACCTTCTTGTTGTGAGGCACAGCATTACTCACTGCGCCACCCACTGTATGTATAGCTGTCGTATATACAATGTCCAGGCATGTTTGTGTCGTGTCTCTTATATTTTACTTTGATTAAATCAGCAGAATGCACCTTGTGCTGTCTGATCTGAGAAAGCCTAACAAGTTGAAACCCGGATGGGCAGTCATCATGATCATCAGGTGCTGTAGGATTCTGGATGATGTAGCAGCAGAGGGCAGCTTAGACAAATGCATTGTACTTCTATACTCCCATGCATATGCTCCCCTCAATTTCCAATTTATATCGACCGGTGCGGTGAAGTATGGTCAAATCATTCCTACAACCAACAATAGATTGATGAGATTTGTAGATGAAAATCACGTGTGTATAGCAATATATATGTAATGCCTGATGCAGTGTTTGTTACAGTGGTTACAGTTAAATACTGACATTTTATTTCAAATGGCCAACCCTGTAACAGGAAACAGGATGTTATAAACCATAGTACCGTCTCAAGCTTTTGGTGTCACTGTAGGTGATATGCTTAAACAAATTTTGGGAACTAAATGTCTCAAAAGGCCCCCACATTCATGAATCTACAAAGTACCGGCACAGATAATTAACATAAAAATGCAGTCAACATAGAGTGACTCTCTTATCTCAGTTGTGTACAGGGCTGTATTCTTACATCTAACTAAATATCTGTTTCATATCCACATTTCTCATTTTACTACAATTCTTTATCATTTATGTCTTCCATTTCATCTCCATGTTACGTTTCTATGATTTCGCTACACCTAGATTTCTTGTCTATATCGCTTCTGGTTATGAATTGGATGCTGGGAGTATGCTCCAAAAACTATTTCTTCTTTGGACCCCCAATAGGTTAGAACCACCACTGATAGCAGACGTTGATGTTAGAACACGCCAAAATAGATAGGCGATTTGTTTTTGTTAGCCTGGAGATGTCGGCCCTGCTGTGTCCCTTGGCTATCAATGTGCAGAGCCTAATGTGGTGAAATGTGGCCAAGTCTGCCATCGTGTGGCAACGAGCTTTATGTCCAAGACAACCTTTAAACAGCACTGCAGACTGAGCTCAGTGAGCTGAGAAAATAAGCTCGTGGAACAGAAGTGTGACTGTGGACATTTAGTCTAAAATGTTGAAGTTGTAGCTTTCGCTTTATTAATATAACTAATATGAAATCACAACAACACATTAATGTATCAAATTCTCTCGTTTGAAAGAAATATTATATTGCAGAGAGGCACAAAATGTTTGTCGCAAAGATTCTAGATTTCATTCAGTATATTGAAAATTGCTAAATGCCCAGCGAAATATGGACTTTTTTTTATTCCTTACGTAGACTTTAAACACACATTTACCAATTTACAGTTTTTGTCCGTTTCTGACAAAACAGAGGTTGGTAGACAGATTAGAAAATAATCTTTTTTTAAATTTACTTGTACAGTGTTTACAATTGTGAATGTGGATATTTGGACTTCATAGTTTACTCAAGCAAATTAAGCAGTTTTCAGTTTTAGATGAAACGAAGAAAATGAGGGGCGGCACTCTGGCCCAGTGAGTAGCGCTGTCGCCTCATAGCAAGAAGCTCCCCTGGTTCGAATCTCGGCTCAAGTGTCTTTTTGTGTGGAGTTTGCGTGTTCTTCCCGTGTCCGCGTGGGTTTTGTCAGGTACTCTGCTTTCCTCTCACCGTCCAAAGACACGCTGCTGTCTACGTTTATTGGCCTGCTGACTAAATTGCCCCCAGTTCTCTGCGATGTATTGGCGTCACATCCTGGGTATAGCTCTGCCTTGCACCCTGTATCTGCCAGGATAGGCTCCGCCCTCTTGCGAAAGGCTTAAGCTGGTACTGATACTGAACTGAAACGAATGAAGCGTGATAAGAATATTTAAATGCAGTCGATATTGAAATTCAGGTCTTGCAAGCTGGCCTGCCAGTGAGAGCATTGGGAGATATATTGGGTGAATTATTATCTTGCTTAATACACTTTCCTGTATCTAACAAATCATGAAGCTTTGGATGAATGTTTTGTAACCTGCTGGAATACAATTTGCTTCAGACAAATATTAGTGGTCAACTTCACGTAAATTATGAATTAGCATTTTAATCTTAACGCACGTGTGGATGTAATTAAAAAGCTACATCTACAGTAACGAAATGAATCTAAAACAAATCCGCAGGGGGACGCATTATCATGAAAGTAAAACTGTTATGATAATAATGCTTTCAATAATAGTGGTAATTGATATAAGTAAAGCTAACATCAACCAATTTCATGCTTAAGTGTAAGAAATCAGCTGTTTCACAATTATACAATAAATAGCCCAGACAATCAACCTGCTGGCCTTCGAGACATATTAACCAACAGCAGCATTGCTTAAACACAAACGCGTGACTGGTTTTGCCCTCCTAGTGCGCATCAGCAGATCAGGAATAGTAGACAAATACTTTGTTCATCAGCGCAAAATCAATGTTGTATAAACGTTCACGCATGCGTGTAATGTAAATATAGAAACAGATTCCAATACGTTGTCTAAAGAAAGCAGGTAAGAATACAATGGGTGTGTGTTTTTTTTAAGCGAGATTTTTTTATTGCTTCAATTAAGAAAACATTACATATTAGAGTTTAAGTCACGTGCATAGCCTCTCAGCAGCAGGTATCCTAAATGTGGTTCGCTATAAATCATGTACAGGTGTGTTTGCGTGCGGTGCGCGTTTATGGATGCGTGTGCGTCGGGCGTGGCGCTGGCCACCCACCCCACCGCGTGCTGTGTCACCCACAGTCTGTTGAGGCTATGCGGGGGCTCTTTGTCTTTGTGATCCGTAGGCTGCCAGGGCCGGCGGCTCGGCCTTTGGCTGCAGGTGGTGACGCAAAGTCACGCACAGCCGCCAGCGCCAACCGCCGCAGCCAGAGCTTCAGCACGCAGGACAAGGGACGGGCTGGACCGTGCCCTCCTCCTCCTCCTCCCACGCACGGTGAGCAGCGCAGACCCACTCGGGTTCTCACCGGGTTAGGGAAGGAACGTCATGTTTTTCCCTTTGATCATTCTCCTTTGCCCATGGATCCTCCTCGTTTTTAAGGTCCTGAGAAGCCAAACTTTCACAGAACGAATTATTGAAAGTGTGCGTTCCCTTCCAGTTACAACTATAGTCCTTGCTCTCTTCTTCTGTTTACCACCACGGTGTGTCCTGCTTTTTGTGCCTCCGAAGTGGCAACCCTATATGAGACGAGTGCCATTATTTTACTGAATGTTACATGTTTTTAAGCGATGCACTCGCCGCTGCTCTGTAGTTTAAAGTTATTTTTTGATCTTACTGGTTCGTATCAGCTGTGCGTATTGCTTAATGTTAATAGATGCACATCAATATTCGGGGAAAAGCCTTTTCTAGGGACTTCCCTTCGCTTTTGGAACAATATTGCCATTAGCTTGAAGCTACCGTTGCCGTCGCTACCATCCTTGATCCACCTTTACATCCCAATTAGTATGAATATTTCGGTCCAGCTGCGATTGCAAAAATTGATTGGTGTTTTTGAACGGTTGCATGTATGAACGGCTTTCTTTTGTTTTTCAAAAAAACGCATTCAATTTATTCCCATGCCACTGTTAGACTTTGCTATTAATTTATTGGAATTATTTGGTCACTTTTGCGTTGTGCGATGTTGAGTGCTACCGTTTGGGATTATGGCTGGGGTTTCATCTTTGTATAAATTGGTACTTAGAGCTTGTATAATTTGGCAATATTGAGTGTTACTGTTTATTTTTATGATTGCGGTTTGAGTCTCATATTTGCACAGATTGTTGCTGAGTAAGTGTATTTACCCTATGCTTTTATGTGATTTACGTTGGTCAGTTCGGACATTTATTATTGTGTCGTAGCAATCCCGCGTCTGGAACTTGCAAGCTCACGGGGTACTCTCTGTTGTAATAATAAACATCTCTCTGTCTTGTAAGATAAATTAGTTTACTCCAGCTGCGGTTTATAAGTTGTGAACATTAATAGGGATGACAAGTGGGAACTTCTATTGAGCACTGTGTATAACATTGAGCAATAGACGGTGTATAGGTACATATTAGATATAGTACTCGAACTGCCACTACGACATCATGTAAAAAGGAGGTGATTGCATTTTAATAACGTGACAGAATGTCATCCAAGGCAAATGATTATTACAAAGTTAAATAAGACTACCATAGAGTATATATTGCATCTGTTAATTATTAAGAGCTTTACCTTCTGTAATTGATCTGCTTGATGTTTGGTCACTTGAAATGGGGCTAACTTGTGCAAATATTGAGTTATGTCCACACTAATGTGAATTCACAAACCTCTTATTTACCTTGCAAACAATCAATTAAAGTCAGAGCTAGTTAGGTTAACCTTCGTGTACTCTATTCCAAGGGCAAGTCCTCTGTTCCATTTCGTTTATAATAATAATTACATTTATAGAGCGCTTTTTACACGAGGGTCTTATAAGAGAAATAATCCATTACACTGGGAGAATACAGAATTTGTCTGAATCATTTTTATTTAGGGGTGGCACCGTGGCCCAGTAGGTAGCGCTGTCGCCTCACAGCAAGAAGGTCCCGGGTTCGAATCTCCAAGAGTGTGTCTGTAGAGGGAGCAATTGGGGCACAGAAGTGAAATATTTTTGTTTCCGTTGTGAAAACTCAGTCCAAATTAATTTGTTTCCTCGAAGGTCTCAGTTGCAATAGCTCAAGATTACTAAAGAAGATTAGAGGCATTGGTTGGCTGTCACTGGGAGTGCTAAACATTCATGGATTTGACCTATGCTGGCATGCTTGCGGCGGGCAGCTGACTTTTTAACTGTCGCTGTCGCCGAATCCACCACCATATGCATCCTCTTGGCACAATGTTCTGACCTCCGCTTTAATCAAAAACCCACACTGACAAGCACGGTGAAGTTTGATTTTAAAAACACAGTTCATAACTGACAAGGCAAAAGGAGGCCTTCAGGTATTTTTATACTTCTGCTTGGTGAGCCAGCCTTTTTTTGTGGTCAAAACACACATGCTAACAAACTTTAGACTGAGAGTAAATTTTGTTTGTACAATATTATTAACGGCATAGTTTGCCATTGTGCAGTTTGCTATTCAATGAGTATTACATTTGGCTTCATGATTCGTTTATCAAAACTTCAACAATTATTAATAAAGCTCAATCAGTATGTAATTTGTGAAATTATTTTAGCAGTTTAGTTGTATTTTTTAAAGGCAATATTAAAATATATTTCCAAATCTTAATTAAATGACACAATGGTTTGTAATCGATAGATTTTCTTTTCTTTCATAGATACAATATTTAAACTGATGTGAAATAAGGCATTGAGGTGTTCTTGCTCATTTAATGTGGCTAAGTAGTGTCATGAAAATGTTTTGAAATTCTGTATGAACTGTGTGTGACTGACCACAACATTGGGAATAAATACGAGCATTGCTGCATGAAATATAACGTAATTTCCCCCATGCAGCCTTATACTCATACTCTGGTTTGAATGAAGGACAGTTTTAAAGAAGATGGTTTAATAAAAAAAACTACCAAAAGTGCTTATAATATGGACAAGCATCCTTAGAAAATTGCCCATAAAATATTGTCTTTTATCCCACGATCATTTTTGTTTAACGATGTTGTGTGTTTGCGTTCGTGATCAAGTGTCATTTTGTTAGTTTCGCTGCCTATTGGCCTTGTACCAGAACCACAATATGATATCAGTTTTGCATTATTTATTTTTTTCACAAGTTTACAGATAACATATGAGCACTTGCAGCACTGTTATTAAAGATAGGACAAAAAGAAACAATTTGATACTTGCAGACTGCCAGGCATTGTAATCCTGCTCTTCTCATATCTGAAGATAGAGCTCGTCACAAAGTCAAAATGGTTTGAAAGTCTGTCCAGCGGCTACAAGTGCTGTTGCTTCCAAAATCAGTATCATAACATCTTATTTTCAATTCCATAGCTGACGGGTTAATGCTTTGTGTTGTTGCGTTGTAACAACAGAAGTTGTTTGAGAAAGTAGTTCATTATCTATTATCGTCCAAAGTTTTATATCTCGAAGTGTGACAATTTTTAAGTGGAATAGTTGTAATGTTGCACTTGAGTCTTTAAAAATAAAAATTTTCACAGTATTTTTGAACGATTTATTTATTCATCCATCACCTGCCATGATCTATCGACGACTGGATGAAATTTTCCATAATTCATTGCTGTTCCTTGTAGTCTGGCAACGCAATCATCCATCTCATTCCTGTTGATAAGCTAAACCTCATCAGTTCATCTGCAGTGGTGGTCATCATCTTGACATCTATAGTGGTGGTCATCATCTTCGTGTTCCTTCCGCTGGCTGTGATTCCAGTCCATTGGCTCTCATTCCTTATAGCGATACGGTCTATTCAAGGCCACAGTCATGATGATGTTTTTCATTCTTGGTTTCTAATCCACATTTTTCCCTTGTGGCAATGACCAGAAATAACCTCTCCATGCTTATTTTCAGTGTTCATGATAAGGTCCCGGGTTCGAGTCTCTCGGTTCGGGTGCCTTTCTGTGTGGAGTTTGCATGCTCTCCCCGTGTCCGCGTGGGTTTTCGCCGGGTACTCCGGTTTCCTCCCACAGTCCAAAAGCATGCTCCTGGATAGGTTGATTGGCTCGCAGACTAAAATTGTCCCGCAATGCCCGGCAATGGACCGGCGTCCCGTCGACGGGTGTATTCTTGCCTTGCGCCCTGTGTTTCCGGGATAGGCTCCGGCTCACCGTGACCCTATATAGGATTAAGCGGTTTCAGATAATGAGATGAGATGATTATGACCTTACGTCAGAACAGGTCATATGCACTGTTTTGTAGACCTTTATTTCTACAGACACATCAGTGCGTTGCGTTTTATTGTCAAATTATATTTCCCAAAAGCTCTCCAACCTGCTCTCACCCACCTTTTATAATGTATAATTTTGGTGCTTTCAGTGGTAGATATACCAACGCTGTCTTGTGTTTACATTACATTCTTTGAGAAATGTATTTTTTGTTCAGTGTATTGATTGTACATTACAGTTATGATTCTTTCCATATAAAGTATTGATCTTTAGCCCCACTTTGTAGCCTTATTTGATAAAAACGTTCCACCAGTCTCTGTGTTTCGTTTCCATTCCAAGCATAAAAGCATGAACTTTATGCACCTTACAAACCTGCGCAATGCCACAGTAAGGTCCTAGCATTTAGGAGAGGTTCACAGAGTGTAATGGAGGATGTACATTGGTGCCTGCTGTTGGTTCATGAAGAAATGTTATCCAATATAAACGTTATTGTAAATGTAATTTCAGGGTGTGTGAATGGTTCTGCTGAGGTGAGCAACTCAGTAGAGTTCACGATCTCTCCTGGGCTGTCACTTGAGGGACCTTCCAAAATGATTTGATCTCTGTTTGGCCCAAAACTGTGAAAATAAACATGTCTTTAGCGTGCGTGTGTATAAAGAGCAGCGGGCAGGGGTAAGCATTTATTTAAAATTGGGGTGTCTGATCCCAGCGAGAGCCAAATGTAGTAGCAATGTATCACGGGTTAGATACGATGCATGGCAGGATATTTATTTTTATAGATTGTCAGCTGCGCAATCTCGTGATGTAACTGCCATTCTATTTCTATTTTGATCTTGGGGTGAGGAGGGGTGGTGGTGGTGATGGTGGTGGTTGAAAGAGAAGCGGGGAGTCAGCTTCAAAGAACAGCTCCAACCAATTATTTGGTGATTCCTAATGCTGTTGTTTATTTTCATACATAATAAATATGCCACTGATGTTTTTTCAAATATAATTTTGCAAACCCAATGTACATTGGAAAACCTCAAATTAGATGCATCCATTAGTTTGTAATTTATATGTATAAACTGTGACACTCATTGCAAAACGGTTATATTCACAATACACGCATGATATTTAATCAATTTACACTGGGGTTTTTTTCCTTCAAATTTAGTTGCTCTGAAACCCTTCACATGTGGTGTCACGTACCGAGGCAGTTTAATAATTGTCACACGACTATGGGCACTTGTTGAGCGGCCGGGAGCTTGTGAGTCCCCAATTGGAGGTGGGTTTTATTTCTAAATTACACGCTCCGCTGCTCGTACGTGCTGTGGCAAAGTCCACTTTGAAAGGGATTTTTTAAAAAATCCCTTTCACTCGGCGTGGCTGCAGTTGGCTGATGCTGCGCCAATCGGAGAATGGAAGGCGGCCGTTCTCTTGCGCAAGTGGGTTTGGGGCGATTGTCCCACTGGCTGCAGGGAGTGAGTCTCCGCGCACGCTCAGGTTGACTTACCCAGCGGTAACTGGTACGGATATTATTATTGTTGTTTAGACACACGTGCCATCGCTACAGGATGGCGCCTACGTTTTTGGTCTAAAGTTGGCAGGGCGCTACGTGCCGTCACCGCGGTTGGACAAAGTTTGTGTTGGCACATTTGACGAGAGACATTTAGGGGCATGTGCGGAATTAACTGCTCGGGGGACGGTGCACGGTGAATGATTTGGTGAACCGTGGACTTTTTGAATCCGGAAAGAACGGTTGTGGAGTACGGCTCGGATCGTTAACAAAATCTGTTTACTTTCATGGGATAACGCTAACGACTTCCAGCAAACACTGAGGTACAGTATGTCCTTCGAGTCATGTTTAGAGCTCACAGGTCTAATTGTAAACGTTTAACCAACTATTAAGTAAAATGCATATATTAAACTAAATGTATGATTATACCTTTCGACAGTACATTAGTATCTGCTGCAATCATTACGTACACGCTAGCATTGTCTATGATGTATAGGTGGTTGTGTTCTGCCCTTCAGCCGAGTTGATGGCTGTTCAAGCTTGTTTTTAAACACCAATTTAAATTACTTTATATTCTTGTAAGTAAAAGAGGCGTGCCCTGCTTTGCTTGTTCTGGCCAGCTTCATAATGGCTTCGCAGGTCTTTTCACCCGGGACAAAGATGC
>JAZEWT010000006.1:7423050-7433142 GCA_036362905.1 Mordacia mordax
AGTCACTGCGCCCCCCCCCCCACTGTGTTGTAGGCTTTGTTTGGTCGCATGTCTGACCCAAGCCTTTGACCTGGCCACGTGGGGTGCCTGCCCTCCTTTTGGAGCTCAATCAGAGGCTTTCCGGCTCTTGTGACAGAAGTGTTTAACAAAACGAAATTAATTATCTAGCCAAGAGGCCACTGGAAAGATCACCGGACCCTATTGCTACATTTTTGTTGGTGATTTAAAAGTAAACGGATGTTGCATTTTAGGCGATTGTGTGAAGTTTTAATACATATATTTTCAGTTAATAGAATACTTATTTTTTCAAAATGTTAATGAGGTTTGGCCTTTACACATGCGAGTTATCGTTCTGTTTTTAAATAATATATTGCTTATTGCTTAATTGATTTTAAAACATTGTTGAATGGAAATGTTTGTGTCAAGTTAATTTCTATGGAGCTCATTTTGAAATATAATGCTAATATATTTATGTTGTTTATCAATGCACTATAAACTGAAGCAATGTGTACACAATGTTGGGGTCTACATGTTTGAGGTATCACTGTTAGAATCCTATAAGCAAAGTAGAAATATACGTTGATGATTGCTTTCAAAAGCTACGCTTTCAGGATAGCCGCGTCGATCGTTCCCCCTCTCCGCAGCTATCGCGAAAGAACAGCTTTTGCAAGCAATCATCGTGCATCGAGCCGTGAAAACCTACATCATTACAGAAATATACGTTTCAAAATGTATACTTGTGCATTACTGTTTGCATTATTTATTTTCTCGAACAAACCAGTTAATTATTAATCATGATAACAATCTACATGCAATCGTAGTTTATTCAGTTCGCTTAATATTTACTCAATTACAGTAAAACAGTCCTCATTTCAACCTTTTATACACGTGATCACATTACATTCTACATATCCAATAATAATGTAAATGGGTCATGGTTGTGTCTCCCCACCACCCTTTCCCATCATCTCTGTATTTAGAGCTGGCTGAAGGTGCTTCTCAGCCAGCAGGCATGAATGGCACAATGCCCTCTCCTGCGGCCGCTCAGCCGTCTGCCATCCCGCAGCCTGGTGCTAGTGCTGGCAAGTCCTGGCGAGGTGCCAAGGCTGCGGGTGCCAAGCACGGCGCTGCCTCTGTTGGATCAGGTGCCAAGCAGCCCATACCTGCTGCCTCCCAAGCTTCTGCTGAACCCGCTGAGGTCCCTGCGTCAAAAACTGCCGCACCTGCAAACTCCAACGGCCAAAAGTCCATGCTGGAAAAATTCAGGCTCTTCAACTCCAAGAGTGGCTCCAAAGCCACGGCGACTTCTGCTTCCGGTCCTCCAGCGGTGTCGGAAGGGCCAGACACTAAACCCGAAGCGACCCTGGCCCCAGTGGAGCAAAATGAAGCTGGAGAAGAGCTGGCAGCAAATGGCCCAAAAATTGCCCTTAAAGGCATCGCGCAGAGGACTATTAGCCGTGCACTGAGTAATAACAAAAAAACGACAATTAAAGGCAGTGAGAAGGATAAGGGCAAAGTGACCACTCCTGTTGCCGAGACAAGCAAGGCCACGGAGCCAGATTGCAGAGCAGATACCGTTCTGGAATCGTCGAAAAAATCCTCCAAAATTGCCAGCCTCATCCCCAAGGGAGGAAAGTCAGCTCAGGCAGTGGGCAGTGCAGGCTCCAAGAAGGAACCCTCAGCTGGCCCGGGACCAGCATCCACTGGGATTCCCAAGCCGGGCTCCAAGCTCGCGAACGCGAAGTCTGCGGGCGGCGCAAGCAGGGAGAGCGAGCGACTTCGCACTAGCAAGAGCGGCACGCACCTGCAGCATCACCTGCAGCCGGCGGCCGAGAGTCGCACTTCTAGCTCCACCAGCTTGGCATCGTCCGAGGGAGGCAGGACGGCCGCCGGGGCTTGCGGCCCGCAATCTCAAGCGCCGCAGCTGCAACAGCCAATGCCACCCGCCAGCGCCGCCGCCAGCGCCAGCGCCGCCGCCGCCGCCACCGCCGCTGGCACCGCCGTCACCACGGCTCCCCTTACGTCGCCATCTTCAGCCGTCAGCCCGGCAACGGTCTCCATGACGACGAGCACCACGCAGACGATGGGAGTCAGCACGGTCGGGGTGCAGCTGCCTCATCCGCAGCAGCAGTACAGCCACCCAAACACGGCCACGGTCGCTCCCTTCATGTACCGGTACAGTGCGGCCTTGGGAAGGCTAGAGCCCCCGTAGCGAACAAGTCACTCTCCATTTGTGCGCGCATCTTTTCGCAAATGTGCTTAAATTCCCAAGTGTAACTTTCAAGGCATAGGCTTTGATCTCCCCAAGACCTGCACTTAATGATTTTGTTTTTACATTTTGCAACCGTGTTTTCGAATGTTAGTTTGTTTTTGATAACATTGCCTTAGATAATTTGAGTTTTAACTTTTATGTGTGTATTGAATGTTAAGTGCCAGACTAGTTTTTGAAAGTTTCTAACAACGTGTAGACATAGGACTTCAACAAAAATTATACCATATTTTTTCTACAATTCTGTTTGGCGGCAATTAGTAAGCGACATTAAAATAATAACATTAAAATAATAGTGGGCGGCGCGGTGGCGCAGTGGTTAGCGCTGACGCCTCACAGCAAGAAGGTCCCGGGTTCGAATCTCTCGGCTCGGGTGCCTTTCTGTGTGGAGTTTGCATGCTCTCCCCGTGTCCGCGTGGGTTTTCGCCTGGTACTCCGGTTTCCTCCCACAGTCCAAAAGCATGCTCCTGGATAGGTTTATTGGCTCGCAGACTAAAATTGTCCCGCAATGCCCGGCGATGGACCGGCGTCCCGTCGTCGGGTGTATTCCTGCCTTACGCCCTATGTTTCCGGGATAGGCTCCGGCTTCACCGTGACCCTATATAGGATTAAGCGGTTTCAGACAATGAGATGAAATGAGAAATAATAGTTATAGCACTCTGATGTGTTTTGGGGGTTGTGCCGCTTGTGATGTCTGAGGTTTAGCTCTGCATGCCCGCAGCACAAAATGCAACCGTGGAAATCCCTACGCAGAAATGGTGGTGTATGGTCTGTGTGTGGCCGCAGGACCCACACGGACTGCGACGGCAATGTGCCCTTGGTCGTAGAGGCCGCACAAAACCCGGGTGCTCACACGGACCCAATCCTCTTGAGCAAGTCGGCGCAGCAGCCGAGCGTCGATGACCTGCCCGGTAAAGCGCTGCCGCTGTGCGGTAACGTTCGTTCATTTGCCGGTTTCTCTCGCGGCTCTGCGCAGGGCAATTGGCCCTCGTGAATTAAACTGCTTCGTGTTAAACGCTGGGCAAGGTTTTTTTTTTGTAACTCTCACTTAAATGGGATTTGTTTAGGGCAGTGCCGATTTAGAAAGCAATCGGTCACCTTTAATTGATGGTCAGCTTATGTGACTTTTTTTGCTACCACCTGACAAACTTTTTGATGAATAACGAGAGAAAATGGCTTGTTGACAGAATGGTTTTGATTTAATATGTAGTTGCGTTGGGCAGTTCGTACATTTGTTGTGTCGCAGTAATTCCGCATTTAGAGCTTGTAAACTCACTGGCTACTCTGATATAATTATATTTATAGCTATCGTATGGAAGTATCGAAGAAGAACATTTATATTAACTACTATTTACAATATAATAATTTCGAATATCTTTCTGTTTTATGAATAATACAAAAACAGCTGTGCTTATTGGTGATTGACTGGCGTCCCATCGTTGGTGTATCCCTACCTTGCGCTCTCTGTCTACCTGGATAGGCTCTGACTCACCACAACCTTGTATAGGACTAAGCGGTTTCTGACAGTGAGATGAGATGAGCTGTGCTTATCTTAAATGTCACGTATATAGTATATATGTATTATTTGTGTGAGTGCAAATTAAAAGTAGTTATGTTCATGGTTATTATATCGCACTGGGGTCATTTTGTGTGTGTATGCAAACGCATGCATACATGAGAGAGGCTTAGGCATAGGTTTTTGTTTCCGTGTTACTTTATGTTATACTAAAACTTCATTTTCAATGGAGTGGCGGAGGTGTTACTCACTAGACATAGTGTCTCGTTTTTCATGATTGTTGTGGTTGAGTAAATATAGTAACCCGAGCAGTAATTACTATAATACAAATGCATAACGCATTGTGGCTGTCTTGTGCTGCTGTGTGCTCTGTCTGGGGAGTAAAATACGAAATACAATGTAAATGTAAACTGTCTACCTACTGTTCTTCATTTAATAGAATTGCGTTTTTTTTAACGACTCTTAAAACCCAGAGGTGACTGTCAATAAACTACATGGCCTAGAACTTTTACAATTAACACATTCTCAGATTTTATTGTTGGATTTAGTTTTCCATTTGCAAGGGTTTGTGCCAAGCTTGCCAACACCCGCTCAGGCCAATTATTTTTCATATCTAAGTAGCAGTGGAATTTTGTATGCTTTTGTAAACCCTGACATTGCTTAGATGAGTTAAAGTTAATGAGGACCAAAATAGAAATTGTTTGTTCCATTACCGTTCTCATGTTTGGTTTCTGATTGAAGTAGCTTTTTAAGAGAGAACAGATTAAGCCCAAAAGCTTTCGTTGTGGAAAACAACAGTGTGTTTGCAAAGACCACATGCACACTGCAGATTAGGAAGTGGAAGCGATGTGATTGCTCATGTAATTAATGGAAAAACAAGGCCTTTGGTTAATTCACATTTAAATTGGACTGATATGATGGACCATTGTAGGGACTATGAAATGTGTGCCATTGTGTGTATTAACAATTGTAAGTCAGACACCCTGTGGCCTAGGTTAATTGGCCTGCTGAGTAAATTGCGCAAAAAAGTGTGCCATGCGATGTATTGGCGATTTATCTTGGGTATTCCCCTGCCTTGCGCCCTCTGTTGGCCAGGATATCCTCCGCCCCCCCCCCTCACCTATAACCCCTGTACCGGATTAAGCGGTTATTGATAATGAATGAAAATCAGTAATGGAAAATTGAGAGCTTCTTTTTCTCAAACGGTACCTATATGGGCAGACTTCAATAATACACTGACAGAAAACGTTTTGATGACTGCTTCGAAAAGCTGCTCTCTCGGGACAGCCGCGTCGATCGCTCCCTCTCTCCTCTCCTCGCGACGTTTCGCCTCACGTTAGAGCCGTGAAAACTTACATCATTACATTAGAAAACGTTTTCTTACATTTCTTTATTTGTTAGGTTTAACAGTTGAATGCATTGTGCTTGAATTGAGATATTATAGTGTGATACTCTGTGGTTCCTCTTTGTTTGATGATGGTCTAATTTCCCCAGTATTCTACTACCACATTGGAGGCATCTTCATGCTTTGGAAAGCAGCTTTGAAATCAATTCTAATTGAACATAGCTAACAATTATTACTTTCGCTTAGTGACCTGATTCATAAAAACTAGTTTATTTCTAATAATTGCCAGGTATTCACTGTGCGTAATAATTGCGAGGTGGGCAGTGCAGGGCAGTATGTGAAAACCAGTGTTGTACTGTGCTCCCATACTTTGGCATCTGTGTTATTTTTCCCAACCTGCACTGAGCATCGTAGTGACACATGGTCCGAATAACCCATCTTGCAGTGGCTTGACCAGGGGTTTACACGTCTGTGGACAGTAAGTTAAATTTGCCGAGGCTTCTGTGTGGAGGAGTCACAGGATGTGTTGCTCTGATGTTGACAGTCGGAGAGGATGCCGAGACGCGGCGAATGAGAACCGTGAAAAACATCGCCGACCTGCGGCAGAACCTGGAGGAGACGATGTCGAACCTGCGGGGAACTCAGATCACTCACAGGTTACTGCTGCACACCGCTCCATTTTACGTCAATGAACGTCCATAGTCGTTTCTACTAGCGCTCTAGAAATGCAATTGTTATTCGTACTTCTTAACATCAGCCACCCACCACCGATTTACCACAAGCTTCACTGCGATGGTGACCGTGACTTCACTGCCTTGCCGATGTTTCGCCGTTTCCCGACAGCACGCTGGAGACGACTTTCGACAGCAACGTGACGACAGAGGTCAGCGGCCGCGGGTTGCTGGGCATGGGCGGGCGGGCGGCCGCCCAGACGCCCCTCTCTTGGCGGCTGGCGCAGGCCAGCAGTCCACGCTTGCAGGCCGGCGACGCCCCGTCTCCTCTGGGCAATGGCTACCCGCCCCGCGCCGCCGCCTCCGGTCGCTTCGCGCAGCAGGAGACCGTGGCGGCAGCGGCGGCCGCTTCTGGCGCCGGCGGTGGCAGCACCCCTCCGGGGCGGTACCTACGCAGGGGCATGCCGGGCCGTGGGGGTGGCTGTGGCCAGGCCGGCGACGGCTCGGAGCGAGCGGACGGAGAGATGTGCGGCGTGGGCGCCGACGCGGCCGGGTACATGAGCGATGGCGATGTGCTGGGGAAGAATCTCCGGAGCGAGGACGTGGCAAGCGGGTACGAACATTGCGGGCTAATAGACCACCTTGTTGCAGGTTTAAATATCCTATGTCCAAGTTGATTCGAGATTTCTGGCCGCTCTCTCCCGATGGTGTGAGAATTTTACAGCTGGATGGCCTTGCTAATGCCAACCGCCTTTAGTCGGAGGATGGTTATTTGATTGGAACCTCCCCTCAGACAAAGGGAGATCCTACAAAGAGTGCTAGAGTCCAGGTGGCACAGCATTCGGGTTCTTTGGAAAATTCAAACCCCTTCACGACGATAAAGTTACGATCGATGAGGGGAGAGCTAAATTATATAGATGTTTATTCTTACAGCAGAAAGTACCCAAACGAGCTTACAAGCCCTGGATGCGAGATCTGCGATACAATAAACGTTTCGACGAATTCACGGCCCGTTTTGGTAACGGTGAACTAACACAAATGAAAATGAATAAACTAACCACCACTTTTGTAATTTGTGCACTGAAGAAGGCCATTGCCTCAAATACAAGCGAGTTTTGATTTTCTATATTGCCATACTGCCATATGGCCATCACTCAACTAAGGTCTATGACACCAGTTATTCTCTCGCATTCTACAAACGAAGTACCACCCATCCTTAAATATGATTGGCTTCTGAGATCCGGTGACAATGGGTACTTTCAGGAGATTTGATCTTTGGAAATGTCGGGTTACGTGAGTTCTTGGAATATATATTAATCAATGACAGTATATCATTTGAAGTTAATTACATTAGCTGTGATGTAGTGTCATGTGCAATTTAAACTAAACTTGTTAAATGTGCTGAGGAGGTTACATATTTATCCTTCCCAGCACATTCATTCCAAGATGGGAAGTAAATTACTTTGAAATGAGCAAATCCTCAGGGTTACCACAAAATTATCTGTTTAAGAAAAAATAATCTTTAAAATTTTTGATTCCTGGGATATATATGTAAACATAATTTATTAAAATAGACAATTAAGGTATTAATTATGTCCACTCAATATTCGTTAAAGTTACACATCATCCTCAACCAATGTCTCTCCACTGCTGGATAAAGGTGTCTCTCCATTCTCTTACAGAGACGCCCTCAAACCACAGTGCATCTCACTGCTGGATGAGAAATTGCCATTTTTGCAGGATTTATGTTCTCAGATGTTGTCTGACTCAGGCTGTTCTTTGATCTTTAGTAGTTCTCGCTTTCTGTCCGTCCGTATAATTTTAAGCACGTGTCTGTTTCTTTGCACAGCTTTCAGCTCTTTGCTCCATTTTCTACTACGTGTTGTTAATTATGAACCATTTATCAGTAACATACATTGTGTGTTAAAGCTTTTCTTCAGGCACGTTGCGGTGTTGCTTTTCTTGATTAAGTTTAGCTTTCCAAATGAACAGCTTTCTGCTTTAAAATAAATATACGATTTCATGAATGCTTGGAGTTGGGGGGGGCACAGTGGGGCAGTGAGAGTGGAGCTGTTTCTTCACAGCAAGAAGGACTCGGGTTTGGTTCCCAACTCGGGCGCCCTTCTGTGTGGAGTTTGCGTGTTGTGCCCGTGTCCACGTGGGTTTTTGCTGGGTACTCCGGTTTCCTCCCACTGTTCAAATACACGTTAATAACAATAATTGCATTTATAGAGCACTTTTCATCCTAGGCTCACAAAGCGCTGCACAGAGCTGCGGAGAGAATGGCACGTCAACAAGAACGACATTAGAATGGAAATCTCAGCAACAATAACTTATTTTGGGTTTTTTTTTTAAATATACACGTCTTTGCAGAACAAGGTATAAAATATGATCTGACTTTCAACTAAATTTATTAAATGCAAAATTGTCAGTGTTTATAATACATATATTGGGGAATGGTTTTACGTAACATTTATTGTTTATTAATGATTGCATTTCTAGAGTTTTTATCACCCGAGGGCCTCAAAGCACCGCACAGAACTGCACTACTGCTGAGGTAATGGCACATAAACAACGAGATTAGAACGCCTAATCAGTAATAACGTTATTTTTGGAGTTGCCTAGGTTAATTGGCCTGCTTAGTAAATTTATCCCAAAGTGCCCCCTCCACAGCTCTGTGCAGCGCATTGTGGCCCTCGGGTGAAGAGTGCTCTTGAAGTGCAAATATTATTATTATTGGCGTCACATCCTGGATATAGCCCTTTCTTGCACCCTATGTCTGTCCTATGTCGTTTCTGGGCCCCCACGACCCTGTACAGGATTAAGCGGGTCTCGTTACTGCACCAAATGCTTAGATAAATTTGACCTTGTGCTGTACATCTGACTTTCATGTGTAATCGTGACAAAGTGAAGTTGCTGGCATAGGCATCATGTGTGGTGTATCCCCTTCTGAGGCATCTGCGCTGCAAATTAGCACACGAGTGTATTAAATATTTTGCCAAACGTCTGAAATACCACAAAGTAAATCGTCCTTTTAAAAAAAGATTAAATTAATGTTTTAATATCCATTAGCTAAACACAATAAAATATTCATCATTTTAAACACAGACGCCTTGTCTTTAGCAATATATTAGAGTCGTTTTGACTTCGTAAGATAAATCATAGGTGTTGAAGTTTCATCAAAATGTACTATATATTTAACGTGCTTTAAATACTCCATGCCGGGTTCATCGGTGTTGAATAATATAAACATACTTTTCTCTCAGTTTCGCATTTGTTTTTAAAATATCAGGCGCACATTAATTTAAATAGAGTAATTCACAAGCACATATTACATTATACGATTAGTGATGATATCTGTGCACACCGTTAATATTTCTGTAATATCCCATAATTTTCTGCTCCAGTGAATGTGTGATAAAAGAAAAAGTGGCAGAGACAATGAACAGCTATCGAAAATGAGCTGATTAGTTGAAGCTAAATTAGGAACCCAATGCATGTTACTTTAATCTACTCTTGCCATGCAGTCTTGCAAATTATCTTGGTGTGCAGTATGTCTCATAGGTCTACATAAGCTGTGGGTAGGAGGAAGGGCAAGAATTTAGTGCTAGGTCAAGGTTGTGTGACTAATTTAGAGGTGGAAAAAAGTGCTTATATTTCAGATTAGCGGTGCATTTCCAAACACATGAACACGACTGCATGCTATAGGTAGGGCGGTGTCGTGGAATCACTCTAAGGCCTAATATAGTCATGGCTGTCAAAGTTGACTGTTTCTTTCAGCAATCATATGCGATTCCTATGGTTTTACAATGACCGATACCTGAAGGAATCATGATTATGATATGGACAATTAACAATGAAAACCCCAGTTTATAACGCTAACATTGTTAGTTTTTCAGTTACGATTGAATATTGTTTTGCCTTACTCATTTCAATGGGAATCAAAGACAAATCCTGTCACGGACGATTCATTCAAAATAAAGTGATTATAATTTGATTCTTAACGGCTAATTGCTTGTAATATGATCCCCTCAAAAAATATTCCAAGATGAAAATATTTCGTAAAAGCATATACGTGGATAACTTATATTGTTGCTTTTATTCATGTGCAACCAAGCATTATCAGGTTTGGATCTTGCCTGGGTCGCAAGCCATTGGTCCTCTGCTCAAACATGCCCTCACTAATCCCCGGCACCCGCTCAGGTTTATTATTAGTGGTGTTGGGTCACTGGAAGGATGCATGTACCAATAACTTATCTGAGGCTCCACCACAGTCCGTTCGCTTGCCTTG
>JAZEWT010000006.1:7433520-7443581 GCA_036362905.1 Mordacia mordax
TCTTGGTAATCTTAATTGCAGAGCATTCTAGAGCATTTTGCTAGATTTGCGCCTGGGAGCCCTTGCTTAATGCTTCAGTGGTAAGATGGTTGACCACTTACTTGGCTTACACTTTCGTTTGACTAAATATAAGGAGCTGCATGCATGTCAGGCTATTCATTTGCTGCTATAATGTATCATAACGAGCCCTGTACAGTGGACTGTCACCACATGCAGAGAGGAATGTCTATGGAATCTCTACAGACAGCACTGAAGTCGATCTCATAAATGAAGGCTTCTTTTGCTTCATCAGTATAGTGAATACAGCTGTAAATTTAATATGCTGTATTTTAATAGCTTTCATGCATGAACTCTATAACCACCTTAACATAAAATAAAATCATGCGTCTTACTCGTGAATAATTTATCAACGGTGCAAAGGAGAGAAGAGGAACACTGGGTAGAGCTATCTTCTGCGTTAAGGATTGAATAGTGTGTATTGAATGGTTTCCTTTGGCGAATAGTCATTGTGCAAATTAAAAGTAATACTCGGATGTCTAACATGAAACGTTTATTGAGGGATTTGTGTCCTATAACTCTTCATATAACTCTATTCATAACACTGACAGATACTCTTGCAAATTGTTAGACAGTGGGCTGGCTTGAAAGCCCAAGCACTTGTTTATATCGATTGGTGAGGAACCCACAAGCTAATGCATGAATGTCCCTAATATACTTTTAGCTATACCAGTCTCATCATTTCATCAACCTATTTGGAATACATTGCACGGTTGTGTTTGGCAGACTCTAGTGGGTTGAGTTGCAGAAATGTGGTGTGCGAATGTGCTGTGAGCTCGCTTCCTCGCATTAAAAAAAATACAACGCAGGCCAGATGCCAGGCAACTTTCTTGTCTGTCTCCCCCAGTCCCATCGATGGGTGTCTGTTCAGCTCAGTAGCATGGGCTCTCGTGAAAACAAACCAAGTTCACCTTGCCGATGACGGACCGTCCTGTGGGGCTGTTGGGCTTTTCTCTATTTGGGAGCGGAATTTGGGATGGCTGAATATTTACCACATCCCTTGTGTTGAGCAGGGTCTCTTCCAGTCGAACTGCGCAGTGTGTTCATCGCTGCCATTTTTTCCAATCACCTCTAGTTTTCAGATCTTGCCATTTGAAAATGTTTTGCAGGTAAAAAAAAAATTGAATGCTAAGGTCAGATAATTGTTGCAGAACCTTTTGTTTTATTTATACTACATCATTGCATTGCGTATTTGTAAACAGTATAGTTTACATTCAGGTGATGATGGATATTGTTTGTTTTAATGCAACATTTGACTTAGTATCACGAGAACAAACAAAACCTCTCGACACATTTTGTGATTGTAATTATTGTCATTGTTGTTGAGGTATATTATACTACTTATTTGCACTTCTAAAGCGTTTTTCACCCGAGGGTTACGCAATGCTGCACAGAGCTGCGGAGAGAACGGCATGTCAACAACACGAACACTAGAGTAGATAAATTTAAGTACAATAATGGTTATAAGTCAATAGAGGACTTAAAATAACAGATAAAATAATTGATGATTGCTTCGAAAAGCTGCTCTCTCGGTACAACCGCATCAATCGCTCCCTCGCTCTCCATCGCGAAGTTTCGCCTCACGTTAGAGGCATCCTCAGGCGCTGATTGACGTGGCTATCCACGAGGCTGTCCTGAGAGAGCAGCTTTTCGAAGCAATCATCATGCATCGAGCCGTTAAAACCTACATCATTACACAGATAAAATAATGATTAACAAATACAGGAAGGAATAAGTGTTCCTGAGCAGGTGCAGATCAACAGCGAGCCATCATCCAAGCACAACAACAGTGAGTAGCATTAATAGTCTTAGCCAGACGACTTCAATGGCTTATGAAACACGTACATGAGTCTTAAGACAGGATTTGAAGATTCCCAGAGACTCAGCTGATCAAATTTACAATGGGAGGGCGTTCCAGAGTCTGGGAGCAGTACGCGATAAGGCTCTGTCGCCGGTCGAACGGAAGTACGATAAGAATAATTGCATTTATACAGCGCTTTTCACCCGAGGGTCACAAAGCGTGTGCCCAGCGCGATTTGGGCACATGCAGCAAGTTCGTTTTGAACGATTGAAGTTGTGTTGAGGAGAGTGCCTGAAGTAGGTCATGGATGTATGTCGGAGCAACGCCAGTGAGAGCCTTGAAGGTGAAAAGGATGATCTTTGAATTCAATCCTGTATTTAACCGATAGCCAGTCCAGAGACACCAACACTGGTGATATGTGATGGTGGATGGGTGTGCGGGTGAAGGCTCTATCTAGCAACCGCATTTTGGACACATTGGATACAATTGATCAGGTAGGCAGGGATGCCAGGGAATAGTCTATTGCGATAGTCGATTTCTGAAGAGATGAAGATGTGTATTAGCTTCTCAGCATCGGAGGGTGACAGGATGAGGCACACTCTGGCTATGTTTCTGAGATTGGATATAGGCTACCTTCGTCACCTTGTTGATCTGTGTCGCAAAGGTGAGTAAGGATTCAAGAATCACTCCTTGACTCTGGTCTGCCTTAGCAACTTCAAGGGTCTGGTTGTCAAGCATCAAATGGATGGGTTCAGCCTTGGGCAATTTTTGTGGGGTTCTGACAAGCAAAACTTATGTTTTGTCGCCTTTAAATTTAGGAAAATTAAATTGAGCCAGGTCTTCACGGTTGATAGTGAGGATGCCATGCAAAGACCAGACACATTGATGGATGGCTTTGCATGGATATAGATTTGGATGTTATCGGCATGACAAAGGTAGCTGAGATTGAAGCTGTGCAGGTTGTGGTTTTATGTAGATACTGAAGAGGAATGGGCTGAGGACTGAACCCTGAGGAACTCTGGACAAAACAGGATGGTTCTCTGAGTTACATCCTCCGAGGCTGACAAACTGCTTCTGGTGGGAGAGGTAGGAGCTTAGCCAGTCCAGGACGCAGCTAGAGACCTCTTGCCCTCCAGTCGCTCCAGTAAGGTAGGGTAGTCAATGGTATCAAAGGTTGTGCTCAGGTCAAGGTGAACAAGAATACTTGACAAGCCTTCATCAGCAGTGATAAGTAGGTCATCAACTACTTTGACCAGAGCAGTTTCAGTACTATGGCTGGATCTGAACCCAGATTGGAAGAGATTGAGGAGGTCATTGTTGGAGACGTGTTTCTGGAGTTGCATGTCCACTGCATGCTGAAGGACCTTAGCGAGGAATGGTAAATTGGAGATGGGGAAATAATTATCAGGGACGTTGCAAACGAGGCCAGTTTTTTTGAACAGAGGGGTAACTGCAGCACATTTTAATAGTGGGAGAACGATGCTGGAGAGAAGTGAGTTATTGAAGAGATTAGTAACGAAGATGGCAAGGGATTTGAAATTTGCCTGGGTGAGTTTGGATGAGAAGGGGTCCAGGGAGCAGTTTGTAGGCTGAGATCTGGTAACTAATGAACAGAAATCAAATTCCAATAGCTTGGAAAATTCCTGGAATTTTGAGATTAGAGTAGGAGAAGGCACAATTGCTGAGGTATTGGGTGGAGGTTGAGGCTGGGTAGAGATGTGGTAGGTTTTGGTTTTGTGTGAGAAAAACTGAATCAACTGACCTGTCTGGTCTTTATTAATGAAGAGAGGTGATGGTGAGTGACTGGATGAAGGAGCCGATGGATCGTCAAGAAGAGAATTTTGGGCTTGTCCCAGGCATCAGATATGATGCTGTAAAAGTGGTTGATACGGTCGCAATCAAGTGCCTTCCTGTAGCGATTGAGCTGGTCTTCATAGATTTGAGTGTGGACAGTGAGGCCAGATTTTCTCTTTAGTCCGTTCGGCCCTGCATGCAATTCACCTTGAGGTCCCGGAGTTCAACAGTATATCAGGGATGTTTTTTTTTCTCCTGAGACACAGCATGATTCGATTTGGGGGCAAAACATCCAGTATACGTAATAGCGAGCTGTTGTAAGTTTCAACTGTCGCATCAGAGGCAGCGTGACCTGAGGCAGAGTGGTGAACTGTTGGTGCTTTGTGATGGAAATGGGTGGTGGTACCTGAAGCTCAAACCACACAGCGGAGTGCTATCAGGTATAAAACAATTGTTACATTTTTATTCTTTATAAAAAAAATGAACCGTTTTGTATCGGGTTTGTTTTATTTCTCCATTGGAAGCACAGAACTGAAATCCTAATGACACACAGAGATATATACGTAAATGACATAAGACCCTTGCAATGTTGACTAATTGACATAACCTTTGTACCGTAATGGTATTGCTATGACAGTACTTAAAACAGGGCACAGTGTGTCTGTAGTTGTACAGTAATGACAGTGCATTTCATTCATTGAATAGAATTCTTTGTACCCACTTTTACTTTACTTACATTGGGGGATGTGTGGGATGGTTCAAATCTTTGAGCATAAAATTAAAGCATTTCCGATAAAGCTGGAGAGCTGAAGTTTTGCACGCAGGCATAAATCGGATGACAATGCAATCTAGTGAAAAAAATTAAAGACTGGTGACAAGGCGATCCTGGGCCCGCCATAGAAACGATCCTTTAAAATTACTATTCTTCTTTCAGTCTTATGGGGGCGATATTTTCCCGATACCAGACACGCACTGAGCTGACTTGACATTTTTACGTGGCTAAGACTAATATTAAAAAGTTGAAAATAAAATAGGATAAAAATTTAAAATTTAAATGACTCGCTTTTACCGTACTCCAAAGTGAAAAATCAAATTTTTTAACACAGTCAGTCTATCCAGAGATACAGACTTAAAAGTGGGTGGTCGAATACTGCCCGTTTAAGACTACAATAATCTATTCCTTTAATGAAAACCTTTAAACCATGCTGATATTAAGTGATAACTTATAGTTGTTCCTTTTACACAACATTAGAAAAACACGTATTTGCGACTAAAATCATTAAAATGTAAATATCACTGTATTATCAGTCAATCCTAAGTCACATATTGTCAGTGTTTGTCTACCCACTTTTAGTCTGTATCCCTAGATAGATTGATTTTGTGTAAAAAAATGTATTTTCTACTTTGGAGTGCGGTAAAAGCGGGTCATCTTAAATTTTAAATTTTGGTCCTATTTTATAATGGTTAACTACTATAGAATATTTCTTACCCTATCACGTTAAACCAAAACAACACAGTTGCTGGTTTTTGTCTCGACTCACCCCATCTCCTCGGCCTTGGTAATGTTTTAATCATAGCACTTGGTGTTTTTTTTCTAGGCCTTGTCTGAGTGGGAGATGTCCAAATAAGAGATCAAAGCAAAAGGGGATGGGAACCATACCTTTCTCTTGCCCGAAGATTTATTGCTCAGGAGGTCATGCCTATATGACTGGAAGAATGTGTTTGTTACCCTGCCTGGAGGTTGTAATAATTTGCAGTGAGTTGGGTAATTTAGTTATGCAGGTGTTGGTGCTTAAGCTTGGGATTTATTGGGTAAGAAATTGATGCTTTAGCAACTGCAGTGTCTTTGCCTTTGTTTATCGGATGTTTTAAGGTAAGGAACTACAGTTTTGCTCTTGATACTCTACCGCCCGTTTGTCAGTCCACTGCTGGGTACTGGATTTTTCGCGAAATTTGGAGTTTATTGCCTATACTTCTCCATACTGGTCACTGTTGGTTGGTGAAGGTAGAGGAATTACAGAACAACATTGGCTCTTTGATAGAATCCCATCAGATGCCAAAAACAACTTCAACACCTTTTTTAGTGTACATGATGCTGTCGGATCTCATGAACTATGTAGGCTGAAGATGTAATGGAATCAGATGCCTTCCAGATTATTTGGTCGAATACAAAATAATAATAATAATAGCTTTTATAGAGCTCTTTTCACCCGAGGATCACAAAGCACTGCCCAGAGCTGCAGAGAGAACATGTCAACAACAAATACAAGACAACAACAAAGACATAAGAACGGAAAATCAGCAATATCGTGTTTTGGGATCTTTTTTTTTACAAATTCGAGCTGTGAAGAGAACGGCATAACAACAACATCAGGACAATTCAACTGAAAGTCACAAGGAGTCATTATTGTGTTTATGGAGATTGCACAATTTATAGCTTTGTTTTTTTGCAGACAATCAAATAAAACGTGTCTATTTAAGAATAAAAATAGCCTATCCTAAAATTCATAATTCCTTTATGTGTATTAATTTTAGTAGATTATTGTTGTATTATTGTAACAAACAATATACCAAAAAAAAACGTTATTGTTGCTGATCTGCCATTCTTATCTCGTTGTTGACGTCCCGTTCTCTGCAGCTCCGTGCAGCGCTTTGTGACCCTCGGGTGAAAAACGCTCTAGAAATGCAGTCATTATTATTATAATTATTCTTTGCAAGGTAAAATTACATAATTTATTAATCTAGACCATAATTTTGAATGTCACTTGTGTTCATTACCAAGTTATAAAACCACAAGCGGTGACCCTTTTCATGTATGCAGTTTGTATAATTTAATTGGAAAATCGATTTCATAAATTCAGAACTATTAAGACAACAACGCCACTGCCAGTGCACAAGTGTACTCGATTTAAGTGCGTGGTTTCGCATGGCAGGCAATTTCACGGTTCGTCAATACCAATACATTAATTAGTGATCCACATTTGTGTACAAGTTTATTCTTAGAGCAAATGCTACGCTCCAATGAGTTTCCTTTTTGTGCATGATTAGCATGCTGCTTGTATTATGTGGCTTGGGTAATTGGAGCTGCTTAGCTCCTCCTGACACTGTGACTTCCAAAGGACAGTGGCATTTGTTGCCTCTGGAGACAACTTAACTGAAAACAATCGTGTCCTGAACACAGCTTGGGAGCTCAGCTAATTTGTCCACCTTGTCAGTATCGCCACTGGGAATTTGAACTCGTGGACAGGAGGTATTTCCTGACCACTGTTGGAACTTAAGGTCAAATATGCATCGTCTGTGCAGAGGGAGTGGCCATGTTTCTGTGTGCAGACATGTTTTCCCTTCTCGCAATATAACAAGCCACCTAGCACCGGCAAATGAGTTAAATTGCTACATTCATTCCGTGGCCTTAATTTTAGACTTTTTCTATTCCTTGGCTGCTACTTCGTCACTGGCATTGACCGTTGGTCATTATCCCTTCCAGCATCGTATGCTGCCTAAGGTAGCCTGACCTAGTTTCCTATGCTCTCTTACCCATGTGTTCCTCTTTCTCACCTCATTGTAATGCCATGCGGGTACCTTTCTCCATACTTACATTTTTAGTTCCATTGCTTTATTTTTCCCCAAGTGGATGCAATAGCTGTTTTAAAACCAGTGTTGCAATCACATTCGACTGTTGATTTAAATGTGTGTATTTTATACTCAGAATTCTTCACTGCAGGATTTAGTTTTCTTTATTGAAAGGCCGTTTATTGATATTGTTAACCAATTGTATAGGTGATATGTATGGTTAAAACCAGATGGCTAATGCACTGTTAGTGCAGATCTTGATGGTCGCATGTCTACAGTGTAGCGGGTGTGGATGGAGAGCATTGGTGAGGTGTGGTGGTCGCGGTCACTTTGACGATGATGACACTTTTATCTCTGCTATTTGCCAGAACCCAATTATCTAGACAGCAAATTACAAAAATTAATAACGTTGTATTCAACAGCAATCAAAGCGTAATTTAAACATGTGATGTTAACATGTCTGGGAAGCTCACGTGTCTGTTGCTTCTTGCAGCTACATGACGGACGGTGGCTTGAGCCTGTACACGCGGCGACTGAACCGGGTGCCAGATGGGCTGACGGTCGTGCGTGAAGCCATGCAGCGCGGGGTGCCCTTGGCTGTAGGAGACGCAGACAGGTACGTGCGGTCGTGCTTGCTACAGCTCCTGAGAGTGGCAGTCACTCGTCCATTAGGGGCTGGTGCAGTTGGGCCCCACTCACGAAACATGAGAATTGATCAAACCCGTTACAATACTTACCCGTTCGTCATGTGTTGATGGGTTAAATGGCTAGTAGCCAAGTTAACATGGGTTGAGTTTTACTGCTGGATACTCTTTAGTTGGAAGGGTCTTTGTATCGTTATTTGTCTGGACCTCCCCCCCTCCCCCCGGACAACTAAGGGAGACCTGAGCAGCAGTGCTAGGCTCCAAACCTGTTCACCAATGGAGACCCTAGCACATATTTGTATAAATTAGTTCGTTTACCCTTTGATTTTTTACATTGTTCTGTTGGTCAGTTCGAACGTTTGTTGTGTCATTGGAATCCTGCATCTTAAGTTTGCAAGCTCACTGAGTACTCTGCTGTGATAATGAACATCTACCGATCCAGGAGTATAAGACTACAGGTGACAAGAGCCCTGAGGTTCAGTGGAACATGCAGTACCCTCTCCTACGATAAACTCACCTGCTCATTACAAAGATTTTAAACTCCACACACACCCCATCTCTCCCCACCTCTTCCTCTAGTCTCCCCCACTCCCCCCACCCCTGCAGGTTTCCACATCCCACCGATATATTTATGCATCGGCCACCACTGGGTATGAAGTCAGATGAGCACGTCTGCTTTCTCTGTAGGCCAGTATACTCCTTAGAGCGTGCCAGCTTCCCAGAATTATTTTAACCGCCCGGTCTATCGAAACACAATGAGTCTGGCTGGGTGGTAGAGCAGTAGATCACTTGGCTCATAGTCGGAAAGTTACCGGCTCAACTCACAGTTGTGGGCGCACTCAGCCTATCGTCTATCCTAAATATTTTTTTTTCAACGTGGGACAGTCAGTGGTGAATGTGCTATGGCGCGACTCCTCCCCAAATAGAATTATGGACAATCCAACCCTTGATCAGGGGAGTAGTAAAACAAGGTGAGTGCCACCTCATGCTCAGTTGAGTGGGAAGCAGTATTTTGTGACATTTTGTAGAAAGACAATTCCAGTAGAATCATTAACAGTTACTGCCGTGCTGCTGAAAGTCAAATTTTAACTGATGGATAGAATATAACTGTCTGCACATACATAGACACTTGATCGAATGTATGTGTATATTTTAATGTGCGTTGGCATATTCTTATTCATTTTCACTGCATGTATCGTACAGTATAGTTTCAGATATATGACGAACATAAAGAAGCATGTTATGAGTGTTGATTCTAAGAATGATGTCACCATTAACAGGATGTGTGCCTCAGCCATTGCGCTGGATTTAAAGTAATTAACACAAGGTGGCAGCATTAGTATTGGTTTATTTAGATGATGGTCAAAGCATGCATACAATGCATTTTATAAATATATTCCAAGCTACATATTTTGCCATTAGCAGAAGACACTGTTTTCTGTGCAGAAATTAGTGAAATATTCTATTGAAATCCTGTCTGAACATTTTGCAGTAAACATTATTTCCGAAACATTCAATACATTTGTTTGAATAATTTCACACTTCCAAGAAGAGTAATGCAACTTGTAAAGCTGATAGTCTTCCCTAAATTGTACTGCATGTATAATACTGCTATTAATAATTTAAAAAAACAATTTAGTGAGCGGGCGGCGCGGTGGCCCAGTGGTTAGCGCTGTCGCCTCACAGCAAGAAGGTCCCGGGTTCGAATCTCTCGGCTCGGGTGCCTTTCTATGTAAAGTTTGCATGCTCTCCCCGTGTCCGCGTGGGTTTTCGCCGGGCACTCCGGTTTTCTCCCACAGTCCAAAAAGCATGCTGCTACATAGGTTGATTGGCTCGCAGGCTAAATTGCCCCGCAGTGCCCGGCGATGGACTGCCGTCCCATCGTCGGTATATCCTTGCCTTGCGCCCTGTGTCTGCCGGGATGGGCTCCGGCTTCACCGTGACCCTGTATAAGACTAAGCGGTTTCAGACAATGAGATGAGAATTTAGTGAGCATCTTTGCACAAAAACTTGGAGCCGGGGTTTCTCTTAAACAAACAAAACAGATGAAACCTTCAGCTGTCTCTTAAGAGTAGTGGTGGAGTTGACGTGGCGTTAACGTGCAATTACCCCAGTGGTGTATCGGGAAGCTATGGCAAACGCATGGAGCAGCCAGAAAGGAATGGCACTCAACCAGGATACTCGTGATTCCGGGG
>JAZEWT010000006.1:7443600-7502588 GCA_036362905.1 Mordacia mordax
AGACAGGAGAAGTTGAGGGGAGACAGAGATATTGAGGGGTAAGATCCCCGTTGCCCAGGAGTTGACTGAGGCCCGTGTTTTCAGGATGGCGAGGTAACGTGGAAGGATGTGGATTGGAGCGTGATGATGGTGACAATAGCGGAGCCAATGGAAGGAACCCGCTTGAGAAGTTACCTGAAGGTTAGGTGGGATAGGTTAAGAATAGAACATGTTGGTGTCAGATGGATTTCAGTTACACAAGACCTGAGGGAGTAATGTCGGTATGGGCAGATTATTATCGACCACGTTGACTCAGAATGCATTGGTTGATAGCCATAATAGTCTGTGTTTTATTTCCCGTCATTTGTGTAACTTGCAATGTTGCACAATCCACAATCTATAAACATGGATGTGTTTGTGTGTCGAAGGAAACACACCGGAACACCCAAGTGAAAGGGGGTAACGCTCTATCCCATACAGATGGAACAGATTGAGTTTATTCCCCACTTTGCTGTACCACGTGCACCGGGAAAACCAGGCGATGGCACCTTGGCACCCATGGGGGAGGGAGTGCCATAGCATTTGTGTGATATGCCAGTCCTAGCCCCCACATTGCTGCATTACAAGCCTGCATTACATGCATGTAATGAATGGGAGATTGCAAACTAATAGCGTAAGGTTGCCCTGAGAAAAAGGATGTCTTGTAAGCGTGAGAGTTTGGTGTGAGATTAAGTTATGACTAATGATTTTAATAATGCAAGAGTTTAAAAGCTATGTGTTATTCATGTCTGACACAACAAAGTTAACCAATTATGTCCACAAATGAATCACTGTCAACATGTGAAACTTGAGCACCGTGTCAATGGGCATAAGCAGACGAAAAGAATGGATAGCTTTGCGGTACGCACAAAAATTCAGCGGTGAATAATGAAGTGTCGGCGATGGACTGGCGTCCCATCGTCGGTATATCCTTGCCTTGCGCCCTGTGTCTGCCGGGATAGGCTCCGGCTTCACCGTGACCCTGTATAGGACTAAGCGGTTTCAGACAATGAGATGAGATAATGAAGTGTTCACCTACAGCAGTGCTTCAGGGCCGTTACCGTGCATTTCCTCTTTCTGGGTCAGTGTCTTGCCACTGTATCTGTTGAACAAAAACGTTTGAGTTCGACGCATGTTGGATCGTCGTGTTCAGGGAATGTTGTTGAAATTACTTTGGTTTATTTCCCGTGCAACATTTGTGTTCCATTTGGATGTGACCACAGCTCTTGCTTAACCTGGTGACCTTGGAAATCACAGCATTTTGTTTGTGATTGAAGTCATGTTTGCTTTTGCCCCCCCCAACCACCCTTATTACTCTTGTCGAAGATGTATTAAAGGAAATGACGCTCAAACTGTTGAGAATAAAATGAATGTAATTTTAAAAAATGTACTTGCCTTATGCACTTGCACTGGCTGATGGGTTGATAGACGATAGATTGGAGAAAGATTGCGAAAAGCTTAAAATGTGAAATATCAGACATCAGTATTTCTTTGTAATCGTTAAGCTGGCATGGATGATGTGAGAGTTAATCATCTAAATCGAGCCGCGTGGTGGCACAGTGAGTAGCGCTGTCGCCTCACAGCAGGAAGGATCTGTGTTCGATTTCCGGCTCGGGTGCCTTTCTGTGTGGAGTTTGCATGTCCGCGTGGGTTTTGTTAGGTACTCTGATTTTCTCCCACCGTCCAAAGACACGCTTCTGCCTAGTTTGATTGCTCAGTAAATTGCTTCAATTAAGTGCCCTGCGATGTACTGGCATCACATCCTCGGTATAGCCTGCCTTGCGCCCTCTGTCAACCGGGATAGGCTCCCCCCCCCCCTCTGCTACCCTGTACAGGATTAATAGGGTTTTGATAATGATGATGAATCTGAATATACTAATGAAAAACTGTACCAATGTAGGTTGTCACGGCTCGAGTCATGATGATTGCTTCCAGAAGCTGCTGTTTCAGGAAACCTGGTTTGATGGCTCCTCCTTTCTCCCTCGCGACTTTCATCTCCCATGTTGGAGGTATCCTCAGGCATCCTGTCACAGCTTTTGGAAGCAATCATCATAAAAAGCAGACGGTCAACATGACAGATGTGTCTGGCTGGTCATCAGTCTACAGAACCACCAATTTATAGGTTGCTGCTCGAGTGTTCTATAAAGTTTACAAACATATTTTCCAAACGTTCCCAAATTTATAGTAAAAATGATATATTTCATAAATGTAATGTTACAGTAATAATACATAATATACCCAGTAGTGTATATGATTGGAATTCTAAATTCAATCAATGTCATGTATCAGTCAAGACACATATAATAAAATACTGACAACCACATTTATGTGAGAATTACAAAACAGCATTACAATTATTAAGTCTTCACTATGTTGTGGTGAATTTCTGTACGACTAGGCCAAATTTGGGAATACATATACTATATATAAACAATGCCCTTCCTTTTATGCACACCAACTGAATATGAAGAAATATATTTATTTTAAAATGGTGCATATTTACTTCACTGTGGAATTCCATTACTATTTCGGTAGAGATAATTAGAAATCCATGTGAGCTGTTCTTTTTCACTAGAGAATCTTTCCACGGGAACATGTGGTATAAGTTGAAGCATCTCATTCCACCTCCAAGACTTCTGTGAGGTCCTTTGGTGTGAAGTGATGTCATTGGCGTTTAGCTTGCATTACGGCAAGTGGGGGTGGTGTGGTAGTGCAGTCGTTAGCGCTGCTGCCTCACAACATTAATCCCAAGTTCGGTTCCCGGCTCGGGTGCCTTTCTGTGTGGAGTTTACATGTTCTCTCTATGTCTACGTGGATTTTCGCTGGATACTCCGGTTTGATCCCACCTTCCAAAGACACGCTGCTGCCTAGGTCAATTTGCCTGTTAAGTAACTTTCCGCAAAAACGTGTGCCTTGCGATGTGTTTGCGTTATATCCTGGGTATAGTTCCACCTTGCGCCCTATGTATGCCGGAACAGGCTCTGCCCCCCCCGCGACCCAGGACAAGTTTAGGCAGATGCTGATACTGAACTGAAAGGCAAGTGGTCCCATGGCTATGCCTAAAATGACTCGAGCATAGTTCGTGCATTCTTTGTCATGCAGTTGCCCAAACAAGTGATGTCGTGATTATTCAGCTGGAGTTTAAACGAGGATGATTAAATGAGCAAGTCATCATTGTGCGTGTAATCAATCACCGTCCCATCCTTCGGTTGGCCCTGATGGTGTTTGTCTGACCTCGTGGTCCAAGTGGCAAACCAAGGTCTAAACTATGGCTTTCAGACAGCAATTGTTTGGCGGTGGCCTTGTGAGTGTCGTCATCCTTTCAGGATGATTGTATTGCGTTATTGATTGACTTCTTTATTAACCGATTTGATCAGTCACCATTATAACCAAGGGCACTAATGGGTATACCATCCATCTGTTTCATCGTTTTGCAATTTGCATCACAATTGGAAATGCTCAGGAAAACGTCATGTTATGCATATTTAAAGTTCAAATTTGTAAGTGAGGTTTTGATATTGTGCTTTTTGATACACTGTAGCTCATGAAATTTCTCTTTGAAGGGTTTAAGTGACCTTGGTGTGCAAACACAGCTGCTTAAAAGACGTTTGTCTGAAATCCCATCAGTATGCGTGAGGGTTTGCTTTTAAACATCAATTAAATTATTCTTTATTATTTTCTCCGTCCGTTTTATTTAGCACAGTATATAAATAGCGCAGCTTACGTTGTTGTTCTCTGATATAGAAGCATTTTCAATGTTTGGTTCATACACATTTTAAAAAAAAATATGCTGGTTAAAAAAAATCACCCACGCGGTTTACGGAGAGGCACCCTGGGACATCTTTGTGATTTATATTCCTCACGAGGCAGCGTCTGGCTATTGCCACCGAATGTGTGGTTTGAGATTATAACGGCTGTTCTCAAGGTCTTGTTTATTTCATTTTCTCAATTTTAATGGCCTTTGGGCTTGTATAAAAAAAAGCACGATACTACTACAGCCCTTGAGCGTGTCTGTTAAAACTCGTCGCCAACAAAGCAGTTTTCGTTGTTATGTATTGAAAATACTGACATTACCAATCCACAGTTTGCTTATTTAACGGGCAAGCTTTAAATAGCATAGATGTAACGATGTCTTTTTGATGAGTCATTTTAAATGAAATGACAACAATATTTTGGAATATATTTTTTTCAGTTCATGTACTTATTGAGCATTGTTTAGTTTTAATTAAAATCGCTATATTTAACGTGTTATTAACCACACAGTTAAATGTACTATATTGATGGCGTCAGCAAGAAGGTCCCGGGTTCGAGTCTCTCGGCTCCGGTGCCTTTCTGTGTGGAGTTTGCATGCTCTCCCCGTGTCCGCGTGGGTTTTCGCCGGGTACTCCGGTTTCCTCCCACAGTCCAAAAGCATGCTCCTGGATAGGTTGATTGGCTCGCAGACTAAAATTGTCCCGCAATGCCCGGCGATGGACCGGCGTCCCGTCGTCGGGTGTATTCCTGCCTTACGCCCTGTGTTTCCGGGATAGGCTCCGGCTCACCGTGACCCTATATAGGATTAAGCGGTTTCAGATAATGAGATGAGATGTAGACTACATTAAACTTTGGGGAAATATTAGCAAGCTGGTATTCGTATATATTACATATATGTTATTTATTGGTTATAGATTCTACATTTTACCACGTTTTAAAGTAAATTAATTGCATAGCCATTGTTCTCTACAACTGCATTTGGCTGTGCACTAATTTGTGGGCTGTTTTGAAACCATTACCATGAACAACCGTTATGGATTATTTGTTCTCATCCTTCACCGGCAGTTTAGCTTGAATAAGAGTCATGAGTTAGTTGATCAGCAGGAAGTGGGTGGTGGGGTAAAGTGTGGGTGCAGCCACGTCTCCCAAGATATCTACTCAGCATGGAAGAGTAGGCCGAATACCATCTGGAGCTGCCCCTAGTGGAAGTTCTTTCACAGGTGGTGGTGTGATGAAGCCATTGCAGAGCTGCACCTTTACCCAACAAGACGACTATATGGTACAGTAATGGTCTAAATATCATCCCGGGGAATTTCATTGGGAGCATTGATAGTGCTCTTATAATGGGTGTGATTTGACATGAAGCAGGGAGTATACTGCCACAGAAAACATACACATTCTTTGAGCTTGTTTTTTCGATGTCTCTATGAGCATTTGACATTTTTGGTTGCTTTGGCTGACCTTTTTCTGTCTGCTTTCAAGATGTGATGGGTTCATTAGGCAATGAAATATGGCATCTCTAATAATTATGATAATAAGAATTAGAACTGATTCAAAGTTAAACAACTCTCGTGTAGTATCCTAAAATGTGAGCGGTTTAAAAAAAATGCACCAGCCTGTCAAAAAATGTAAAACTAAATTAATTATGCACTATTCCATACAGTTGTCATGTACATACTAAAATAAGATTAAAGGATATTTTTTGCACCCTTAAAATGTTGACGAATGTAAATCAGCTGTCTTAATCCGTCCGTAGCAGCTTCCAAATAAGCAGAATCTATTGCTTAAGGCCACACTTTTTCCTTGATGGACAAAGTCACTTGTTCTACTTCAATGACTCTTGAATTCGGCTTTTATTTTTGGCATCAATTACGAATTCATTTTCTGCAAATAAAGTTATGCTGCTTTGGCCAATATATGCAGCTATGGTATAGCTGTTGTGCAATGCTGCTGGAGCACGTCTTATTGAATTACCTCAACACTTGCACGGATGCATGTCGAAAAATAGCAAAGACTTTCACTTGTTATTCATAACGACACTGGTGGCGGTTCAATTTGTTAACCCATACATGGGATACATGTAACCATTTAATTTGTAAGCATTTCTAAAACCTCTATTCTTTTGATTCTGCTGGTTCGTTATTAGTTTGTTGGTGCAACAGAAGACTATTCGATGCATTATTTAGGATCTTATATATGCATTCGTTTATAGCCATGTTTTTAACTGTTTACCATCATTTGCGCCTGCATGTTATTACAGTTTTCAGATTGTGTACGTGAAGTGAATTTGTTTTATTTCACGTATTTATACATTTCCATCTTTATTTCGTTGATGGAAAATATCATAAATCCCATTCACGTACTGTATTTGTTTATTACCCTAATTATACGTAATGTAAGAATATTAGGTTAGCACGCAGTTGGAAAAGGGGTGGTATTTAGAGGAGGTATACAGGATGTTGATTGGCAGGTCACACACAGTTTGGTTAAATGTCAGTAATCCCGTTTTTTCCAAGATTCTTTGTCAGCTTGGAAGTCTGAGCCAAATGCCCTCTTGAGGGGCAGTCTCTGGAGCTCACTTTGGCACAGATCCTTCCACTGGCAAAGGTGTGCCACTTTACTATCTGCACTATGGGCTGAATACACATGCACCAATTGTGTAGTACATTTAAAAAATGCTTTGTTATTTTGAGATTAGCTAATCACACGGATGAGGGCTACACATGCATGTGGTCTATATGTGTCATTTGCAGATTGTTGATAAATTTTCTGATTACAAAATATCTGTGAATAACAATGAAATAGTCTTTCTGATCTTCACAGCTCTATGTATGATTATTGCTTTCAAAAGCTGCTCGTTTGGGATAGCCGCCGTGTTGAGGTCTCTTTTCTCCATCGCGACTTATCCCTCCCACATGGGAGGCATGAGGATGCCTGAATGCAGTAATCTGTAATTTCAATAAAGAACATAATGGGGTGTACCTTTCGGCACAGTAGTTTAAATTATGGCCTCACAAACACACACTTGTGTGCAGTATCATACACACTACAGTACTTTATTGTTGCTGACTTGCCGTTGTTGACGTGCCGTTCTCTCCGCAGCTTTGTGCAGCGCTTTGTGACCCTCGGGTGAAAAGCGCTCTATAAATGCAATTATTATTAATTATTATTATTAGATACAACGTTAGCGCATTTTTTTGCACGATAGCAGTGGCACAGTTGTTAGTGCACTCCACTATGGACTTCAGCAACCTAAATTTGATTCCTAGTTAGTTTTGGAGGTGAGTATATTGCTTAGTTTATCCTGTGACTGCATTGCATTCCTCGATACGGATGCACTGGCTGGTGTGACGGCACATGGATTTGATTCAATTTATATAAGATTTTAAGAGAGGAAATGTTTTCTAATTAGTCTATCAATCCTTGGAATTACCCTGCATTTTGCATTTCTCAATGCAGATGCAGTGTGACTGATCTGTATGGCAAAAACCAAGCACACTATACAGAAATTAATTTCGATATGATTTTAAGAGAGAATGACATCTTGCACTTTTACAACAATCCAAGTGTTTAGCTATTGCTATCTGACCCTGTGCCATGTCCAATATAAATTATCAGATGTGTAACCGCTTACTTTGTGTTTTGGCAAAACGGTTTGAGTTGTAAAATGCTTTGAATAAACTATTTGGATGAAACTGCACAACTTTTCCCCCATTTCGCATCCAGAGGAGACCTTGATGCCACAAAGAATGTGTGGAAGATTTCAGAAAGTTTTTTCCGTTCATGTAATGGTGCAGATGGAATACTAAGCATGTTACGTAATGCACTTATGCTGCTTTTGCCATTGCCTTTTTGGGAAGTATTTCTGCCAGTCGACTCCTGTGATAATACGATCTGCATAAGGGTTAAAGTGACACATTAGATAAAGGCTCTCAATTGAACATTTTTGAATGCCTGTATTGGCATAAATTAGCCGTGTTATTTAATATAGCCTGTGATTGTTTAAAAAAGTCACTTTTGTGTTATATTTAGAGAAATGCCCACCTGCGTGCTTTGTTACTGTTAGCCCTTTCACCACCACTTGCACTTGAGAACTGTGTATTAACTCAAGTACATTTTGCATAGTTGCGAAAGTGTCAACAGCGTCATCGTTAGCCTCGGTCAATCCACTGCTGGATAAAAGTCTCCCTACAACATCATCACCTTCACAGTTCTGCCTTGCCACTGTCTCGCCGTGCCGGTCCTACTACTCAGCAGATGCTGTTGGATCATCTTAATGGTGGTCGCCCTGCCAGGCTCGTTCTCTTCTTTGGCTGCTATTTTGTTACTAGTCTTGTTCATCCACAATCTTCCCGTTTTCTGGTGTTGTGTCCTGAAAAATATAACTCCCTCTTCTGCCAGCAAATGTGACTGCTTAGTATTCTGTAATTCACCGCTCGTAATTCTAGAATATTGCTTCCAGTTGCATGTGTCTGTATTTTTGTGTGCACACTTTTTAGGTTTTGTTTAATGAGATTTATTTTTCACTAAGCATACACTGCCAGCTTTGACATTTAATTAGAAACATATTTAGTGACAACAGAAATGGAAGATTAAACTAAACATTTGAGAGTATGCTCTATTATGATTGCTTTCCAAAGCTGTTCTTTTGGGATAGGCATGTCGAGTGCTTCCTCTCTTCACGACGTCTTGCCTTGAACGTTGAATGCATCCTCAGCTGTTCTGAGTGTCGGGATACCTGACGATACCTCGAAGATTCATTCTAAGACACCTTTGGAAAAAAAAACCCATCAACATCTGACTTGTTATTAGCAGTAACTGTGAAATGTAATGAGAAGGCTTAGATTTTAAATACAAATCTCATCATTAATTGAATGATAATGCTGTGTAATAATCAAAACTGTTGTAAGTGATTTTTTAAATAAATGCAGGAGTCACAGTGCCGAGTCAGTACTACACGTCCTGTCACTAATCTGCGAGAACACAGCAGTATTCAAGTCCCAAGAACACATGGTTTTAATTAGGACTTTTTGCTTTATAATCGTTGTTCTATTCGTTATATAAATGCTGGTGGGAGTTGTTTATACCCAGAGAATATTTAAAATCTACCCACTGGCGTTGTCGGTATCATTGTTGTAAACTTTTGGGAAATAAATTTGTCATTGAATGTGGGGGAAGAAATTGGATGTGTTTGCCAAAAAAATATCGATCGTCAATGCTTGTTGCTGATCTTCCTGAGGCAAGTTCTTAGTTCATAGCTCAGAGTTGTATTAACTTCCCCACAACCTCTGTTACTGAAGCAGGGCCAAATGATACTGCAATGTGCATTTATTGTATTGACATGTAATCACTGCCAAAAATAATAATTTGGAGGTGGTGTGTATGTAATCCAGTAAATCTCAAAGCAATTGAATGGCTAGATCCCTTAGGAATGCATCTGTAATTGTTGCTCTTCAAAGAATACTGTGTTTTCTTTTCTAAACATTTGGTGATAGTGCCATTTATCGCTCACATTACTTTTAATAGAAGTACCCCATACGTTATAAAAACACTTGCTCCGAAAATCCAATACTTTTACCATGATGTATAGTGGAATAGATTATTTAAAAAAAAGTGTCCCAGTAATTCTTTGGGTGCGCATTCTAAAAATATGTTCTATATATGTACAAAAATCAATGGGAAAACTTGCAGCTGGGGCACAGTTAAGTGGAAGAATGCTGCAGCTGTATTTGAAGCGATTATTTGAAGATGCATAGGAATTTGCATTCATTAAGCAAATCTGGTTGCCCGCTTCAGGCGCGCGCCTATTTTGTCCTACAGCAGCCAGCTGCATAATTAAGGTAATGGTAACGGGTAATCACCACTCTGAGTCGCGAGCGGTGGGTTGAGAGACCTTTACATTCTCAGTGTACAGAGGTAGAACGTGTCTATAAGTCGGTAAGCACAGGCTCTTGAGCTACTGCCAAATATATCTTGCCAGGATTTGTATTGTTATTATTAATTATTATTTAGCAGACGCCCTTATCCAGGGCGACTTACATCATTATAGAGGTGTAATGAGGAAACCACAGAGTGGCGAGGGGAAGGCAGCCATGCATTCAGCCGGTGCCAGTGATTCGTCAGGAACTCTTAGGCTGTGATACCATATTAATGATGGACTAGGTTGATTTAATTTGAACGGGCTTCTAGATGTGTAAGCGTGCGTATACAGAATAGGGGCACTAAAAAGTAATCGTTAATAAAATACATCTTTCTCTTCACGTCACTATTGCCATCACTGTATTGACTATGTGTAGCTCTCTTTAATGGTAAGATGTATGTGAACACTGTTTTTGGTTAGCTCATTTAGAAATAGCGTCCTTTATATAATTAGTGTTTTTTTCATTGTTTACATGTTACGCGCGTAGGTTGGTTTTTTTTTCGGTACATATTTTCCTCCACAGTGTTCATATTTCTTAGATTTGGCGGACGAGCAGCAGCCTTTTGACAAACCGTGTCCAATTGCAATGAGAGCAGGCGCGCTCGGCGGCGTTGCATTTGCTTCGTCCGTGCAGCCGAGCGCCAGTTGGTGTTTGTAGACGAAGCCAATGCACGCGTCGCAAGTGCGACGAGAAGAAGAGGACGGAGCAGAGGACGGAGGGGGGGGGAGCAGAGAACGATGGAGGTCCCCACCGCCGCCGTGATGCTGCTGACCGCAGCGGTCGCTGGGCGTGGTTCGCTAAGTAACGGGTACCTGCTCGAGCTCATGTAGCCGCACCGCACTCCGCGGGGTTGAAACCAACCGTGGTGGGAGAGAAGGGAAATATAAAAAAAACCCCGAGCGAGGAGAGGGAGAGACTGGGGAGGCTGCTTTTATTCTCCGCTGCTCAAAGGAAGGGATTATTTATTGCTTAAACCTTGGGTGAGTAGCGCCGCTTTGTGCCATCCTTTGTGCGCGTCTCACTCAGATTGATGTATACCTCGCGTTGTGTCCCAGTTAATTTTTTTTTAAGAACTATTGTCTCTATTTGTACAGAGGAAATCATTTTTTGTGAGTGTTTTTTTTCTAAATGCACAGAAATTTTATTGCAATTTGTACTTGATTATACTTCTTTGTTTTGGTTTATTGTGTTTTGGGTTGTTATTGGCTTTTTTCTATCGCGAGTTATGTAATGCCAGTTTTATTTTTAACTTAGAGGCTGCTTAGATATACACGTGCTGTGTAATACTGCAGAAGTGTGAAGAATTATACACATGAAGTGCTTCCTTTTTTCGTGGAAAATGTTGGCCCATCTAGCTCAACATATAGTGGTGTATTATGTGCGTGTTTAAAATCTTGTGTTGTGTACGAAGGTTACATTTTCAGATGAGATCGCGGTGCATTCAGTTTGAACCTGATGCAGACGAGCTTGGAAGTAGTTAACGCTCAGAAAATTGGTGTCAGAGGTTGTGTATAGTGTTTTAAAAAAAAAAAACCCCGAGGCAACTACAGCAAGGAGAGCCATGGCATAAATGCATTCGCCCTTGCGTCCCCTGCTGAACCAGGCACATTGTGAGAACCCAAAGTCTGCAGAACCTGCAATTCGGGCCGCTTTAATTATCACCTCTCGAGGGTCATTTACGGTTGAATACTGCCACAGCTGCTAGTCGTGAGATTTTATAAACTCTTGTAAAAATTGTATTATAGAGGCTCTCTTTCTTCAGTCCACATTGAGATTGAAAATTTCAAAACAAATGAAACACAAATGTAGAGTTTATATGTTTACTATAACGTGTTAGCAAACATGTGAAAAATTGTGTCCTTGATTTGAGCAGGGATTCTCATCTCATCTCATTATCTGAAACCGCTTAATCCTATATAGGGTCACGGTGAGCCGGAGCCTATCCCGGAAACACAGGGCGTAAGGCAGGAATACACCCGACGACGGGACGCCAGTCCATCGCCGGGCATTGAAGGACAATTTTAGTCTGCGAGCCAATCAACCTATCCAGGAGCATGCTTTTGGACTGTGGGAGGAAACCGGAGTACCCAGCGAAAACCCACGCGGACACGGGGAGAGCATGCAAACTCCACACAGAAAGGCACCCGAGCCGAGAGATTCGAACCCGGGACCTTCTTGCTGTGAGGCGTCAGCGCTAACCACTGGGCCACCGCGCCGCCTGAGCAGGGATTGTTATTGTTAAATGTTCGTATACTGTTACAGGTTATCAATGATTGCATGTTTTCAATGTTGAGTTTGAAGTTTTGTAAAAATGAGATGAACTTGTGGTGCAGCCAGTCAGCCATCTCGCTGCACTGAAGTAATATGCTTATATATGACATCAGTGATGATTAGGCCACGATGACTAACTTGTGAGATATGTGTAGCTGAAAGGTTTGGATTTGTCATCGCCGTTGAACATGTGCAGTTTAAATATTTATCCAGTGTGTTGTAATGCATGGGTCTAGCCAACGCACGAGAGCAAGATAACTACCCTCCAGGGGCTCCATCTGAGGCCCTTCTCCTGCAGTGGTGTGAGCAAGAAATTTCAGGGCTGTACCTGTATTCAGTTATAGTGCTGGATTGTGCATTGTTGTGGCTTGAGTATTGTCCATGATAATTAGAGGCTTATAGTACAGGGGCGGCACGGTGGCCCAGTGGTTAGCGCTATCGCCTCACACCAAGAAGGTCCCGGGTTCGAACCTCGGCTCGGGTGCCTTTCTATGTGGAGTTTGCATGCTCTTCCCGTGTCCGCGTGGGTTTTCGCCGGGCACTCCGGTTTCCTCCCACAGTCCAAAAAACATGCTGCTGCATAGGTTAATTGGCTTGCGGAATAAATTGCCCGCAGTGCCTCGTGGTGGACTGGCGTCCCATCGTGGGTGTATCCCTGCCCTGCACCCTGTTGTCTGCTGGGATAGGCTCTGGCTCACCGCAACCCTGTACAGGATTATGCGGTTCTGACAATGAGATGAGAGGTGAGCTTATAGTACAGCAACGTTGTAGCATTTTCTTATTTTTGGGCTAAGTCTCTCGTACGTGCAGAAAGTGTACGTTGGTAAATGTCAATTTAAACGTTTAATAAATCTTTAGCATCAGTCACTGGTTTGCCTAGCCGAATCTTGTGTAGATTTTAAAAGTCAAATTTGGCTTTGATTTTACGTATGTATTTAAGTACTTATAACAAAGTATTTATATATATATATTACTCCATGGATTACATTAGTTGTTATACTGATAATATAACTGTAGGGAAACTTCAGCTATTTTATCGATAATGTGATGTCAATTGTACCACGGAAAAAATCATCTCCTATACGGGTATGCAGTTTCGATTGAGTCGAAATAAAAACTACTATTATAATGATGTAGGTTTTCACGGCTCGATGCATGATGATTGCTTCGAAAAGCTGCTCTCTCGGGACAGCCGCGTCGATCGCTCCCTCTCTCCTCTCCTCGCGACGTTTCGCCTCACACGTTAGAGGCATCCTCAGGCAGAGTATGTGTGTGAAGTGCCTGTTGCTCCTTTATATATTGAAGTCAGTAATGCACAGATATAGAACTATTAGGTGTGGACATCAGAGGGGGATCGCCAGGTATGTGAGAGGTTTCTTTCATGAGATGCAAATGAGGGGACTAGCCACAGACAAAGCAGGAGGGGGTTATCGCAGTTCCGTGGTGTGAATAAGATAAGGAGATTAGTGTGAATGTGATTCAGATGTAGACCTCACACAACAAAAGATGACTCGACACATGCATAGTACCCGCATATATAAAGGAGCAACAGGCACTACACACACATACTGCGCCTGAGGATGCCTCTAACGTGTGAGGCGAAACGTCGAGAGGAGAGGGAGCGATCGACGCGGCTGTCCCGAGAGAGCAGCTTTTCGAAAAATACTATTATTGAAATTCTAAAAAGCATTGTTATCTGCTAACCTACCCGATTTGTTTAATAGTGTACTTATATACTCCTTCCGTTAAATGTATGCAATGTTTTAAAATGTTATATAATTTAACAAACAACACAAGTGCATCTCCACGGAGTGCTTCTCAATATCCAAAGGGCAGTGCAGAAAATGGAGACAAAGTAACCATGAATAATTAATGAAGTTAATTCTCACGAGCTACACCATTTTAGTGCGAAGGTTCAGCTTGTTTTTAACAATTTAGTTTGTTCTTTGAACAAGTATTTGGCTTTTAACTCTCATCTCATCTCATTATCTGAAACCGCTTAATCCTATATAGGGTCACGGTGAGCCGGAGCCTATCCCGGAAACACGACGGGACGCCGGTCCATCGCCAGGCATTGCGGGACAATTTTAGTCTGCGAGCCAATCAACCTATCCAGGAGCATGCTTTTGGACTGTGGGAGGAAACCGGAGTACCCGGCGAAAACCCACGCGGACACGGGGAGAGCATGCAAACTCCACACAGAAAGGCACTGGAGCCGAGAGACTCGAACCCGGGACCTTCTTGCTGTGAGGCGTCAGCGCTAACCACTGCGCCACCGCGCCGCCCTCGTGACTCGCTAAAATTCTTGAATGATATTATACATTTAGGTATGCAGCATGTTATATATTTTTATGATAGATTTGCTATCCACGAAAGAAAATCTCAGACACCTGCATTTGAAATGTAATTTTACGGCTGATATGATGTGAACTGAGTGATGTATAGGGATATAACGATCCTCGTATTAATCCATGGCATCCCCACGGGATGCTGCCGCCTGGTAACGCAGAATATTATGTTTAACAAGCCTAACTGCTGGTCATAGCCAGGAAGTTGAAACTGGTCCAGAGTTTGCTTGCTTAAACAATTACTTCAATATTACATTTGGTCTGGATAGACAGTAGGACAAAACATAGATTGTTTTTGTGGAAACTCAGGATGGAGGTATGTTTACTTATGCTTAGTAATGCAAATTGTAAATCAAACTTAATAATATGTTCAGCCATGCTATTAATGTAAACGCGTTAATTCATATCATAAACTGCATAAGCCTGTGATTGCTGGGATAGGTCATTGTAAAGTGGCAGCCTAACCCGGCAGGTGCAGGGCATGTTATACTAATGATGGGGCACCAGTCCATCGCAGGGCATCGGGCCAATTCACCTGAGTACGATGTAGGTAGAAAACCATGGCTTACGGCAAACGCCCATGTGGAGATAAGCATAAAAGGCAATCTCCACGCAGGAAAGCATTCGGCCGGGAATCAAAGCTATGAAGCAACTGAAGCGAGATGGAAAATAATTAATTATTGCGATTAATCATGGACGTGAATCACAAATATATATTGAATCCCTCGGGATAACTCCAAGTACTGGATGTATCAAAGTTGTCAAGCGCTATCTGCTTATGATCTGATGTGCAAGGGAGCCGTATCTGGTTGCAGAGCAGATCGTTGTTTATACATTTCTGTTGGGTGGTGTTGGAGTAAAAGTGGGAGTTACACAGAGATGGTGGGGAGCTGTAAGAAAAATGTGCTTGAAGTTGAAGAAAACATTCAAAAAATGCATTTTAAAATCATTTGAAAGCTCGTGTGCAAGCTGCATTTTTTGTTTATCTCTCTGGGCAAAGAAGGAATTTGAAAAAAAAACTATGAAAGGGTCAGAAGTTTTTTTCACTCGTCTAGAGCAGGTTACGTTTAATACTCAATTTGCCACCAAGTCTTAGCGCGAAAGCAAGGTAGTCAGTTACATCTTTGTACAAGAGTACAGACACAAAGCAGGAAAAAAGTTAAAAATAGAAAAAATAGACATTCTACAGAGCACTTTATGAAAAGCGCTCTATAAATGCAATTATTATTATTATTATATGGGACAGTAAATATGGGTCTCGTGCCGGCACTGTGCGGGGAGTCCACCAAAATCCAGCGTCAAAGTGGACCCCAGTGCTGTCGCAAGGTGCTTTGCTGATGGGGATTTTTGTGATTCCCAAAGTGCCCGAGGTATAGGTGGCAGCGATTGAAATCTGAATCCTCAGAATTGTGTGTGGTGCTACATTTGTGGACAGTAAGTGAATGATCGCGTTATATTATAACATAGCTATTCGTGTGTCACGTTTAAAACCTCTTCGGTAAGTACACAGAAAACATATATTATAAAAGCTTGCAACCAGGACTGCATATATACCTTTATTTTGCTTGCTGCTCAACTGCTTGGTTATAACCTAAGGTTTCAATCACAGCGTTGTGTGGACCAAAGTTGTGTTTTCATTGGGGATTAGTAGAATTAGCAATGTGCTCTTGTAATGAGCTCATTTAATGGCACTGAACAGGAGTGAGTTCAATGGACCATCTGCATTGCATTAGTACCTCTACAAGAACACGTTCCAAAATGTTCCTGTACAGCTAAAGACATTTAAATGTATTTTTACCCTCAAATAGATATCAGTATTGTCAAATTAATTTGTTTGTAAAAGTCCATCGTTTCCTATTCATCATAGCTGCCACTGTTCATGCACATTGGTTTAATCTGTGGTCATAAAATCATTATTTGATGAAATAAAAACATGCATTCTTTTTTATATTGGAATTTAAAGATTATTAGTTTACAAAGTGGTTATGGTTTCATTCTTAAATCATGTGCAATCTTGGTTTCCATTAAATATTTTTTTCTGCAAATAAAAATCCTGTACCAGAATGGCGGTTTTCAAGTGGAACGAAATGCAAGCTGGGCTGCCTCTGTTCTGCTACCTAATGGGGGATGCCATTATAGTTTTGCCCAAAGAAGGTGAGAGAGAGAATACTGTCGTCTAAATTGTCCTCATTTATATGTCTAGACAGTGAAGTCTTTTAGACACAGCAGCCTTGTGGTAAGAGGAACAAGTATAAGACATTCAAACCTTGACTCATGCCCATTGAATTCTAACGTGTGGTTTGGAGTTTAAGAAATATGCCAGGGAAACCGATCAATCCGTTATTAAATGTTGTAAAATCACTAGTGCCTTCTGATGCATATTTCTGCGAAAAAAAGGCAGCGATGCATGTGGGATTTTTTTGCTCAAGATCAACACAGAGCAAAGGTCTTCAAGATCGATCAACTTTATTGTCATCTCATCCGTATACAGAGAAACGAAATTACGTTTTTCATGGTCCCCAGTGCAAATATGAAACTTGCACATGCACGTTAATTGGCTTTGTTTTTCATCTGCGTTGAAAGTCACGAATTTTCTATTAACGAGTTGTTTGTTGTAAATGGCATGTTTTTAATGCACATACAGCGTGTTTCCTTTCATTGCTTTCAGTTTCTTTTCCTACAGCCTTGCATCCCTTCCTCAAAAAAGGAAACTCGCAAACTCCTGCATAGGTTATTATGATGCTCCCTGCACATGTTTTTCATAGAGTAGATTTTGTTGACATTTGATGTATTCATAAGAAGTGTAGAATTTCATAATGACGAAACAATACAGTTTTCAATCAGTGTAGGCGACTATGACATCGGTGTGAAACATCGACATTGCTAAGCATGCGCATTAAAATCACACCGAGACAAAACGAGAAACACATGAATCGGTAGTAATTGCAATTCAGATATCATTTTACAAATAAGAAAATTAATAGTTTTAGGCACAACACGTGGCTATATTGGATAACAGCTGATGGAATGGCAGCCTAAGCAGAGGAGTGAGTGCAAGAGACGACCGCCGCAGAGATGGAGAGCTGGGATCAATCCAGGCGCAGATGTGAGATGGGTGGTGGACTGTGAGAAATGGCCGTGCATTGGGGGGGGGGCCTTCATCCAGCAGTGAGTAGACAATAGCTGCTCATTTTGAATCACATTTGCTGTGTATATAAATTAAATGTATATAAAATGTATTTCCTTGTGGTAGTGTTGAAATGGGCAAATGGCTTTGTGGAGCTCTGCCTCAAGGCATCTATCATTGGCAAACATTCATTTGTCTGCCTGCGACACCTGGCACTCCCAGATGGCTCAACCCTGCATAGCTCCAGGCCTTTTTATGGCTGCGCAGCCAGTGTATGTGTGTGTTTGCGAGCGTACGTACACAATACTGTACTGTGTTTACACAGGTATGTCCTTAATCTAATGACATGTTCCGCATTGTACAAAATATTTTAACTGAAGCACAAACTGCGGGTCTTGACCTTAGTAGCGTGTGAAAGGATGTTGGCAGGGTTTTGACGTTTTAAAATTCAACTGGAATGTGAGGAACAACTTTTTTCGTGAGAGATTCCTATTGTTTGAGCAACGATAAGTAGGTAAATCCAAATTGCACAAAAACGGTTGCCTTTCTGCACGATCAATGGGTGGTTCAGGCTCTATCTGCCATTGCCACAATTGACAAAGTGAATAAAGCCTTTCTTTATCTATGTTGTTTTGTATGCCTTCAAGGCATGGCATTAATCATCTACCAGTGCTGATAAGCACTGGTAAGACATAGGAACCAAGACCTCCCTGGCCTTGCTGCAGAAGAAAAGACCTTAAAAGGCTCTTTTGGAATTTAAAATAGACAAAGTAATTCTCTCGTTGTACTTCTCTCGTAACACTGTTGGGTAAGGTATGACAGACATGCATCCTTGCAGCCAACACCACGGACTGCACAACTGCTGTGCATTCCTAATTTGATTTCTCAAGGAATTCTGTCTCGATGTGTGCCGAAGTGCCAGTATCAGCATGTGGTTTTGTTGCAGTGTGTGCTATAAGTGCTGATGCCAAGTACCACAGGCAGAAATTGCTAAGCTGATCTACGTATGCCAACTGCTGCCACAGTCAATGTGCTTTCAGAGAAGCTTGGTAAATGTCAAGGTGCAGTCTTGCAATTGCATGCTCTCACTTGTGGCAAAAGGGCCTTGTACTAGAAGTAGGTCTTGAAAATCCCTGCAGAGGGTATTTGGTTAAATCTTGCACCCTGTGAAAAAGTCTGCTAATACGTGGGAGAAGCCACACTTTACTCCACAGCATGTGACCTGCAGATGGATGGTGGACAGTTCGGAGCATTTAAGAAATTTGCCGATCAGTTCAACTGCTACTTCAGAATATGAAACCAGTGACCTCTAAATTGCAAGTCCAGCATCACAATATTACACTGTGGCAGTATCCCTTTGTAGAGTGTACGAAAGCTATCGTAGGATAAACGCTGCATTGACTTTTAATCTATCGGTTAGGGCAGCTATGACTTAAATGGGTCAATGTTTTCCATCAAACCCTACTTTGAAGACTATTACTCACTTTGGCAAAGTCATCATTTATCATACTCTTACCAAATATGAATCGGCTTCACAACAAAATCACTCACATGTCTGTTGAATGCCGCCATGCTGTTTCATATTTATAGTGGATAGCATCAGTGAGCTCTGCGGACAGAATACCAGTGTTGAGTCCAAGGGTCAACAATTTAAACCCGAACTTCGCTCCCGAGCTTCAGGGGTGGACACAGCTAATGAAAGCACTACGTCTTGTGGGGGCTGGTGTGCTGGTTAATGTGTTATGCTAAAAATGTTTTCGTAGCTGCCTTGCCTGAACAACAGAAATTAAATATATATCATGACTACATTGGCATTTGCATTTGAAGGGCGTATAGCAAGATATTTCTTGCTATTTCAAAATACTTCTCTTTGTAAGCATATTTTGAGTGAACCTTCAGTTATTAATGAGATAATGTTGGTGATTACTATGATTGTGAGAGTCTGGTAAACGAATTCACTCCTGATGCTTTAGGTTGTTTACATGCTTCTCATCTCATTATCTGAAACCGCTTAGTCCTATACAGGGTCACGGTGAGCCGGAGCCTATCCCGGAAACACAGGGCGTAAGGCAGGAATACACCCGACGACGGGACGCCAGTCCATCGCCGGGCATTGCGGGACAATTTTAGTCTGCGAGCCAATGAACCTATCCAGGAGCATGCTTTTGGACTTTGGGAGGAAACCGGAGTGCTCAGCGAAAACCCACGCTGACACGGGGAGAGTATGCAAACTCCACACAGAAAGGCACCCGAGCCGAGAGATTCGAACCCGGGACCTTCTTGCTGTGAGGCGACAGCGCTAACCACTGGGCCACCGCGCCGCCCTGTTTACATGCTTATACGACCATTATCGAGATGCTATTACTGCAGGTGATTAATCAAAACAATAATTTGTGGATGTCCCATTTTTATGTTTTGACCGGCTGCTTGGTAATAATCCTGTTTTTCTTCCAGGCTAGCCAAATTAATCACTTGGGCCACGGCGGAATAAGATGCATGTCAAAATATTAGACAATGCTGATGAAGGCTACGGCTGATAAAACATTTGAACTACGGAAGCTCTTCTGCTATCCGTGGTGATAGAAAGTTACCAATACTGCTGATTGTGTTATTTGTTGTTGTATCTGCATTTTTACTCCTTTTGTCCAGAGGGCGAAATATCGTAAATAATCTACAGTTGTTAGGATGAATTTGCCACGTGGCTCATCTTAGGCCCGAAACAATGCATGCATTGGGAAACAAAATCATTGCTATGCATCATGGGTAAGAGTGTGGATAATTGCAGATAATAGGAAGAAATAGGGCTGTAAGTGTGTGGATTTTGTACAGACCTGACAGCGTCACAGGTAATAGGGCTGTAGATAAGAAGCTATCATCTGTAAATATAAAATACGCAAAATGATGATGAAGTAGTGCCACTTTTGATTATTGTACTTAGAGCTTTGATCTGATAGCCCAGAGCAGGCCACTGTGGGTTTGAATAGAGTCCTCGGTGTACGTCCACCACTGAGGTGAAAATATGGCAGGCGCATCATGCAGATGACAAGCCGACGGTCAGAGGTCAGATCAGCTCTACGATAGGTCCTGGTGCCAAGGACATGGACCCGCATCCGTTGTTCTGCCGCTATGTACTCCAACAGATGTTCTTGCACATGCACATATGCAGCACACGCGTACACGCAACACACGTGCCCAAACCAAACCCACACGGGTGACCATGTGGGTACACGCAAAGCGGTGTTGAAATTTCAATGTCTAGAAATAGGCCCCATATTTATTATAATTTGTATATAATGGAGAAAGTGTTTTCACATTATGTATGTCCATACTGAGGGAGCCGGGGTTGAATCATTCATAAGCGTCGCTTTTATCCGCAAAACCCCGAGGCTTATTTCAGTTTTACTTCCCACTTTTTATTATTATTCAGAACGTTAAGACTTATTTTTCTTTATTTGTCCTTAATAGATTTATGGTCATTATTTTACTTAAATTATATATTGTGATGTTGTTGACATGCCATTCTCTCCATAGCTCTGTTCTTGTGACCCTCGGGTGAAAGGCGCTGTAGAAATTAAAATATTCGAATTATTATTACTTCCTGAACAAGTTGTTTTGCACTGTTGTAGACCCAGCTATGTGTAAGTATGGTAAAACATGACCAGCACGACATCGGAGGTCCTTATCCAGAAGTGAACTGCAAAGTATTGCTGTTATATTAATAACATATTTAATGTGTTGATTTTTGGCCCAGTAATGGACACGTTGTTTGGGATTTTAAAATTTTACTTACTTTGTTAAGGCATTATTTCAAGCGGTTGATGATGAATTACCTGGCTGATAATGGATACAGTGCTAAATCCTGCAGGATCTGCATTCTCAAAAAAGCTCATTTGCCTACTCTGAGGAATATAAGTACTGACCCCTATTCTTTGAACTCACAACCAGGTTTATTTCATGGGAGGCATAGTAGACATATGAGCCTCTAGTTTTTCAATCAATGAACATGCCCAAGTTCACTGAGCAGAATGATCGTTTGCAACTTGGTACACATTACAGTTTTTAGAGTTCACACTGCAGTCTGTGCATGACGCCTCTGCTATGGCCGATGAGTATGGCCAATTTGCCTCCATTTTCAACAGATGTAACATGGCAACACGATATGGTGTAAATGCACAAATCAACCTCGGTGAAAACGACACAAGAAAGCCGCTGACCTTTTTTCTATCACAGTCGAGTGAACATGTTAGATCCCAGCGTTGATTAACATGCTAATGGTTGTGGAAATTTAGGCTGCCTTTTAATGTCAAATTTACAACTTGCTTTTGTGAAAAATGATGTGCAATGTTGAGTCATAGCAATGGTCCACTTTTATTTATACTGGTTTTATACAAATACAAAAAAATCCATTCACGCTCTCCATTAACACCTTACAGCAGAAAAAAATGTATAAAGAAAAGTGTTTCGTAGTCTATTATACATCTTTGGTCGTACAGCACTGTTAACAATGAATATGATGAATATGTTCTTATTGTGTTTGCGCCAACAGAGTGGCATGCAGTTCTTTATTATTATTTTATTTTGCGTGGTCGCTATTGTTAAAGATTTGGTGCTACCTGTTTTACTAAAACTGAATTAATTTAATTACTGCAAAACATTCCACGTTCATAGAGCATCCTTTGCTGATGAGCCATGTTGGCATTATTATAATTTTAAACCCAGACTCCATTAGGTGGGGTCAGAACAGCTGCGCTTGTCACTTGTGCCAGGACGGGGTAATTCATTTTGAAAACAACACGATTAGGCTCGGCCATCCTTAAATGAGATCACTTATGGTATTTTGCGTGCACTGCAACGCCAGTAACAGCGGTGGCTTGATTATGCATGCACACATTTACAGTGTCTGCGTAAATGGAGACGTAAGATTAATGGCACAATGCCATAGCCAGCCTGCATGCTCGGTGATTGTGTCTGAAATTCCACCAAACATGGAGGGCTTGCATTGTTTAACAACATTGTGTCTTTCGCTTGTAATAGTCATGCGGTCGTCTGCATTTTGGGATTTAATTTTGGTAACAAAGCCTTGGCAATGTTAAGAGAATGCGTATGATAATAATAATTGCACTTCTTGAGCGCGTTTCATCCGAGGATCACAGAGTGCTGCACAGAGTTGTGGAGAGAACGGCATGTCAGCAACAATGACATAAAAACGGCAAATCAACAACAATCACGTTTTTTTAAGTAATGTTTAAGATAGCGGGTATTTTAATTCTTGGATCAATGGGGTTGAACAGATTTTTGGGCCAATGTGGCCGGTGGATCAGTTTGTCTTTACACCTTGATCACCAGTTCTGTCTCGTCACAGGGAGGTTTAATAACGCGCTAATGTCACATTCCCTTCTTCTCATGTAGATTCTTCCAGCCGCAGGGCTAAGAGCAAGCAATTGCAGGGCCTCACATCTATCTTTTAAGTTGGAGTCAATCTTATGCCCTATTCCACAATAGAGGAAAGGTTAATTGAAAATTGTTTTGGAATTGTGGTAGAGATGGGCGCATTGAGTAGCGCTGCTGTGAAGTTTGCAGGTTCACCCCATGTCCGCGTTGGTTTTCGCCATGTATTCTGGTTTCCTCCCACGTCCAAAGACACGCGACTGCTTGGGTTTATTGGCCTACTGAGTCAAAAGTAAAAATCCCCCCCCCCCACCAAGAAAAAAATGCCCTGCGATGTATTGGCGTCACATCCATAGGTATGGTCCCGCCTTGCGTCCTCTGCCGGGATAGGCACCGCTCCTCCCCACCCAACCCTGCATAGAATTAAGTGGGTATTGATGATGAAGACGATTGAGATGGAGTGTGCAGGATAAGGGTAGTGCAGCGCTTTAGGTCTACACCCAGAAGCAAACGAATGCACCTGTTTGCACGTCACTAATTGTACAAAAAAATAGTGCCCTTGATAGCGGAGAAACGCTGCACGTGACTCTCCCCAAAGAGCCCCACTGAAGAGCATTTCTCTTGATTACATTTTTACTGGAAAAAACAGTTGTGTTCAAGCAACGATTTCATGAATTAAGTGATGAAATGAACGTTTTCGTATGTCACATTCTTAATTACATTGCACAATAATTTGTGTGAATCATACCTAATCGCTTAACCACACGGGCCTTTGTGTGTGTCTTTAGATTTTACCTACCAGCTATGGGTAACAACATGCAGATGAGCACCACTGATATCGTTTGAGAGGCAAAGCAATTTGTTAATGCAAATGAGGTGAATTATAGGTAATCGTTTTCAACCCACGTAAAATAAATCGATTAACTCATTGTGATTGTACTTTGCAATTATCATTTACAGCTACTTTGCCTAACGTTTTCGAAAAACTGTGACAGTTGAGGCACGTAGAAATATTCTATTCACGCAAAAACAACGTACAATGATATGAATAATTATAAAGAAATAGCGTCACAATAGTGAGCAGCATCTAAAAAGAAATTTACGAAAATCCATCAGTAGCGCTGTACACAACAAATGTGTTTTTACCAAACCGAGTGCACAGGCTAGGAAATATCCAATGAGAACGGCTTGCCTTTATCTCGTATAGGTTAGGTTTGTTTTTCATCACTTCATAAAATGTGAGGGCTGTTGTACTTTTTCTGCCAAAATAATCCACGGTATGGAGAACAATAGTGTGTGGCTATGGTGAGGACGTTTCCATTAATAAAACTTCTGCTCCAGCGATTCGGGTAAAATTGGATGCTCCGCCGCTGCGGGAATGATATTAGGCTCGGCTATCGAGCGCGGGCCGTGCTGGAGGAGGCAACCCAGTGAACATTGCGTGTACCCGCCGCGAGATCGCATTGTGATGCCTCTGGCTTTAATTGCAGTGCCGCGGTACATTCATTTTACGGAAAACTCTTTTTCTATTCATGAGCGTGTGTGATTCAAAAAACAAAATGCAGTTGTACAGCATGTGTATGCAAAAGAATACAAATTAGGAGAGTCATTTTCAGAGAGGAATTGGATGTTCCTTGTAATGTTACACGAATGCATAGGTGTTACGTTATTCATTTGGAAGTAAATTTCACAGGATCAGAGTGTTGTGATATTGTTACAGAACATTGTGTGACAATTTCTTTATATTGCTGTCCAAAAGTCAAGTGTACCTAAATCGGAATAGGAATTTCATGCTGCTACTGCATATTGTAAAAATACAGTTTTCTAAATGCAAATGATTTCGATTTTTTTTCTGGGGAAAGTTATAGCATTTTATTTAAATTATTTTATTTTTCCTCCATCCAAAGCATTGTGCATGTACGTTGTGGTTTCTAATGTGTTTTATTTCTGTCCCTCCCTCCCTCTCTCTCTCGCCGTTCGGCTTCCCAAATTAAATAATGTGGTGCCTGGGCGCAGCTGGGATGATGATAGTTCTATCAGCAGCGGACTAAGCGACACCATAGACAACGTGAGCACAGACGACATCCACACCAGCTCCTCGGTCGGCTCTTACCCCACGACGCCGGCTACAGCTCGCAGGAAGGGGGATGCCAAGGTGAGAACCGGGCACCGATGAGTTCCCTATCTATCTGAGAAATTGTCCTTAAGAACATCTCTTTTGGGATAATAATAATATTTGCATTTCTGGATAGTGGTGTCGAAGGCTAATATGTTAAGCCTTCAAAACCTACATCAATACCTATACATATAACATGCTGGTGTTTGCTGCCAATATTATAATTCACAATTTACTTTTCATTTAGACCAAGCTCTGATCTAGTCAAATTCGTACCGTAGGGCCTTCCTCCATCTGATGTTTGATTATGATTTTCTGTGTTATCATGTAAATCATCTGCACAGTTTGAGGTGGTGCAACGTTTGTGTGTGTCTAATTGCTAAGTTCGTTTGTTAGAATTGTTCTTTAATGTATTGGTGAGTTGAATCAATAGTAATTCGTGCCTTAAAGCAATTTAATTTATTTGTCTGGGATTGATAGAGGAGGTCTCGTCCGTCTAAGTCCATCCTTTTTGCTGCCTTGACGGCATCGCACCCGACCCTCACGCTTCGCCTTGCGGGTGCTGGGCCCACAAGCCTGCTCCACGTATCCATTTCGGGCTGAGCCCGACCCGGGTTACGTGGGTCACCCGGCCACCAGGCGCTTGCCGATGGACGCCACCCCCAGGCCTGGCTCCAGGGTTGAGTCCCGGTAACCCGAGTCTGGGCAGGGTTCTCGTGATCTTTTTTCGAACCATCATGAAGGTCTTTGGGTGGACCGTACTGAGTCTGGAACCTCTCCTCAGACCTGTTTGCCATGGGTGACTCTACCAGGAGTACTGGACTCCAGACAACATAGCTCTGAGGTTCATTGGAACACACAAGCCCCCCCCACCACGACAAGGTCCGATCCATTGGGGGGGGGGGGGTGAGGACACACATTTGGCCATGTTACTATGTTTAATCCAAAGTTATAATGAATCATAATTATTTTCTCTTGTTATTGTTGTCAACCTTTAACGTACCACTACTGACTAAATGCCTCTTCCAATTTCTTGCATTCTTTTGTTTACTTTTGATTTTCTTAGTTGCTTATGTTCAGGAGCTTGCCAGCCTCTGAACTCTGATTTCACTTGACTCTCCCTTTTGCTGTATTTGTCTGCCTTGTCTCCGCATTGACAGTGTTGGCACCGTCTCATTGTGTCGCTGCCTTCCTCATTTTCAATGGTTCCTCCTTATGCCACGGAATTGTTTCCTGTGAACTCAAGCAAACACTGCGCATTACAAATTTAAAAAATTTTTGTTAATTTTGTCCATCTTTCAAAATGTTTTTTTCATTTCCACTTGCCATAGTGTTGAATATATTTTTTTTATGTTACTTTGGTAAAATATTTTTGTTTGATTTATTATTAATTTAAAAAGTGTAGTTAATAGTGTTCTGATCACCGCACTACATTTTTGTTCAAGGAATCGCAAGGAGGATGCTTTTTAATAAGGTTTGACTTTATGTTGATAATGTCAACTACAGTAACTGCAATACACACCCCCACACCTCCAAGAATATATTTAATTCTGTAGATTACTCTTTCCAATTAACAGCTGGGTGTCACCGTCAGTTGTCAAATCTAACGTGAAGATAGTAGACAGTGCTGTAAAGCTGTCCCCAATACACAAAATCACACCTTTTTCTCGTGTGCGCTGCTGTTGTTTTTCTTTGAACAAAGCTTTCAAAAATATTTTCTAAAATCGATTCCGATAACCACATTTTTTAATGCATGGCAGGCAAATCGATATATAGAGTCAGGGCTGGAAATGCTGCAATATTTATTGAAAACACAATTTGTTTTCTTGTTCAGTCATTTGCTGACGAGACTATCGGTTCACAAGACTTGATAATTCTGTTAAACATGAGTAGCTGCCCATATTCAAACCTAAAATTTCAGCTATGCATACTACAGTCTTTGATCCATTAACAACACAGCCACCTTTTTAAACTATTTATTGCTATACCACCCGACTTTAAATTACTGCACCTGTTGTGCGGGAATCGTTGAATACCTATAGAAGCTGATTAGTTCAAAACATTGATTGGCACGCACAAACTCTGACCAATTTAATTTTATCTTAAATCATGCACGCATGTGTTACAGCATACCACACAATCCCCCATCGCCACACGCATTTAATGCTTTAAAATATCTGTGTCGACAGCATCCATTGCACCATAAGGTCCCAGCACTGCATCATCCCTTCCTGAAATGGAGCACTCACGTGATTAATGGCCACATCTGGGCTGCTCCATGAGGGCGAATGTCAGTAATGTGTCGCACACAAGCGTGGACCATCATCCCACTGACTGTTCTGCGGTTTAAAATGGCACGGGGGAAAGACTGCTGAGGGAGAAGGGGGCAAGGGGTCAGTTGAGACTAAAAAACCCAACACCATTTATGGAAGTGGGAATAAAGATCTCTGGCGCATGCGTTGAATGATCGTGCCTGAGGACTGGCAGAAGATAATGTCCTCACCTTGATGAAAAAGTGTTAACACCGATAACTTTCAGGATGTTGTGGAGGAATCCCGCATTCAGAGCGTGAAAGCTCACTGGGTATTTTCTGCTTTAATAATACACATCTGCCGGTCATTGTCCTTACCGCAGGCCAGTAAGCCGTTGTGTGTTGAAGCAGCGCACTGCCCTCGGTTCACTGATATCTCGAGATGCTCCATGCTAATTCATTAGCCTGTGAGCACCGTGGATTACGGGCATATACAGTCATACTATGGTTCGTTGACACGCATGTATGAAGAGTCAAGATTAAGAGTTATCAAAATATAGCTTTTCAAAATTTTTTGCTTCTCAGTTTGGGCATACAGAGCGGCAAGGAGGTTTACTTTGGTTTCTCCCAGCGCAAGATAACTGAGGGAGAAACTGTGAGGTCACATGCCCTCTGGTGGTTGCATGCCTGACATAGCAATCGACAAGGCTGAGTCCATGCACTCTGCAAAAAGAAAATGCAGATTTTCATCTTCTCATGATGCGATTTTCTGGCTCAATCACATCTGTAAATTTATAGTCATTGCTCCAAATATGAAGCAGAAGAGGACATGAGCAAATGCATATAGAATTTTTTTTTAAATTTAGGCATGGGATACATGTGCATGTTTGTGCTGTTACGTGTGGATGAAGCTGATACAGAACAAGAGGATATGAGTTTGGGATATGTTGAACAGTGGGGGTCACTGTGTAGGTCAACCTAACCTGGTGTCTAGACATTACATTGGAGCTACCGAGTGAGTTACTGGTATTCTATCAGATTGGGTTTCTGCCAAGAACAAGTGTGCCTCTGGGCAGCACATGCCCAAAGCCTTATAACACATCGTTACTCTCTTGTTCATCAATGTTGAGTGAGATAGGACAATAAACATTAGACATGACTCCAAAGGACACATACTTTTGGGGTAGTGTGCAATTACAGTTAAAAATATTTTATCTTGCAGTAATACAAACATGGAATATGTAAATACATTATATATGTAAAAAAAATTAGCACAACGATATGGCATGTGATAAAGGAGTTAGCGGGGGCACTATTTCTGTAATGTAATAAATCTTTTTTGCGCTGCTTGAAATGATGAGAGCCCTGATTGCTTCGAAAAGTTGCTGTCTCAGGACAGCCGCGTCGATTGCTCCCTCTCCCTCCATCGCGACGGTTCGCCTCACATGTTAGAGGCATCCTCAGGTGCTGTGTGTTTGTGTGTCTTGTGTGACTCCTATTTATATGTAGCTACTATGTATATGTTAAGATGAATCCTGTTTTTGTGGCCAAAGCCCCATCAGAATATAATAAGGTGAACACATGTGATTAGTTTTATTTCAACAACAACAAAAAATCACTTTTGCCATTTAATTGGAGTGTAGACTTGATTCAACGTTTTCATATCTAATTATAGTCTACAATACTACCAAGGTATAAAAAAACTGCACTTCCACTTTTATATATCTTTTAGATAAAAGAAATGCATCTCTTTAGGTAAATTATGTGATCATGTCCGCTGCTATGCGCTTGGAATCTATAATTTGAAATAAATAAATTTGCATTTTTTTAAATCTTTTTATTTCTGGTAATATATATTTTTTAAACATGCAATTGGCTATAATTATTTGGTGTAAATATATTTAACGATTAAGGTTCAACACGTTTTTTTCAATTATCATTGGTAAATATTAATTTAGTGGACATTTCATAGAGGCAAGCGTGCAGTGGAAATTGCTCATTTCCACAAAGGGACGTTTGGAATAATCTTTTGACTATAACAATATTATAATTTAACCATTCAAGTTTTTTGAAAGGTCTTGGTGGTTTTTTGCCTGCATGTTCATACATTAAACATGTCACGTTAATATTGTACTATTTGCGAATTTCTCTTCAAAGTTGTTCTTGCAGGATAGCCATATCAAGCACTCCTCCTCTCTCCTTCCTAATGTTTTGCCTGTCATGTTGAAGGCATCCTCAGATGTTCTACTGTTTCAGTCACAGCGGAATCTGACAACTGCATTAAGCTTGCCTTCGAAATTTTCAGCCTGAATGTAGAAGAGAGTGTCGATATGCTCTTCTGTTTATTAGTTTGTTTCGGCAGGTATTTGGATATTTTCTTTCAATCTCCAAACACAGGCATATGATCAAAATGACGCTCCAGTTTAAATTGCAGTTACTGTCAACTGGAGTGCCTTTCTCCAAATACCCTGTATATCTAATGATTGCACAATCACATTGAGAAATGTTATCAGAATCGGTAATAATTTACGGTCAAATATCCATTACCCTTTGTTGCATTCCTTTAATATCCCCCATTTTTTTATTGAAAGTGTTGCAAAACACATTGCTTATCAACTTCTATTGATGAATTGAATGTCCACAGAGATATAATAATTTAAGCCACACAATAATCATAACAATCACTGCAATTTGCTGGCAAGCATTGCAAAGAATGTCCACAGAGATATAATAATTTAAGCCACACAATAATCATAACAATCACTGCAATTTGCTGGCAAGCATTGCAAAATTAATTTTAGTAAATGTGCTTATTGTGGAAGTGGCGTGCGTAAATTGATGATGATGCCCTTTCTAACAGCTGCGTACAGACAATGAGAAGCGCTCAGGGGTGGACAGGAACGGCGGCTGGCAGCACGGTATCTCGTCGGGAGAGGACATGAAAGCCTCGGGGAGTGGCAGAGGTGGTGCCGTGGACCCGGCGGAGCAGGGAGGCAGGATGATGGAACCTGGCGCACGCTGGAAGCGTAACCCCTCGGACGTTTCAGATGAATCGGAAAAGAGCTCTGGTGGTCTGCGCAAACCCGGCAGTATCGCGCACACGGGCTCGTGGCGCCGGGGAATGAGCGCGCAGGTCGGCATCACACCTCCACGGGGCAAAGCCGCCGCATCCTCCCTCAAGACGCCGGGTGAGCTGTCCTGTGGTTGTCTGTATTCGCACCCCCTCGTCTGAGAGCGTATGCTGCGCCGTACGTCTCTGTATCGCTGTGTTTTAACGATTCTCTGGTATGTTATGTACACTGCTTTGTTTGGTATAATGTCTGCTCTATGTCCTAAGAGCTTCTTCAGGAACTTTAGTTCCTTTAGGCTCTCTTAAAAATGGCATTTCCTGAAGAAGCTTGCAGTATTAGACGGTGAAACGTCAGACATATTGTCCAACTGCAACCTACAAACAAAATGGCGAGCTGTACAACACAGCTTGCAAAAACCTACACGGTGATGTGTTGGCAACGTCATTATGAGCTAATGAGGTTGCGCATTTGCTTTAGGGAAAACAGACGATGCGAAAGCGTCTGAGAAAGGCTGCCTGTCACCTAAGCGTGGCACTGTTCAGCGCTCGCCGTCGGATGCGGGCCGGAGCAGTGGAGATGAGGGCAGGAAGCCACCGTCTGGCATTGCGCGGCCCACAGGCGGCGCCTTTGGATTCAAAAAACCCGGGACCATCATCACGGCCAGTGGCGCCACCATCACGAGCGGTTCCGCCACTGTAGGGAAGCTCTCCAAGTCATCCGGCCTAGCAGGCCGCGCCGGGGCCTCCATCGGCGGGCGCAAGACGAGCGTCGACGGCTCCCATGACGACCCGGCGTCGCGTGCTGCCCTGACGTACAGGAGTCTCCCTCGGCCCTCCAAGTCCAGCGGTGGCCACATCCGTGGCCTGGGGAACCGTTCGAGCACGAGTAGCATTGACTCCAATGTGAGCTCCAAGTCTGCAAGCGGCCCGCCGGGGTCCAAGCTCCGAGAGCCTTCGCGCATTGGCATGGGCCGCTCTAGCCCGCCGGCTGCCGTCGCACCCCATCACCCTGCCACGGCTGCGTTGGGCCATGCGCAGCATCAAGAGAGGGACAAGGTGACGGGCGGGCTAGTACTGGTGGAGAGAGAGCAGCGGGCCCCGGCGAACCAGACGGACCGAGAGAAGGCGGCGGCTGCGGCTGCGGTGGGAGCGGTGGTTTCTTCTGATGCAGAGAGCGTGGCGTCGGGCTGCTCCGTGAAGCTCAGCCCCGCGCAAACTCCGGCCCTCGCTTCGCCCAGTCCCACGCAGCCATTGCCAAAGTGTCCTGACATTTCCTCCCCCACACTTCGTAGGTAAGGCCAAAACTGGTTGATGTACCTCTGGCCTAGCCACTTGCTCATACTCAGTATGTCCAATTCAAACAGCTGGTTTCATTGGGTTTCCTTGATTTTTAGTCTGAAAACACAATTTATGGGATCTTTTTAGTTTTATTGTGGTAACATTTTGATGTTTTAAACACATTTTTTGTACAGTTTTTGAAATAAGTTTTTGATTAAACAGTTCACAGCAATGCCCTACATTTTTTTGTTGGTTTAATTCGCCTTCCCGCAGGTTATTCGGAGGCAAGCCAAGCACCAAACAGATCGCGATGACAAGTAGCGACAACTTGAAAAACTCCACAATAATCTCAAACCCTCACGCGATGCTGGCTCGGCAGGGCAGCACCGACTCCCAATCGCCCGTGGACGGCAGCATGGCCGGCAGCTACAGCAGTGGTGGCCCTAGTTCTGGGCTCTCCCCAGCTTCACCTGCCACCTCCTCCTCTTCCGCGTGTAGTCCTGGCCCTCCTAAGGCCTCTATCCCCACGCCAATGGGTATCTGCAGTGGTGGTGGGGGCGGCAGCGGCATGCCTTGGGGAATCGGACTTGCGAATTCTCCGACGGCTGCTGGAAAAAACGTCCTCTACCAGCCGGCAATGGGACAACCGTTGGACCTGGCTCTAACCGGAGCCTCGAGTTCCGTGACCGCTGCTGCTGGGTTCGCGGGACAGCCAGCAGCGCTGCATGGGTGCTTAACGCCAACGTCCAAACCCGAGAGTGGCCCATGCTCGTTTGTGAGGACCAGCAGCCTTAAGTCCACCATGTCCGAGAGGTGAGGCCTGCCTTCCCATGATGACACCATTGGTGCTTTACACGTGCTTTGTTGGACGATTGCACTAACGTTGTTTTTTGGCTGCTGGTGACAAGCAGTAAGAGTTGTGCGTCTGAATGTTATTTAACCTTAAAGTGATGTGCTTTTGTAGTTTATACTGCACCCATTAATAATTGTAACATTCTAGTGCCCTCGACTTACATTTTCTTAAATACTTTCTGTTTAAGGTGATGGTCATTTGTAAATTATTTTATATAATTGCCGGTACCTACATTTTAGTTGCCCTGCACTGGTTTAATGATGTGAGATGTGTTTCAGAATTTTACGTATACGCATTAAGGAATATTTCTCCCTTCAGCCCTTTTTATATCTGCTCTCTCCTTATTCCTCTTCCCTCCTTCCTCAGTCCCCCTTCCTCCCCAACCACAAGCACGCATTTTATCAGCAACACTTTACCTAGGAGACAAGACAGGTAACTGCAGTAGCCGTATTTAATTACAGGGGGCCTGACACCGAGCCAATCGTTACTGTGCCCTCTCTCAGTATGTTTTGACTCGTAGGGTGAAATTGTACATCAGCATGACCTGACTTCATCCATTTGTGATTTGTACGTCAAGTCATTGTTTGATTAATAACTAACATGTTGAAAAATAACTCTTTGCAGTCTTCTGTGTTTGAGACTCCATACCCAAACGTGTTTGACGACACAAGCCGTGGGTTTTTTGTTTTCCACTTACAGTTATCTGTGTTTGGTGTCTGTGTCATGCACATGTGAATCACATTAACAGCTTAGGTTTATCCTGGGTTTGGCTCAGATTGATTAAGTAAAGGTTAAAGATGTCAGTGCCTCAGTCAGAAGTCGACTTCAGAAGCAGACCCTCACAAACATCAATTTCCTACTCGGCCAGAGAGGATGCGGTTCCAGAGCTGAGATTTTACATCAAATAAAACACGTTGTCATATCGTGAATTAATATTTCTCTGTGTCATTACCAACATTTACCAAGGACCCATGCAAGTTAGTTATTTAATAACCGAGTAAACTTAAATCTTCGCTGACGAATTTCAAATTGTGTATTTCAGGCAACTTCACAATAAGAACATCTTGGATAAGTGAGTTTGCATTTTCATCTGTATAATTTTGTTGGACTCTTTGCTGAAATAAATTGGAATTTTTTGACGTACCCATTACCTGCTCTTAAACTTAACAGCACCATTTTCCTACTCTTGATCTGAGTATGAAAATGGATTTAAATTTTTTATTCCAAGCCGTTGGGACGTGCTCCTCAATGTTGTCTGGCTGAAGTATTTGCAGCGCAGGGCGATCACATTCTTAAGCAGAGCATTTTAAACGCAAGCCTAAGTCGACTGTCGGCAGGGTTGTTGACAGAACCATCTGCATGCAACATGCGTTCACCCCACGGCCGCCAGCAGCAGTCGAGCCAGTGATGGTGCTGCACAGGTTGTTTTTGTTTGTTGTTGAGGGCCTGAAATGTGGTCAGGGGTTTGGTTTGTGGGTTTTTTTCAAGGTCACTGAAATAAAATAAAAAAACATGTCTGCCACATCGTTAACACTCCCTGCAAGATAATTCGGGTATGTGAATATGACTTGTTAAATGAGTCACGCTTGCAATCAACGTTTATTAATTATCATATTAAGAAAAAAAAACTTTTAATTTATTGCTTCACCAGTATTAATACATTAAGTCACTGGCTGTCAGTAGACCAATTAAAAAATAACACAAAATACTTTGTGGGTATTATGGCACTGTCCTATATATCTATAGGTTCCCATTTGCCAACACCACAAGGCTAGACAAAATTCTTGTTACCTGTCCACAGTTGCCATACCAAATGATGCTTTCTATAAAACAAAATTTCCCAGGTAGTTTTAAACGGTTGCAGTGTTGTTTTACATACACTGTACTATTTTTTTAATATGAAAATCTTAAATGAGTTATTCATATTCTAATGTGAACAAAACCTTTTTAGCTTCATTTTTATTGCTAAGCTTGGACAAACTATTTTCTGTCTTCTATGACAATCCTTTGTCCAGAAATGGTTTTGGCCTTGCCCAAAAAATGTAGTCGAGCACGGTGACTGTAAAAAACTGCATTGTTAAACACATCACTTCACCATTGTTAAATCACATGCCTGCAGCATGCATTATTGTATTGCCATTTAGTTCACTTGTAATGCAAGCAAAAAAAAGCCGGTGATTTCGTTGTGCTTATAGGCACACTGTCAATGTACTAACGGGGGCGCTTTTCTCAAGCCCTGTCGCCTCTGCTCTTCGTGAATGTGTGAGCTGCCAAATTTACTCCTCCACTGCATCCACCCTCGCGAAGTCAGGCAGCTGCATCCTCGTGCCATTGAACTGCCCCCGGACCACAACCGGTTGTTGTTCACTTTGAGCTTCTTCTCTTCCTTTTCTTCTTTGTAGCTTTCTGCTTCTTGACAGGAACACCTTGCCTAAAAAGGGCTTCAGGTACCCTCTCAATGACGTTGACTGGCTGTGGATCTCCTCCCTAGGTGTTCTTTTTCCCATTTGCCCATGAGCGTTCCTTTTTTCCGTGCTCTTTTATCCAGTATGAGCGTTCCTTTTTTTCCGTGCTCTGTTATCCAGTATTTGCCTCCCAGTGCTTCTTGGTCCTCCGCTGGTTTTGTTTTTGTCACCCTGTGCACCAGAACCGCTGTGCTCTCGCCACCATTAGTCTGTGGACCAATACAGTTGCTTGAGTTGGAGTCTGGTTGTGCGCGGACGTGTGTGTTTGTGTTTGCTGGAGTCGACCATTAAGTGACAAGCGGATATCTGTTGTTTTGCTAAATTGAATTAATGCTCTCTCGCTACGACAGCGTGCGTTACGTTTTTACGTATATCTGACAGATTGTAGACTTGATACCAGAGAGGGTTATAATTCATTTTTTTCCACGATTAAAATTGAACAAAGGAAATACTCCACAGATATGATCACATTATTATCGGGGTTTTTTTTTTATAAAGCTGTGCTTAGATGGGACACTTTTTGTGGTGTTCGCTTTATTGTGGGCAATTTAGAAAATATTCAAAATAAAGCAGGGGACTCGATTGAAATATTTCACATTCCAGCTTATGACCCGTTCCGTGACTGCTCGTCTCATTCTAAAGAGGAGGCAGTTGGGGGCATTAGTTAAACAGTAGCATGTTGCAGTGAAGTGTGATCAATTATTTATTTCTGCAGCCTTGACTCCCGTGTAACTTATTCCCACTGCTGCTCACTGTGGCCCTTGTGACGTTGCTACGGTGCTGCCAGTTGTCCCATTTCTTTGGTTATGCATGACATTTTATGTTTCTGCATGGTGACCCAAACTTGCCTACATAGGGACACATGGAAGTGTTTTATATTTCTAACGGTCCAGATGACTGGGTAATTGTAATGAAGGTGACTTGCATAGGTTCCAAATCAAAGTGGCTATGTCTTTCCCTACTGTAACATAGCAATGCCGTGGTATTCATTTATGTTGGCGGCTCACAACCAAAAGTGAAAATTCGTCATTACAGTGAATTTATCTGTCTCTATCCATCACAGTGGTACCGATTTTATCAACCTCGGATATTGACCCTTGTTTGTCCATTATACTTACCAGAGTTCCATCAGGCTATATTCTGACCTTAATTTGAGGCTTGAACTTTTGTTAATGTGAAATTGTTGGTTAATAAGAACATATTTCTTTGTTAAAATATTTAGTGAAATTGCTTACTCATCACAATAGGGTGACGGATCCTCAGGTTATATTTGTACCTAACAGTCTGTTGTGAAGATTGGCAAATGTCATCACACATTTCTCAATAGCAGACGCGCCCATCACCTGCAGGGCTATTTGTAAAGCTACATGACAGTCGTGTTGTTTACTTACCACTACTGCTGTATTCTCACTATCCATTTGCTCATGGTTGAGTTATTGCCCTTTTTCCACTGGGCTTTCCGGTCAGCCCACGTCTTCTTACACAATGTTCACCACCATGCAAACGATCAATGTTAGGTCATGCACGTCGCTCTGCTTTTAGGCACATGTCCAGGACGGAAGCACGATCGTATCCACACATCATAAGGGAAACAGTCTGTTGGAAATACCGAGCATTTTATGGAATCAGACAGCAGCAGGTCACATACTGTGTATGACATTGAATATTTTGACGTGAGCACATGTCAGTGCTACCGCGCACGAGTGCGGTTTAAATCGGGTGGTCCACCTGCTACTCTTCAAGGACAGTTAGTGACATCATAGAGTGCAGATTGGATATTTTTGACAAGCACTTTAATGAGTCAGTCTGCAACACAATGTATGTCAAAGCATAATGTGCTTTCAAATGTGGCTACCAATTTAATATCAAACTTTAAAAAAAGTACTGTACCTGTGAGACAAGACTTGTAGGAAATATATAATCACACGGGAGACATGGGGTTTTTTCTTCACGTGTACATCTTTGCATCATTTCCAGACATGTCTTTAAGTGCACTTGAATGTGGTTTTTGTCCATAATTTCACGCTTTTATCTCAATTATATTATGTCTGCGTGTCTATTTGAAGACTGAGCATGTGTGTGTGCACGTGCACATTCGCTGCTCCATTGGCGCGCGCGCGCGTGTGTGCGCGTGTCCCAACTTGCCTGTTGCGTATGGATCTCTACACACACGCGTGCTCGCATCCCCTGCTCGTCTCGATGTGTGCATGCAGGTGCACGCCGTCCCAGCAACGTGGCCAGGATGAGTGGCTGCGCTCGTACTCCATCGGCGGACTGCAAGATACGGGCGAACGCTCACCTCTGACCTCCGCAACAGCCGTTACCTCTCCCACGAGCACGCGCTTCCACTTCCCACCACCCGGTAAAGCCACCGCACCTCTCGCACCGTGGCCTTTGATAGCCAGGGTGGGCAGCCCCCTTGCTTCACTTGGTTATTTGACTGGTGTGGTTTGGTCTTTCACTGGAAATTAGTTGAGAAAGGAGGTCACTGTAAAACCCAATCCGTCCTTAAATAGTGTGAATACATGGACAATGATCGCATCCCAATCGGCACGCTCATATCTGCAAGAAAAATGTCAACACGTAGCCACTCCACATTTCTTACGGTCACTTTTGTTTACAATAACCTTTTGTTGTTGTTGTTGCTGTCTTCCCACACAGTGAGCCCGAACGGGGCCTCCCAGCTCAGCGTGTCGTACCCCAACGTGTTCCGCTCCAACAGCGTGTCGGCGCACGACCCCGCCTACGACATGTACGGCGACGTGCGCCTCCGCAACAGCTCCGTCTCGCTCGACGAGCGGCATCGCGGCATGAGCCGCTCTGGTTCCTTCCGCGACGGCATCGAAGAAGGTCGGTGAACGCCACGAGTGTCCGACCACCACGTGTGGGGGTCTTTGTGGGTGCACTGAGCATGGCTCTGGTTTCCAGGCCTCGTGCCGCGTGCTGGAATGATGATGGTTTTTACGTATCGACGTATGACAATTGCTGTCAAGAGATGCACTTTCAGGCTAGTTGTGTCGTAGAAGAGAGGAGGAGCGCTTGACACAGCTATCCCAAATGAGCAGCTCTTATGAAATTCTTCCTTTTCAGAGATACCCGATGTTTTGCTTCACTTGCTAGAAGCTCCCGACTATAAACCGAGTTCATTTCCTAATTTTTTGGAGTTTAAGCGTGTCAGCCTGAAAAAGCGATTCTGCGACTTCAAGTTCTGGTGAGAGGGATGTTGTTGTGTCCTAACCCAATAATCTGACTCAGCCGCCTCATTGTAAAATCATAGTTGTTTCTCTGCATTGACATCACCTGTGTGAAAAAGAAGAAGAGTGTCTAGATTGACAGTTTCTGAAAAAGTTATTTTTTTTTCTGAAGGAGCATCCAGAATGTGACAGTGAAATGTTAGACTTCGTGGTGAAGAACACATGGTACAACCTGAACAGTGTAGTGCAGCACTGCATCAAAAGCCTTGCATCCTCACTCTCACAGAGAGTTCTGCGTATGCCTGTGTAAGCGTTTTCTGCGACTTTCTCCGTTGATGACACCAAGATACCAAAAAAAAAATTTTGTTACATTTTAGTTCGCCGAGGCTGATATTATTTTTCTTTTTTCATATTGGGGAAAAAAAGAAATACAGTTAATATCCGTCTCTCGTGATGGCCCCAGGAACACCAAATAAAACAGGACAAAAATATTTTCTGCTGTTTTTCAGATAAAATCTTTATTGGATAAAATATAGTGTTGACGCTCTTCTGGATGCCTGTGATAGTGTAAACGACCATGTGGCAGTGATTTCATGATTATTGCTTGTATCACTCAACTTGTTTCACTTATTAACATTAGCCTTCTTACTTATCGACCCCGTTTATCAGTCGATGCGTTACCTTTGAAACATCGTTGTTTACATCAAACCGTCATACATTTTAGGTATTGGTACCAACCTAAAGTGTATTTCATTGCCTGGATAGAGTACCAAGTGGCGTTCTACTGGGAATTACCATGAAAACTATCCCTCGCATTTGGACGGCCCTCACAATGGGTGGAGGTTTATGGACATTGACTTTATGACACTGTTTTTCAGACAGACTTACTAGCGTAAAATCACACTGTCCGTAAACTTTGACAAGAACCATTATTCTTTTAAAAGCAGGTGAGGTTATAACGAATGTAGCTTGACGGCTTGGGGTAAAGGTATTGTGTTTTTTTGCTGATTCTCCAGTCCTTCGCATTGGGGGTGGGGTGACTGCGTGACTCAAACACTGAACGCACAGCTCCACTCAAGTTTAATTCAGCTCATGTGTCCAGCACGGTGTTGATTGACATCTGTACATTGTGAGCTTAATTCATAGGGTATGTTAATGTACAGCCCTATCCTTAACCCATTGCCTGGTGTCCGAACTCCCACACCGTTCGGTTGTGGGCAATATTTCACCATCCAACAGTAATCACACAATGAAAACTGTAAATTAAACAGCCCCTCCCTGTAATGTTGACTTGAAGCACCATATCATCCTACAAGCCACGAGGCACCATACTGCCCAGTTCCCTCTGTAGATGGAGTTCAGCACGGGTGTGTTGTAACCTTCTCCACTCCTTAAATTGCCAGAGCATTTTTGTATGGGGAGGTGTCTTTCGGGAGCACAGATGGGGGAACGTAGAAGTATGGTATAATAGTGTGAGAATTGCTCTCCATAGCTGTTCTTTCAGCACAGCTGTGTCGAGTGTTCCTTCTCTCTGTGACATTTCGCATCACACGTTGAAGGCATGATCAGGCATTTCTGAAACGAGCTATGAAAACCTCTATCAGTACAAGTTTGTTTTTCTGCACCTTTACCACCCACAATACTGTGCACTAAAAAGTTGATCTCAAGGTTTTTGTTTTCGTCGTAGCAATTATAATAGCATCATGCATTTCACATTAACACAAATTATATATTTTGCCAAACTTATTTTATATATATCAAATATATAGTTTAGGGCCATATACCCATGTGCAAAGAAAATCATTACAGCATATTTGTGGAAGCATTTAAAGTCTCAACATTGAAAAAGGGCTTACCATTACTAACAGATAAATGTTAAAACGTAAATCTCTTGCATTTACTTTTAGTTCATTCAGTGGCAAGTGGAAAATGCAATTCAGGATCAGTTGATACCCTGGGTTTTCTAGTGAACAGGTTTTATGATAGCCTTAGCCAGAGGCTCTAAAGAGAATACACACGATACATGTGTTGGTGTCATAGGTGCACAATACATTGTCATTTATGGGGTCATCACCTTAACATTTTTGTGTAAGCAAGATGGCAATGTTATCTATCAACTTCCAAGATTCTTGTATTCTGCTGTAATGGCAAACATTTTGAAAGTAGAACAAGTTAGGTTTCTTGCTTCGTAAGTTTTTTTTCCTTTTCACAACGATATATTTGGAGTGGCTTGTCTGCAATATATATTGTAGTGCTGGCATATCGATTATTGAACTACCCTGTTAGTCCACCGATCTTCAGTACTCGAATTATCAAACGATATCAAAATAGTAGGAAAATAAAGTCCTGCTTTTGTGCCTGAATGTGTCGTTGGATGGGAGACAATGGAGAAGTCTTGGTGATATAAATGGATTGATAAGTTTCATCTTGCTGGGTGTGATGTGTAGGGGGCTTCCTGCCTTCAGGAGGCAGAATGTAAGGTTGGCTGCTATTTTATTCTTGGGCATGAGCAATTGAGTCAATCTAAATTTTGAGTCTATTGATCGACTTAATTGTTCCAACTCTTCTTCCATGCAGTATACATGTGAATCAAGTTAAGGCAGATGCTGTGTTATACATTAGATATTTTGAGTAGGTAATGAATGAATCCACAGATTTATATTTTGATGATGCGATTTCTTCAAAATGAAATAACATTTTGTAACGTTTCAAAATTCGGTAAGTTTTTTCCTATTGTTGTAATGGATTGTTGAAAACTACACATGTGCTTCTGTCTAAATACTTTTAAAAAATCGGAAGTAAAAACAAGCAAGATAAAAACTATTTGCAACAATATAAAGAGCATTTAACACAGATTGGATTTTGAATAAAAAGATCTGTCATTCATAAGCAGAGCTTCTGCTGAAATTTTAAATGCATAGCCATTAGAAATACAACTACCAAGCGTTCTTTACTACTGTACAGCATTACTATGCAGCTATATGAGAAACACATGCTGTACCCTTGTCAAAATCATAATCCTTTGTTACCCAGACAGCCGTCAATGTGCATTCCAGTCCACTGAGTATGTTCAAGGCCAAATTAGCTCCAAGATGGAAAATTCCTGATTTCACTGAACTTACAAAAAAAATCTGACATGCTTTGTGTAGTCCAAGGTTTTTCCACTCTGCTCAGTGTAGAAAATCCTGCACATCCTGAACTATTGATGGCTAAAGTTGGTCACAGTCCGTGTGTCTGACTTCCAAATTGACAGGAAGCTGCTTGAGTGCCCTGGGTCTGGTGTCAAGTGGCAATAAAAATGTTAAAATTGTAAATAACTAACAGTTGTCACAATTGTACGTCCGCAGTTATATCTGCATCGTTACACAATGCACCTGTTTTTCAAATAAATCTAACTTAGCCGGTAGGTATATTTAAAGCTGCATTCCTTCAAATGCCTCCAATTAATTAGTATGTAACATAATGCTTTGCAGCTTTACATTCATCCTGTCATAATTCCCTTCAAATGTTTAACCTTGTTTTCTAGCTTTTTAACTGTGTTGAAGTTACAAAAGCGTTTGACGTTAAACAGTAGATCTCGTGATTGTTCTTATGTGCTCTGGAATTATGGTTAAGAAACAGTTATATTTCACCATATGTACGTTTATATATGCACTATAATATATGCATTTGACTCTTCTGTGTATACGTGAGTTACTTTATGGAATGTAGGTGGCTCTTGTCTTTAGAGCGAGAAAAAGAGACGCAGATTAAGCGATTGGAAAATAAAGTGAAGAGATGACAGACAACGGCAGACTAAACAAAAGGCAGGTAGACAGGCAGATATGCGCCACATAGGAACTGTATATTCACACCGTGTTATTTTACTCTCGTTCCTTTCCTTGTAGTTCACGGATCCTCACTCTCCCTTGTGTCCAGCACGTCCTCCATCTACTCCACGGTGAGTGGGCTGTCACTCTGCAAGCCCCAGTGAAAACGTGAATCGGACGCTTGGCTTCCTAACGGTGAAATTCGATAGCTTTGCTCGGCAGGTGTTCGAAATCTGTGTGCAGTCGAACAAAACGATGAAATGTTTTGGGTTTTGAATGTGTTTTTTTTTATTTTGCCATTGGCTGCAATTTTTCATTTTCTAGTTGAGTCCCTTCTATAGAGGTGGGTAGTTGGTTTTTTTGTGGTTACTGTATCATGTAACGCTGTGTTATTCTAGCATACTGAGAGCTTGCGTAAATGTGTCGTGTATATTACATCACCCTTTGGCTGCACCATCTATACATTTGTGTCAAATAATCTTTATTTTTGTCAGAGTTCCATTTCCACTCGGAATGTATATGTAAAAAAAACCAATAACACTATAGTGTTGAGAGATAATGTATTATAGACGAGGTTTCAGCTATTGTTCCTTTCGCATAGCATCTAAGTTAGTTATGTGCAGTGTGCTGAAATTGTTTTTGTTGATTATATATATGCACCATTTCCAGTGCAACATCACCTAATATTTTTTTAATATATAACAGTCCATTTTATAATAAATGTTTTCAATAGCCATTTCATGATCAATTCTCCCACAAAAAATTTATGATTTGTAATGTGTTAAAGTCGTTCTCATTCAAAGATTTTTTTTTCGATTTTTTAAAATTGTTAATCATCCCCCCCCTCATTTGTTTAGTATGTTCACCAAGTGTGTATTAGAAAAAAAATAATCTCATACATCAATCAAACAAGCCATTGTGAGTTGTGAGTAATAGAATATATTATAATGCGCAATATCAATTTATGGGGGTTGTGTGACCATGGAATTCATCAGCACATCAGTCAGTGCTGGTTGATGAAGAGGGCGTGGGGGCAGAGGGTGGGGAGATGAAGAAGGAGATAGAGGGGTTGAGGTGAGTGGAGGTGACCAGGATCAGTTTAAATGCCACCACCGTTAGTCGTGGCAGGGAAACGAACTTGGGACGTGGGGTACACAGCGCAATGCACTAGCCACTGCAGCCACTAAAATATGTGTATCGTATCGTGCAAGTGAAAATGGACATGAGTTTTTTCAGTTTAAGCTGTGAAGGCACGGTTAAGTAGTTACATTTGAAACAAGGATTAGGCATTATGTTGACAGATTTTTTTTTTCCGTACAAAGTGCCGTCCTGAAGTGGTCTGCATGCTTTAGACGTCTTACGGGATATGCTCGCCTCACAGTCAAGTCGACCCCAGAGATTAAGCAGATGTTTAACATCAACATGTGTGCTACCAAACGAGATATTAACTCTTCCGTCCACTCCAATTTGTTAAGGCTCTTAATAGATCACCGTGATGTTTGGCACGACCAAGCCGATAGAATTGCTAAATTTATCAAGTGAGTTTTCATTCTTCACATCATCATTTACTATTTGAATAAGATGTCCGTTATACATATTTTGCTACAAGGGGCTTCGTTTAACATGTAAAAATATCCTTGATGAAACACAACAAGGAAATAAACTTAATACATGATAATAATAATTGCATTTGCAGAGCGCTTCTCACCCAAGGGTCACACAGCACTTCACAGAGCTTCTAGTTATTGTTATTAACCTCAACATGTGTCAGGGTGTCAGTAACACCAAATGTATACAATCAATAATATTATTTAAACACATAAACGTGGAGACGCAACTGTTTTACTCAAGAAAACGTAGAATTACTGGTGGTATAAATGATTGCATGTAGTATACATGTAATCGTTATTTATCATCAGCTGATGTCCTAGCAAACCAAGCTACTCTCTGAGTCACGATGACATCTTTTAATATAAAATTGTATCGCTGATCACTCTCTTCCTCAGTCTGTGCTTCGTGAGTCCGTATTTATTTTGAATAATTACGTAAATAATTATTTACATTGTACAATCGTAATGTTTTTTCGTGACACTTTAAAAAAACCATGTTGTGCAATTGCCTTATTAATCTTGCAAAACCTTGAAACTCACGAGCCTTTTTTATCTTCAAAAAGAGACTTGTCATACCGATGTAGGATTTCATGGCTCGATGCTTGATGATTGCTTACAAAAGATGCACTTTCGGGATAGCCGTGTCGAGCGCTCTCCCTTTGACTTGTATTCTTGCCGTGCTCTCACCTGGTTGAAGTGTAGAAAGTTAATGATCAAAAATCTTAACCGAAACCCAGTCAAGTATCTATGAAAAGCTGCTGTTAAAGATATTTGGATTCGTCGAGTGTTTTAGTAGTCTGTTTATTGAGGGAGTGATGATAGCAATATTACATGAATCGCAAATCGCTACCGGTTACGCACTTTGACCCATTACAACACATTGTAGCTGTAAGTGGATCACCGCCTTGTCAGTTCATTTCATCAGAGACAAAGCAGATGGAGGTGGGACTCAACAATTAATTAACTCGGGAAGCACCCGCAGAAGAGAAAAAATGGCTGCGAGCAATGTAAGGCTGCTTCTGTGGAAATAACGGCACAATGCCGTGTAAACAAGTGTCCCCCATCTCTTGCTGAAGAGACCGGAGACTGCCTTGTGTCTGTTATGTTTTCCATTTCATTTAGTGGAATATAATCGAAGCTTCAGATTGGATGGAAACGCTACATTTCAAATTATTGCTGTTCAAGTAGTTGTTCGGAAGGCATTCGGCTTAATGTGTTCATTTGCTGCACTTTTGTTATTAGGAATTGTGAAATGAACTGTACATTAATTTTTATGTACGCATATAATTTTGCCACTGTGTAAACAATACGGATGAATAAGCATATTTTGTATGTTCACAATGCATGCGTAGACTTAATTACGAATGCAATTCATGTACATGAGAAATAATTTATTTTATATATGTATGCATGCAAATGCACATTTTGTGCAGGTATGGTTTTAAATTTATCATGTTATTATCAAAACCGAATTCTTCCGTCAGTTTGCCCGATGCATTTTTGTCGCATTTCACACGCGATAAAGGTTGTGGAAAGTTAAGTCAAGTAGTTATGTGGGTGCAACTTGAAAGCAGATTTTTCCAAGCATCTGATTGGCAGATGGGAATGTCCAATGGGGAGCAGCCTCGAATTTCCACAGGGCTCATTGACAGACAGGAATATTACAGCAAGCATGCATGCGGTGGATTATGAGAACCGCTCACGGGTTCATGGAACAGGCGTGCACGGCATATGCAACTTAGTAGAGAATGTAATGGCTTTGGAGCAAGAGTTACCGTTCTTTATGAGTTCATAGTTGTGCTTCAGCATGGCAAGTGACATTGTCAACAGCATGGGAATCAAGAATGGTCCAGATTCAACAGTATGTATTATTTTCTAAATTTACTCGTAGCCTGCTTTCCTTATATATGTGTTGCTTCTATGATATATTAAGTTTTCTTGTAAGTGAATGACTTTTATATGAACGCATATAGATTTAGGTTAAATAATTTTGGGGCTGGGATTTTTTAGTAATCGAATGGCTGTATTTCAATAACAGACTCACATCTGGTAATAGCGATGGGTTCGTGACTACCTTGTGTACAAATAGTTACAGGCATTTTAATGCATGGTATGCACATGATATGAATCTGTAAATGCAAGGCAGTACGAGTTAATGGTTTATATATGTAGGCATGCTTTTATTAAACGTTACCTTGTTTTCACCAGCTTTGGAAAATGTTGACCAAAAGCGGGGCGGTTCATAATACACATCTTATCGTTTTAATACTCTTATTCTTATACTGGCTAAACTATACCGTGTGTAATAAGATCCTTCCATTGTCTAGCATTCGCCTAAACAAGTTCTCTTGGCCACTGAGAAATGTGTCTGGGTGAATTGTCAGCAGCTGTAAAAGCGGGCGTGATCACATTACTGTGCGATTAAAATCCATCTGGCGAGCTCGACATTACACTTAAAAGCAGCAGCAGCAGAAGCCAATGTACGCCAGATGGCTGCTGTATTACAGGCACACCAGAAAACGTATTATATTTATTGCCGTGCTGCTTTTTATAGTTTTTATGTTTTTTTTTTAAGATTACAAACTGCTTCACGTTTTCATGACACACTGCCGTGCGCCATTCACTCTACGTTGCTTTACTTTCGGTTTAGTTTACATTGGTTTGCATTTTGCAGGACATATTTTTTTTTACTTTGCATGTACTTTTAACTCCTTCGCAATCGATATTTAAAAATTCAGCTGGCTCTTTGTGCTGGCATATTAACTTTAAACAACATTCATTATTAAATTAAAAATCTTTGCCTAGTTGATTATCTCTGAGGCTTGCGGGAAGCTGTTTGCCTTTACAGAGGGTTGGCGTATTCCCGGTACAAGTGAGTGTCTTGGGAACAGTGGCATGTCGATGTTGTCAGTGGGGCATGGGGGCGGACTGCATTCTCCACCACACACACACACACACACGTGCGCCATACGGATAGGAGATAATGAGAGAAAGTCTGCATAGATGTATGCGTCTCTTACACAGGGGACTATCCGGGATTAGGTTCTGTGTCTTGAGTGTCCAAAGCAGTTGCCGGTAATGGAAGGGAGAGGATTGAAGAGAGGAAATGAGAGCGACACCAGTAGCTGGAAATACAGTATAAAATTACCACTTTATTTTTCGATAGATTAAAGAGTTCTATAACAAGCTGACCATATGGGGCAAGCATAGCACATTTATTGAGAAATACCGTTCCCTTGCGGTCATTCCATCTCTGTGCATTTGCGCGCGTGCTGCCTCTAATATGGTCTAACATGCAAACAAAAACGGACCTGTTTGTGCTTGAGCTACTATATGAACTCACTGTTGGGTTCACTGTTGAATGTTGGTTGCAGAAAGTAAAAGTGTTCATTATCCCAGTCTGCCCACTGCCTCTGGGTGTTCACACTGGCTGGGCACAGCTCCGCAGCCTTTATTTATGTCTAATCAACCACTACACTCCGCATGGATGAGCGACTGTAGGGGAGTGAATGGTGGCTGTCCTTACAAGTGTGACCGTGGGTTTTTTCTCTCTCCTATGGCGTGCACACTATCAGAAAGCAGCCCCACAGGAGTTACCATCTGCCTTGAGTATCTCTCTGCGTTAATCTGTAACCATCTGTGTGCCTGTATGCCTGGCCATTCATCATTAATAATAATTTTTTTTAAAAATCCAGAAGATTTGGATCGCATGGCTGTGGGTGTATTCTTGGTGGAATCCAGAACGTGACTTATTAAACTTATATTGCGGCATAAGCGTCCAGTATAGTAATTACACATTGCACGATTGAAAGCTGTTGCTCTCATGGAGTTTAATGTTCACAGAAGTCGTAGCTGTAATGTCAACACAATTCATTGATGTAGATGTCTATTCTACATGCAGTGTTATTAGTCCTAAACATTACTTCCACTTTTTTCATTGAGATTGTATTGTGTGGCATTGGTCATATACGTGATACAACAACTCATCATGATAGTCATAAACAAGTATACACGTTAGCATTATGATCAAATGTCTGCTATTTATATGCATTGTACGGGAAGGGTAAAACACTCGCTTTCTGTCGATGAAAAGATGTTATTTTCTGGAATCACCTCTGCGTTGCGGGTGGGTAGTTGAGTGCTCGTGGATTTACTGGCTTACATTCCCGTATCAGAATACAAGGCCGAGAAAACCCTGGCGACTCTTGGTTCAAATTCAGCCCAAGGTGAAAAGACTGGAGCTCATTTCACTGACACGGCCATTGAATCCCATGTGATGCGAGTTTGATCGTTCTGGACCATTACTTCAAACCCTTGGTGCAAATCCACTCATTCCTCAAAGCTTGTTCTCTCGCACAGACGTTTGCTTTGTGATGTGCAACAATAAAGAGCCGCGGTTGTTCAGTTCCACCTGCACGCTTGATATGAATTCGAAGAAAGTGACAAATTTATTTCGTACAACAGAACCCTACGACTTGAGCCCCGACTCTCATCCGTGGCTGACGTACTCCGCAAGCAACATCTTAGCTGGTTCTCGGCTCTATTACCCTTTGCCAAGCCACACTGGCTGAAGAGGTGAAATATGGTCAAGCAACCCCCCATGACCATCACGGCATGGGGAAGAGGCATTATTTAAATGTTAATTTGAGAAAGGGCTGTATGATGATTGCTTCGAAAAGCTGCTCTTTCGGGAAAGCCACGTCCATCGCTCCCCCTCTCTCTCCACGGCTATCCCGAAAGAGCAGCTTTTAGAAGCAGTCATCATGCATCGTGCCGTAAAAACCTACATCATTATAAAGGGCTGTATATTATTTGTTATTATGTTTTATTAAGGTTAACATGATTGGGTTGTAACGTTAAAGTGTCTGCTGGAAAATGACACGTGTTGATTATTTATTCAGCACGATCAGCTTAAATGGACACGCTGAGTGCCGAAAGTGATTAAAAAAAGGCCGCTACAAGTCTAAGAAACATTCACATAGATTATCATCTAAAATATTAACACATGTATTTTTATAATAAAAACACACGTTTTCTTTCGTAAAACTAGATGTCATTTCATTTAGTGACTAGATCATATTGTTATATTTAACCTCACATCGAGATGTGATTATTTTAAAAATAAAATTTCTTAAAATAATTTTCTCGACCCCCTCCAAGTTAGGTTTTTGTCCAGGACACGCAACTGAAACTGCTGTTCATTGTCATTAATGCTCTTCAGCGAGTTCATGCCACTTCTCTCCTCTGTTCTGGTTTAGCTTTATCTGTCTCGTGCCTTCGACACTGTAATTGACAATCCTCCTGAATATTCTGTTGGACTTGGGTTTCTGTGAAACAGCACTAGTTTGGTTCTCATCCTGTCTCACTGATCGCACTTATCGGTACCTGGTCCTCTGCTCTTCTCTGTGTGCACCTGCTCTCTCGGCTCACTGATAACGTCTTTCTGCTTTTCTTATCGCTTATACGCCGAGATCTCATCTCATTATCAAGATCCGCCTAATCATCTACGGGATTGGGGGGGGCAACTGAGGGAAACAGGGCGCAAGGCAGGGGAATACCCAGGATGTGACGCCAGTACATTGCAAGGCACATTTTTTTACAGCTATACCTTTCATTCCTTTCATCTTCCACTGATATCTTCCCGAATTTCTTTGTGTGTCTCGGCCATTTCCTCGTGGATGTGTGAGCATCATCTACAGTTAAGTCTATCTTGTACGTGCCGTTTTCATTTTTTCAACATCCACAAATCTGTCTGTTTCTTACTGTAGAATCAGCTTCACTCTTGGTCCCGGCTTTGCTTCTATTCCAACTGCACATCTGCAACTCTCGCCACGCTGGTCTGCCTGTATATACGATCCGTCCACTTCAACTTGTCCAAATTTTTACTGCTCGCCTCGTCTTTTTTCTTCCTCACTTTACCCATTCGACTCCTCTGCTTCATTCTCTACACTGGCTGCCTGTGGCTGCACTCATTAAATTCAAAAGCTTGGTTCTTACCCATAGCTGTCTTCACCTATCTGCTCCCTCTTACCTCTGCACTACCATCTCCCCTGACACCCCCTCTCACTTTCTCCGCTCAGCAACTTCTGGTTGATTGGTCGCACCGCATTTCTCTCCGGGTTCGAAGACTCAACTACTTCGTTATACTGGTCCCATCGTGGTGGAATGACATCGCAATAGAAATCAGGATCACAGAGTCGCTCACATTATTCCGGAAACTGCTTAACTCACATCTTTGCAACCGTTGTTTACATGTCTGACATCTAAAACAACATCTTGACATTTAGAAATGTTGGACTACCGATAGTATGTATTTATATGAAATGTGTGTATGGTGGTGTAAGTTGTCCTGGATAAGGGTGTCTGCTAAATAATAATTAATAATATATAGCCTAAATCCAATGAATGTTTTTTGGTTGGCAAACTTTCAATGAACAGGTGAATCACCATAAAATTGTAAAATAACTTTAGATGAAGTTCGGTTTTGTAGCATAGATGAGAATGCGCACATTTATATGTACATGTATTAATAGTAATCCCAATTATTTGCCCAGAGAAGCCTCATGGAATTCATAAAAACTCAAGGGTCCTGTAGTGGAATGTTTGACTATTAGTGTTTGGCATGTGCAGACTCAGTCTCGTGAATGGACCCAGTCTATCTATGGACTACACTCATATCTATATAGCCATCTCCTGGTATTTTACAGTCAGGAGATTACTATAAATTATAGAGTTGAAATAAACCTCATACTGTAATAGAATGTGTAATTATTCTTATAAATCCTGGGAAGGTTTCTTAAATCCCCTCACCTCTGTCCATTCAGCAGTATAATGTGTACTTTACAGACAGGTCGCAAGTGGAGGGTGGTGGAATAAAGTGTGGGTACTCCAACCACTTCAAAAACGTCTCTCCAGCTTTAAAGTGCAGACCAAATACCCACAGGAAGTGCCCTCTAACGCTCCCTCTAGTGGAGGACCTGCTGGCAGGGGGCATGAGCAAGTTATTGCAGAGACCCAGTCAACATGCAACGTTAGGCCAACTTCCCATGACATGCCAACGTTAGCTCAACGTTGCACGTTTACCGCGGATGCACCTTTGCATAATTACTCTGTTCAAACAAATTTGGAACATTCCCACACCTGTGTGTATGTATGCCTGTTTCCGTTGTTCCTAACGTTTTTGTTGTTTAAATAGAAGCAGTTTCATATGATATGCTAACTCACTATTTTCTCGTTTTATTTTCTCACAGCCTGATGAAAAGGCAGTTTCTGAGGTAAGTGCAATTCCGGGCTCCGTTTATATAAAGTATTTGATTTGATGGCTGTTTCATGGGAACAGCGAGTCGTTGCCAACTTTTGGCAATTTGTCAGCATGCCCTGGTTTTCTAGTGAAACACGAGATTATTATTGTTGCTCGCTTGACTCTTCATAGCTATTTTCTGAGCACTATAAACACATATCATTCATTGAGCTTACCGGGGAAATAAAACTAAATGTAAAACACTGACATGGTAAACATCTTTGTGAAATCTATTTATGTTTCTCAGAGTTTTAATATAGTTTTGTTGAGAGACTTGTGGATCAAATGCCTCACTATAAGTGTTTTTGCGTCCTTCATCAGCGGGGTGTGAAACGTGTGTTTTGTTTTGCATGTGCTGCATGCAAACGGGGTGTGTATAATATGTGGTGTGTGTGGGTTATTTTTTAAACATTAAATTAGTAATTTTAAACATTACATATGATTATCCAATGTCTATTTGACAATGCATCTTCAAATTATCCACTTTATATCCCATATGTATTCATCATAGACTTAAGTAAAGTCCTTTCAAATGAATTTGTTACCCTGTACAAAATGCTATGATTACAACTTTCCAGTGGCTATGGGTAGGTGAAACGATGACGTCAGCTGTGATGTACCCCGGCGCTGCGTGCATCCGTCAATCGCACCACGGTGCGGGGTAATTTGTGTTGCTGGCGCAGATGCGAAAGCTTCGCCGAGAGCTGGACCAGTCTCAGGAAAAAGTGGCGACGCTCACAGCTCAGCTCACGACCAATGTAAGTGCTCCCCCACTACCCCCCTCAAGGCTCTGCCTGTAGTGAATAAAGCTCTCAGAATGTAAAATGAGGCTCTGTGAAATCCCCTTGACTGAAGTGTGGCATAAGAACCTTGTGCTTCTGTATGTCGGGAGCTCCGGTATTAAAGACCGTGACTGTTTGAACAGGTGGAAATGTGTTGATCTTTACTCCAAACAGAATTGACTTAACTTCCTGTCGGAATGAAAAGCACATTTTAAAACATGTTTGCCCTGTTCCTTTGGAACTTAATCCAAACAATGAACAGCAATCTCATCGGGAAGCATAATGCATAATGGTCCCTATTAAAAAGAATCTCGTGTGATGAGTTTCCTTCAGTCGGGAAATTGATGGTGTGGATCACTTTATTTGTTAACCTACATTTGCAAAGGTTGGATGACTGCCAGTACTTTAAATTAAGACCTTGTTATCAACGAAATGGTTTAAGATACAGACATTGCCTTGATTTTATACACGTATTTAATCGTGTTTTAACTAAATGTTAAACTGGTTTAAGTACTATATTCACACTTTTTTGCATATCTTACAGCCAATTTATGCTTTGACATACAAAACAGCCTTGCCTGATTTCCAAGTCAAGTTGTTCCTTAAATCTTTACAGCTCAATTGCATTTACTCTACTCAAAACAATAGCTCATTGAGGGTCACCCTCTACCATGCAAGAGACACCTGTGTAACTACACTAGAAAGGTTACCAACGTTAACGTTTAATTACTGCATAGTCTAGTCATTTTAAACTTTGACACTTTGTATCAGTGTACGCATGTAGGTTTTCACAGCGCGATCCATGATGACTGCTTTCAAAAGCTGCTCTTTCGGGATAGCCGCGTCGATCGCTCCTCCTCTCTGCGACGTTTTGCCTCCCACGTTAGAGGAGTGGGAGAATGCCTCCAATGTGGCAGCGTCGCAAAGGAGAGAGGCGGGAGCGCTCTACACGGCTATCCCAAAACAGCGGCTTTTGAAAGCGATCATCACATTTCATTTACCTTGCCAGCATTGGAAATTTACACATGTGGACAAAGTCATAGGGTTGATATGTCCCCTTCACAGCAGATTGCAGTCTTTGGTTATTCCCAAGCATTTTCGCAGGTATCGTTCCATAAGCCCTAAAGAAAATAACTAACGATGATGCTCTACGCAAGACGGTCCTGATAACCATGTAAAGTTTAGGGTTGCCACGATATGGCACTCTTTCAGTTAATCACACAATACAAGATCCGTGATGTGTCGCCAGTTTGAAACACTGCTTCTATCCTGATTATAGTTGCTTGTTTTCTTTACCTTTATGTTCAGGTTTCTAGCAATAAGCTACCATTAAAAATGTAGTTATTATCTTTAATGTTGCGCTTTGTTCAATGTTTTTTGGCTAAATCTGTGGCGTGGTGATTCTAGGACATCTTTTACTGACAATTTGTGCGTTCTGCACGTTCTCATAGATTGTAAACATTCAATGATTCTACATTTTAAATCAGCGATATGCTGAGTGAACTGTAGTTAAATACCTTGGCTAAGCTTTATTCAGGCTTGAAGTATACATTACAGCACAGAAACAAGACAGTCACATTCTTTACATACATGTATGTGGAAACGATGTTTTACAGCTACCTTAGTAAAAACTATAGGCGTAGTCCATTTTTGTAACGGCATGTATTATTCTCTTGTAAGCCAGCTTCTAACCGCGGTATATGTCATGGAATTCGTTGCTGTGAACATTTTTTCAATGAACATGTATGAGCATGTCTACTGTATGTTGACGTAAGTGGAGCTGAGAATTTTACTTTTCCAAAGTTTCAAGGATGGAATGATTTCTTTGGCACTTGAGCTGCTTTCATTGTCATCTTATTAAAGCTGCCTCATATTGATGAGCAGCAGAGCTGTTTTCATCATGTTTATTTTTAAAGGTCAAAAATTAGGCGATGCTAGATGTCGTCACATGTACTTCTATGGTTAATCTACCACTGGAATTGCCCTGCCCATGCTTATAACCCCTAATCCTGAACTGTGAAAACCTTTGAGCCTTCTTTATGGATCCCACTAAAGGTCAGACATTACATCACTTCCAGCTTACAATGGGAGTAGTTGTGTTTCCCGAAAAGTTCCCATAGTTGGAAGTTTTAAAAAAGTATTTGAACATTGTTTTTAAATCTCAATGTTCTTTCATAGTGTCCTAAATCATGCTAATCACAGGTGGTTAAGCTGAATATGGTCAAATTACATGGAAATGCAGCCAAGAATTCTACAAAGGCAATTTTATTCATGTTGGCCCTGCTTGTAATCATAGTGTTAAACCAGGTGTTTTAGAGTCATGCCTGGAACCGTATCCATTCATTCTTCTTCTTCCTTTTTATATTTCCATGCTTCATCCAGAGGTATAAATGAATATTTAAATTGTAATAATCTAATATATGATTTGGTCTATCATCAGCATTATTATTTCGTTGTAAATGATTTGTTACAGGTTTTGTGTTCAATTCACATAACAGGCTACTAAATTTAGTGAAAACAATTGTATTGGTTGTGTTCTACTGAGATGCCATTAAGGTAACAGTAGGATGATGTGAGCATAGCTTACGAATGTCATTTTAACAATATTAATGGCTTAAAAGTGAGCAATTGGGCTGAGAATTATATCACAAGACTAGTTTCCGTTTAACACTAGACATGTTTTTACTTCATACCCTGTTTTATTATTAGACATTTCGTAACGCATGAGCTGTGAAGGCTGTGGTCCGATCTTACCTTGCCACTGCAAAACTTCTATGTCTCATGTTTGACTGGCTGTGTTGGTTCAAGTAGTGCTCTTATTGAAGCACAGCCGTAAAAAACACAGCATATACTCTCAGTGAAGAACAAAGATACAGACAGCAGTGTTTACACAGGCCATTATTAGGGGGGCAGTTAGTTGTGGGAGCGGCACTTTGCTGTTCAGTTGATTAGAGATCAGCAGTTGCCTGCGTTGGTAAATCCCTATGTTTGTTCTCTGACCAGTGACCTCTTCTTGTGCAATAGATTATGAAATAACGTCAGTGTGACTAATTCGAGAGCCGTGGGCTGTCCTACTGCTATTCAGACGTACATTTTGGGGAGGTCGGACAAGTGCAGGGAGTCTGGCGGCCACCGTAGACTGCGATCTGATCTTCACTACGTCATACATATTTTTGGCAGGCGGCTGTAGAAATTGTTTCGCCGTGTCAGTCTTTAAGCCGCGCTTGTAGTGTTCACACCTCGGCATTCAAACCATTTTTGTTTGAACACCAAGGACTTCCAGCAGAGAATTATAAAGAGCGCCTCGTTCGAGTTTTTTTTTACAGACATTCTTTTGCCTCTGTAACCGAAAACGTTTTTATTTTGTTCTTTTATGAATTCCCTATAGGACAGTGAGTTTGCGTGTTTAACTGAGAGCGTGCGAATGTTGATCTGTGACGAGGGGTGCGTAGCCGTGCGGTAGAAGAATTCATTTGTCGTGTGATGCTCCATCGCTGGGACATGTCAAACTGTGGGAGTTCTCAAAGCTCCGTTACCACACTGGTGTGGCCCTCTCTTAACTACTACCCTCCCGTGAAGAAGAAAATCGATGGACCAACAGCACACCATCTCGAGGAGAGTGCAGAACCCAGGGGCGACTGTGGTAACAGTTTGTTGACTCAGCGTTTACTTAAAAATCCCAGCACAGAGCCACAGGTGTGTACTATTATTTGTAATGACTGGTCTCCACCAGTAACTCGTGTGCATCTTTCGGTAGCCTGTGTGTTACAAAAAAACATACTTTCGTTAGCGACAACCGCGTGTCTTCATTTGTAATTTTCTTTTCAAGGAAATGAGGAGATTGGTTTTCTGTTTTTGTTATCGTATTGTATATTATGTTATTTGAATATGTGTTTTTATTGTGCGTAACATTTGGTGTGTGAAGTTCCATATAACTTGAACTTACTGTACAAGCATTAGTGTTACCTTTTCGAAGAGGTAAAGCTATTGTAATATCATACCTTTATTTTTTTTTAAACACTGCTTAACTGTGATACCTATTTGCCATTTCAGTATTTGTTTTTCTCTGCTGTCAACCCAGGAATAATAATTAAGGACGTCCCAATCGATCCGCATGTTTAGTTTGGTGGGGTAGAGTGTGGGTGCACTCACCTTCGTTTCAGAATGATTGGCCAGTGTGGAATAAATGAAGTGCTCTTTAGAGTTCGTGTGTAATAATAGGACTTGCATTTATATAGTAGTTACGCATTTCACACAGGTCTCAAGGCACTGGAGGAAACTGCAGATAAGTGGGGGGTAGGGGGGAGCCACACGGTCAGCCTGTGCCAACTTACCAGCCACTTTGTTTTATATATTATGTTATCGGCCAATTAACTAGTGAGCTATTTTATATGTGGGAGGAAACCAGAGAACCCGGAGTAAACCCACGCAGAACAGGGGGAGAACACAATCTCTGCACAGAAAGGCGATTGAGGTGGAAATCAAACTGTCTTGGACAGGGCCTTCTTTCTGTGAGGTGCAGATGTTACCACTCCACCACCCTGTTGCCTCTAGTGGAGGCCCCTTCTGGTAGCAGTGGTGTGAGAAAGAAATTGCAGAACTGTACCTTTATCTTTAACACCTTATGACTAACTGCATCATGAGCTTTGCGCTGTTCTACCTGATGAAAACAGCTGAGTAGCTAACTGATTTATTTTTGCCGGTCCAGATGCATGATTGCGAGCAGGGTTATATGGGCAATATAGAGTTTGTCTATCAGAGGCATCATGTGACACGAGCAAGTATTTTTACAGGCAGCCGTAGTTCAAAGCAACGTGTAGTCTGCTCAGTGTTCAGCTGTTTCACACAGGTGGCCACTCAGTTGTATGTACCAACGGTCAGACCTGTGGTAACCGATCATGCTTGCAGCTTGTGAAATGAGGCTACTACGATTTTAATAAAAGTCTGTAATATCTGCCTCAGGAGGTTTGGCATTTCTTGTGACATATAATGTCACAAAAAGGGCACCTTTATTTAAAAAATTTTGCATTTTCCCTGACGAAAATTTTGTACAATGCCTCTTGCATATACACTGCCCATATGTTCTTCATACTGGCATGGAGTAAAGGAGCACTTTAAGGGATTTATGGAGTTTCATATCCAATAAATGGTGCTTAATGGTGAACGTACAAGCTTTTTAAAGCCAAGAGTAAACATGCAGAAGTTGAAACTGAAGTGGGAGAATGTTTTGGGGCTCTTTTCATGCCTGCCGTCCAAAATTAAACTTTAACCCACTTCCAACTTATGCAGGAATGGGACATTTTAGAGTACTGACTCTGGCGTGCAATGCGTGGTTTCCCTAAACTTGCTTTTTCGCGTAATTATGAGAGTATGTAAGATCGAAATCACTCTTTCACCGCAAAATGAATCATGCTGTGGATGGAACACGTGTGTGCCTTTGTGAATCGAACTGGCAATTTCTGTAAAAACCTGTAACACCATAGGCAAGTGGAATCCCAACTGCTGTGTGTTTGTTAAAATCTCTATATTTTCGTGCTTTCTCCAAATGGAAAGTTATTTTAGAAATGGATTAGGCAGCTTAGGTGAATATTTTTTAATCCAAATCCAGCGCATGGGACAGCTGGCTGGCTCTATGGGTATTATCACCCTGTTTTTGTGCAGCTGGCCACTAAGATCTCCGGGTGCTAGGGGCTATCTTTTGCAGGCGAGTTCCTTTTGTCTTGTAATGGTGTACGGGCGCCGTTGCCAAAGCTCCGCCAGTCGTGAGCGTTGTGAGGGTATTACAAGGGATCGAAAACAGCACGTGCTCTACATCCACTCCACCGTGCAACACTTTTGAATTATGACCTCGTGTGTGGAGAAGGGATACATTTAAGGTATTATATAAGTGATGTTTGTGTACGAGAGAAGCATGCTGCAAAGAAAATGTACTTCGTAAATGTAAGTTTGGGCTCAATGGAGTTTTTACTTCCACGGTGCACCATGAATTCGTGTTTGGAGTGTAGCCTTTTGTATGAATGTTATTCTGGTATGAGATCTGTAGTCTCCAATGTCAGCGATGTAGAAATGTCCTGCAAATCGTCCCTGTATTTTCTCATACACATGTTTATTCAGGAGCTCTCCATTATGTAGTATTTACTTTAAATGTCATGATGGAACATTTGCATAGCTGCAGAGAGGTTTTTTCATGATATCAACACCCCTCCGTGGCATATACTGTGGTTATGGATTATGTCAAGATATTATGTTAATGTATGTCTGCAATGAAGTAAACGGGGCAGAAGGCTTAAGATCCAGCTTGAAGATGTGGTGCTTGTCAATAAATAGTCCAGCAAAGAAATCAGATGGTGAATTGAATAGGTGGTTCATGATTTTTGACAAATGTGCTAGTACAAAAAAAACCTCCCAGCAGTAGCATCCCGTTCAGCCTAAACACACTGTTGAGGCAAGTGCTGTTAGTGTCCGCACGGCACAAGAGGGGGTGGGTGGCCAGCGTCGACCCGGCGCCGATGTTTACACCGCACCAGGTACTCATTTGAGGCCGAGCCGACCTAGGGGAAGCCCAGGACCGGTTCAGATAAATCGTCATGGTTGTTGGCCGTGAGAGGGAATAGAACTCCGGTAGATGGATAGATGATAGATAAAACGTTATTGTTGCTGATTTGCTGTTGTTATGTCGTTGTTGTTGCTGATTTGCTGTTGTTATGTCGTTGTTGTTGCTGACATGCCGTTGTATCCGCAGCTCTGTGCAGCGCTTTTTGTGACCTTGGGGTGAAAGGCGCTCTGGGAGTGCAATTATCATTATTACCTTATTCGCTAAAGTGGTGGTAGGACCGGTTTTCTAATAATACATGTTCTCTATGAATTATAATTAAATAGATATAATGCTGTAACTATAACATCACAGGGTGCCTGGGGTTTTTGTATGAAAACGTTAATGGTTCTGTTCTTCGCGGTAGGAGAGAGTTCGTTTGTGGTGGCCATTACTGTTGTTAACTAAAGCGTAGCCAAAACCTGGGAGGAGCGATCTTACCCGGGTAATTGCTCATTTTAGGAAATGTTACGGCATTTATAGTTCAAAATTACCATATCCACGAGTATCATTAAAACAATATTACTTTTTATGACTGCTTCCAAAAGCTGCTCTTTCAGGATAGCCGCGTCGATCGCTCCTCCTCTCTCTGCGACGTTTCGCCTCCCACGTGAGAGGAGTGGGAGGATGCCTCCAATAGGCTGTCCAAAAAGAGCAGCTTTTGAAAACAATCATCATGCATCTGTCCGTGAAAACCTATATCAGTGCATAAGATTTCTTTTTAAGGGTGATATTCCTCATCAAGGGTGGCGCGGTGGCGCAGTGGTTAGCGCTGACGCCTCACAGCAAGAAGGTCCCGGGTTCGAGTCTCTCGGCTCCGGTGCCTTTCTGTGTGGAGTTTG
>JAZEWT010000006.1:7502700-7513753 GCA_036362905.1 Mordacia mordax
GGATTAAACCAAAGTTCCTGGCAGAAAATCACACACGGGGAGAGCAAGCAAACTCCAGACAGAAAAAAAACCCGAGCTGGGAATCGAACTCGTGGCCTTCTTGCAGTGAGCCGTAAGTACTGCCCAGTGTGCCAGTGAGCCGTAAGTACTGCCCAGTGTGCCAGTGAGCCGTAAGTACTGCCCAGTGTGCCAGTGAGCTGAGATAGTAATGGAACCAAAAAGAGCTCTTGTTAAGAGTCAAAAGTGGAGCATCTTAACCCTATGACATTGCCTGATATTGGTCGTTGTATATTTTTGCTAAAAGAAGATGTATGTTTTAAATGTACTGAGCATGTGCCCTGTATAATGAGCACCACCATGTGAAAAACATGAGGCTTTATTAGCAATGTGGTTGAAGCGTTTAGAACCACGCTATTAAAATTTCATGCATTGCTAAAGCCCTCAGGGTTGTATTTAATGCAGTGGACTCCTGGGGGTGAGACTTCCATTTTGACCTTTGTTTGTAGCATTGCTTGACCTTGAGACGTGTGTGGGTGATTATATTGTTAAATGTCTTCAGGAACCCAGGTTGGAAATGCTTTGGCACAACTGAATGCATTTTTTTCATCCTATTTATATCACTAGTGTCACTATAAAGTGGTTTTATATGTTTACAGTCGTGAGCCAGTCGTAGAAATTCCATGCACTTATGGAAGGGGTGGGTCTCTCCATAGAACAGCCTTTGTTGACTTATCCACAAAGTGGTAGTTATTATATCGACGTGGAACTATGATCAGCTGAGTCAACAAACAAATAGGATTTTAACTCGCAATGTTACAATTACAGGCCACTGTCCTGCTGAGCCATCGTTCTACTGCCAGAGCCGGTGGTTCAACGTTAGTTTTATCATACTATCACTGATAATATTATGCAGCCGTGTGCTACAAGATGCCATCATATTTTCAGAATCTTCTTTGATGTTTTGAAACATTGAGAGCTGAATCAGCACAGGAAAAAATAGTGCAAAGATAATGCTTCTCATTCTGCACCGTAGAACATTTCCTTTGAGATTCATGCCGAGATGTTAACAGCACAGCAAAGTGGTCTGTTTCAAATAACACCATCACATTTGCTTTGAAGTCAGTCCACAAGTACGCTTGCAAATTCAAATTCTTGAAACCTGCACAGAGTCCCGCGAGATGTATTTAGCTGTTGGATTAAAATCGGGATTGATCTGGTTAAAAGTAGTATTATTAATTAAACCGATTATGGTAATTTTTGCATGGTGTCAACTATTGTATCTAATTGTTTTTTAATTGCTTTGTTCCTTTATTGCTGCAGTTTTCGTCACTATGGACTCCCTAGATCCATAATCTCCTAGCAGCTCATGAATGTTAGTGCTAGGCTAGGCTACAAACTCATACTAATGCAATGTTATTAATCCTGAAATTCCTGGCTTTAAAATCAGCTTTGCATCAATTACAAGGTGTCTTTATTCTTGTTAAAATTATTCATAGCTTTTTACCTACTTACGGCTCTCTAATTTATCTCTGTGCTCCCTCCCTTCAATAACAATTGCCCACTGTATCAGCTTCCTATCAATACCTAAATTACAAGGGGGTCATTATTTCTAATATGTTACATCTACAGCTTGCCAAGGCTCTTTTCTATACTGTCGAGATTTATCTCACCCATTGTAAAGACCTGCCTCTTCAACAGTGCATTAATCACCTGTATGTCTCTTGGAGCCTAATTATCGAACAGCATACATTAACAGAATTTCTAATAGCTTCTTCCTTCCCTATCTACAGATTCATCAAATTATCCTCATCATGCATTACAAAGATGCCGCCATGGTGTAATGGTTAGCACAGGAGTTGAAACAACAGTGCAGGTTTCTTGAATCCCCCTTATCTGACTATCGAGCAGTATTAACTTGTTTGGCGGAGTTGTTTGGCAGCTTGGGTATGATGCGATAAAGTGTGGGTGAAAGTATCCACACTTTTTCTCATCAGCGTGGAAGCGTTGGCTACAGTATCATGTAGAAAGGCTGTTTAGAGCTCCCTTGAGTCAGAAGCCCCTTCCGCCAGCAGTGGTGTGAGAGAGTAATTTCAAGACTGCACCTTTACCTGTACATTACACGTGACAATGCAGATACCTTTGAATGTTTTTTTTTTACAATGTGAAAATTAATCTGTGTTGCATTACAGTAGTTGATCTTTACGGATCTGCTGTCTCCATGACTCACACAGGCACACCTCGTGGCTGCGTTTGAGCAAAGCCTGGCCAATATGACCAGCCGCCTGCAGAGTCTCACCATGACTGCTGAGCAGAAGGTGGGTAAAGCCAGGGCTTGCTGCTGTCCTGTTACTCACAGGCTCATTTCGTCTTGTATTGAAAACGAATCTTCATTTGACTCTTTAATAAACCACAAATGAATGCAGCAACGGGCGTCGCGGCCGGAGGGAGAATGCCACCAGAACCGCATCCTGTAGCTCTCATGCAATTACTCACCAGCTCCCGACAGCCATGCCGCCGCACAGTCTGGCCTTGTGCTCAGTAATGAGGACAGACTACCATAAGGTGCCATGGCCCTGCACATGCCTTATGCATAAGGTGGAGTAATGTTTTAGTAAAATTTATGGCTGGGGTGGTGTGGGGAAAAAAAAAAACTCATGATATTAGGTAAGGAAGCCCCCTCCACTTCCTTTGCGTGGTATTGTTAAACAAAATAAAGAGCAAATTTTATTTCAATTTCACGATTTCCATGACCACCGTGACATCTGTTACAGAGTCATATCCTTATATACACATCTGCTTACTCGTTTTATTTTCAAGTATCATTCAGCATTTATACGTGGTCACTCTTTACACACCACCCTTTTTAACATTTTAACAGCATACATTTGTAATGCATGCAAATGTCCCGTCTGGTCAGGCACGAGCCACGGATATGGAGGCAAGTCAGTTTTGTGCTTCAATGCATAAAACAGCTTCATGGTTCCTGCTCCCCTACCTGTGAAGCAGGACTCGGAGTTGAACGAGCTGAGAAAGACGATCGAGATGCTGAAGAGGCAGAACGCGGCAGCACAGGCTGCCATCAGCGGCGTTATCAACACACCCGAGCTCTCCCGAAAAGGTGCGCTAGATGGCATGCTCGAGCAGGGGTAACACGCCTCACAGTAAGAATCGGCTAGGTTCAATTCCCAGCTTGAGTACTTTGTGTCAAGTGTGTGGTCTGTCCTTGTCCATGTGGGTTTTTGCCTTTTTTCTTTTCATCCAAACTGCCTGTCTCCTCAGTGTACCAGTGAGTCGGGTATACGACGTTGCCCTGTATTCATTGCAGCTCGGCGGTTATGTTAGTGTTTCATCCTTGCACAAATTGGTGCTGTGAGTTTGTTTATTTACCCTACCTTGTGAGTTCACATGTTGTTGCGTTGCTCAGTTCGGACGTTCGTTGGATCGCAGGAATCCCAAATGCAGAACTCGCAGGTTCCTCCGGCTGCTTTCTGCTGTAATGATAAACATCCGTCCGAACATCTCACCAGCAGGGAGTGCGAGCTCCTCGCAGTCGACGGACCTGCGCATCCGGCGTCAGCACTCGTCCGACAGCGTGTCGAGCATCAACAGCGCCACGAGCCACTCGAGCATCGGCAGCTCGGCCGAAACGCCCGACGCCAAGAAAAAGAAAAAAAAGAATTGGGTACGGTTCCCCACTCGGAGGTCATTCATTCATTATTGGTACTCGCTTATTTCTGTAGAGGGTTGTGGTGAGCCGGATCCTATCCAGGCAGACAGAAGACACGAGGCAGGGCTGCACCAAGGATGCACCAGGGCAATTTGGTCAAGGTAGTTAACCCGGGCAACATGCCCATGGACTGTGGGTGAAAACCGGAGTACCCTGCGAAAATCCACACGGACATGAGAAGAATTATGAAAACGCCACATAGACAGGCACCCGAGCCAGGAGTCGAATCCATGCGTTTCTGCCTGTGAGGCAGCAGCGCTACTCACTGTTCCACAGGGTCACTGCTCGACACCAGAGTGTGACCCTTAATGTTTTATAGTCTCAACGCATTTCACGTTCTCTTTCTTTATGCTCGTTCCATTCTAGTTTGTACGAGGGTTTTTTTCAGTAGTTTCACATTTTTGTTTCTTTTCTTCCTTAACCCTTTACTCTTGAGTAATTTTCCCGAAAGGTACGTCTGTATACATTTTTATTTTCTGCGATGCATCAGTACAGAAGACCTGACTAGATATGAAATTAAGCTAAATGTGTTGATGCAAAGTTTTTAAGCCCCTTTAATCGTACACATTTTGTGATTATATCCGATGACAATGAAAACAAAGTTTTAGTGTTTACTGTCAGTTGCGTTACTTTATAAACGAATTCCATTTTCCTCTCAGAACTAGCATGGTTAGGAGAGTAAAATATTTATACACATACAAAATAACATAACAAGCATTTAAATCGCACAGAAAACTGAAAGCACAATGTAATAGTTAAGTTTTCATAAAGTTTCTCAAAGTACAGCCATAAATACTAACTCGGCCAATAGTCGATGCAGTATTGCAGTCGTACCTGCACTGCCTCAGTGCTCTATTGTAATATTATTCAGTCAGCCTGCATGAAAAAACTTGGGGTCAATAGTGGCTAACGTAGATGGAGGAATAAAGAAAACCTTTCAAACTTGGTGCCTCGTGTTGGGCTTCCACAGAATTGGGGTTGTAGTACACTTCTTATTTCATGACAGAGCTTTTCATTTAAGTGCCTTTAAGCTGCTTTTATAAGCCAGTGTAGCCCCCTGCATCATTTGTCCTACGGTGTGAAGTTCTCTCTCTCTTTCACCCACCCCCTTCCAACTCCTCGAGTTGTCAGAACAAAATAAATCCACCATTATTTCCCATGTTCCCTGCTACTCCAAGCTGACTTCACACTTTTCTCTGTCTCCTCACTCACTCTTAACCTCCAAGGTGCACACGAAAGGCGGCAAGGTGAATATTGTGTTGCTGCGTGCCGCGCTTGTGTTTCTCTCCCGTAAGCCAGTGAGCATGCCTTATGCGAAGGGAAGGAACAGAGATGTGTATTTATGTATGCCGCTGGCTGCTGTGTTTTATGCCATTCACTGTGGTCAGCTCTGCGTGTGACCTAGCTTGTTTGTAAACCCTTTCGTTTTAAAAATTTCCTTTCTTCAGCAGCGCAGCTTGGCAGCAGCATTGAAGATGGCCGGCCGCTCTTTGCAGAGTGTTGCATTTTTTGCTCATATGTATGCAAGGGATTTAACCGACATCCGTGTCCCTCCATTTGTATCGATTAGCACATTCGATGGAATGTGGAAACAAAGTCTGAATTGATAAATTTACCTATTAAAGCATGGGTGCTGTGAGCAGGCCTTGTGAACTAGCTTTTTGTAGACCATATTTTGAAAAATGTTATCTCCTAGTTTAACCAATAATTCGTTCCCGCAATGGGATATCAATACTGTATTTTTATGTCTGTATAACTTAAATAATATGGGGGAGGGGATGACGCAGAGGTTGACGCACTGCGCAATCGACCTAGTTAACCGAGTCTGAATTGGCTACCATGAGTGGTAAGTAATATCAAATCCAGTCCTGGTCTCCACTATCACAAACTCATAATGTCCAGCATGGTGAAGTAAAGTCAAATAAGCCCCGTGACCAATGCGGCATATGATGGCCTTCATCATTCAGCAATGGGTTGACAATGGCTGTACATATTTTAAAATGTGTTATATTTTTTTACAACGTACAGTTAGACTTCATGCCTTAATCCTTAAAACCTAGGTAGCATTGCACAGGTCTGTAAAACACTGCAAATTTTCTACATTCTGTTTACATTCAAACTCTAATGTGTCACCCTCTGAACATCATTCAAACCTCTATGGTGGTGTCGGTTCATCCCTAAGTTAATAACGACCTTTTGCCGCTTGCTCTTTTTCTTATTTGTGATGGTGCAGTGCTGTATTGCTAGTTCTGACTTGAAGCACTAGTACTGGGCCAGCTATCAAAAAAGATAGTTCTGGCTTGTGTTTAAATGGTGCTGCCCCCTTTATTTTTGAAAAACCCAGTGCTTCATAATTCATGGCTTTCGTCTAAAACCAACGTTGCGTTTTCCTGAATCAAACTGAAAACTTCACGTGAAAATCAAATAGAATCTGGAGAAACAAACGTATTTAAATAAGCGATCAATATAAAGCGATAATTGCTCTTAGAAAATGTTTGATATTTATAACTGCCTTTCAATTGTTTCCTTGTCACATTGTTGGTTATTTGCTTGTACTTGCTAAACGTATTGCTTAACATATACTCATATACAGTATGTTCACTGCTCATTTCATCTATACCTTGTAAGAGGTTAAACAGCTGTCGCTTCAATATAATAACAATAATTGCATTTATCGAGCGTTATGGCGGTATCGTATGTGAATGTTCAGCCCTCCTGCTTTGTTCTGGCTGTTCTTTCATGCTGGGATTTTTGTTCTGCTTTTTTCCCATCTGCTGGCATTACTGTATGCTAGGTATCAGAGGTAAGCATTTTTGTATAAGCCATGCATTCACAGCTTCATAAGAGTCACTTGTGCACTTCAGTTATACAATTGGCCAATACAAGTCATAAGATAGGATTAGGCTTCTATTGTAGTATAATTTTGCCTTCCTATCATCCTCCAAACAATGGAACATTGTGCAAGGAAGTTTTTGCTGCAGGAAGCTAGATTGGATAGGTGTTCTTTGTGAAATAAAACATCAGAGTAAATTTAGTCTCATTTATGATCCAATTCCCTGATTATCTCCGTTTAGAACCTATTGTTGATTCTGTAGCCCATGACACGTACAATTAAAACCGAATCATGTGCAAAGTATATTTATGCATACAGTGAATGTGTCAGATACCATTCATTTTTGAAAACCATAGTGAAACGGGCATACTATATTCATGAGTAGTTTTTGATTACTTTAAAACATACTTTTCATGAAATCTACACATTGAGACCTCACGTCTTGTTTTGTTTGCAAAGCATGGCCGTGTGAGAACGTATGTTATCGACAAATGACTGACCACACGGTAATTGTGTGCGACATGTCTGTACCTGTTCAGCTTCGCAGCTCCTTCAAACAAGCGTTCGGGAAGAAGAAGTCGCCCAAGTCGGCATCGTCTCACTCTGACATCGAAGAGATGACAACGCCAGATTCGTCCCTCCCATCGTCGCCCAAGCTACCCCACGGAGCAGTCACCACCACCGTCACACCGGCCATAAAGCCCTCGCACTCTGCGTCTGCGTATGTTCATGCCCAAGCCGCATTCCTCGCTGGCATGCGGCCATGTGATCATGGTTTAGCGAATATAAACATAACGAAAATGTGTCTAAAGTTTCGTTTGGCAGACAGCGGTGTAACGTGCAAATTGCTGTATTTCCAAGACGACTGCATTTTTAGGAAATGTGTTGAACGGTGGCAAATGTTAATTCATCGCTACGCCTGTCATGCTGAATATGTCTTTGCTGATTATTTTCAAAAGCTGTTATTTCAGGATAGCCACGTCGATCACTCCTCCTCTCTCGTTAGATATTTCACCTCCCACGTTGGAGACATCCTCACACATAACTCCTGGGAGGCGAAACACGCGATTGAGAGCAGACGAGTGATCGACGTGGCTATCCCGAAAGAACAGCTTTTGGAAGCAATAAATACATCGCGCTGTGAAAACCGACATCAGTGTAATATATGTTATTGCTGCTAATAATAGCAATGATGACCCGTGTGCCTTGGCTGCAGTATGGCAAGGCTGGCAAAGCTTAATGGTTTTTCAGTGACTCCGATAGGCGTTGGAAATGTTCATTGGATAACTAAATTGTAAAAAATAATATATAGGTAGAGCCCTGCAATGTCTTGCTAATGCCAATGCTGGCGAAAGTGCCTCCAATAAATGGAAGTATAGATAAGCTATTTTTAGCCAACTCTTCAACACTGGGAATATCTGTACCATACATCCGACACATGACCTGCTGATTATATGCATTACACCCATTGTGGAAATTTCAAAAACTTTCCCCGTTGTTTTACAAGGAGCTCCAACCAGTGAGTACGGACATCCAAATCCAGTGTATTTATCATTGCACCATGGTAATACTCTAAAAGAAAACTATAAAAAAAACACCATGAAACATAAACATGTCTTCAACGAAGTAAGCAAAATGTCAAAAAATAAATATGTATTTGCCACAGCAACCTCCAAAGATCAGCGATGAATACCTACATCAATACAAATCAGCTTTCATCGCTGCTCCTGGATGCGAGCTAACAGTGTTGCTTGTGTATCTTGCGCTGGCTCCGGTCATGCAGAATTTGCGAGTGCACGGAGACGGAGGCGGAGAAGGTAATGCAGCTGCGGAGCGAGCTACGTGAGAAGGAGATGAAGCTGACAGACATCCGGCTCGAGGCACTGAGCTCCGCGCACCAGCTGGACCAGCTTCGCGAGTCCATGAACCGTATGCAGGTGCGGCCCCGGCTGCCAGGCTGTGCCGTGGCTCGGCGGGGAAATGGAAAACCACCACCCACGAAAACACACAGGCACCCATTTGGCAAGAAAAAAGCTGGACGTTAGGCAAACGTTTTAAAAAGGGATAAAACAAATAAATGTGACCACTACCACATTTTTAATGTGTATTCTGCAAGGGTGTAGTTTTTGTGAAATACAGAACTCATTGTTGCAGGGAGTTGGTGTTTGCATTGCATTTCTGTAAGTGCATATTTTTTCACCCCTGTCATTAGGAAAGCCCCGCTGCACCCAGTGTTATGAACATATTTTTGCTATTATGTGCCACACCTTTTAGCCTAGTATACAATATACCATTATGTTTTGCCATTGCGTATTGGATATTTTTATAGGCTGACATTAATGCGTCTGTCATACCATTCTTTTTTATTGTGCAATTTTTGGGACACTTTTATTCGTTGAAAACTCGATCAGTGCCAACAAATGGCAAGCAAACTCCTTATCCCTAAGCTGCCCTGTCCTTTCATTGGTTATTGTGCCAACTTTGCATCTTCAAATATTGTGGCAATAAGATAAACTAAAGTATGTTTTAAAACATGTTTTGGTTCAGTCCGTTTATTGCCCATGTTTATCCCCCCTAGATTTTGTGATCATTTAATCACTCAGGTCACAATGCAGTCATTAATGATTAACGAATCACCATGTGCCAAATATTATGAACATTAATAATATAGCAACGTTTTGATGCCACTAAGTTTTTAGTTTGTGTGTACAATATATAAATACGTGAGTCAATTTTCTAAAGGATACTTCAGGATGAGTGTTGCATGATAACCAGTTAAATTTGAGCAGTCTCTGTTGGTTTTGTTGGTCACCTACAAGATCATTAAGTATATAAAACTAACATTTTAACAATAGATTTTCACTAGCATTCATCTAAACTAATTAGCTATTATGAACAAATCTATCACCTTCATTGTTTACGAAACACCCATGGTGGTGAACAGAGGTTGTACAATATTGCTTTGTTACAACGTTTTATTGGTGGCAGTGAAAATATTCCCATAACAACCATAGTTGCACTCATATTTTTGGGCTACCTGTGTTTGTGTTTATTTCTGAAACAGGCTGTGCAATGCAATAAAAGCCACCCTTCTAAGTTTACAGTGCAGCTAGACATCTATATTTGCCTGAGTGTTAGCAAGGAGAATGTCGGTGGTGTAGACACACTGTGGGGAGCGATAGTGTAGTAGTTAGTGCTCCGTGCTGCACTTTGAACCTGGATACCCGAGTTCGATTCCTGCTAAGGACCAGTCAAAACTGGTCCTAGGCATCCCGTGAGTTGATTCTGAAATTAGTAAATGGTGCATTGCCACTTAGGGGGACAAAGGTGGCAACGCTTGATGCTAGCTACCCACCCCCTATGTGCTATGCCAGCCTTAATAGGTATTCAATAACAGCATTTTTCCCCAAAAGTCTGTTAAAAGGACCACTTTTTCTTTGTGCATAGGTCACCTGTGTTGTTATAATATAAACACAATGCCTTATCCTGCCATTAAAATCCACCGAATAATTTGAAATTATAAATGTGATATTAACATTTGCTATAAGTTTACACATTTATGGGAAAAAGTAGCACTGTTTGGTTTATAACCTTTAGGTCTTATTAATCACTGTTCTCCAGCCATGACATCACCATCTTAACATCATAGGAAAATGCTGATGTGAAGTTTAAAAGTTAACTGTGACCTTCAAACTATAATAATTGGTTTTCAAGAGTTATGCTTTTTCATGTGATATATCACAATGCATTAGAAAGCAATTTAACTTTAAGAGGTATTAAAAATAAGATTAGCACAAACTTATAATAATATTCCCCCTGTGTGATTGGATTTGGAAAGATTTGAGAAAAATGTTTTTGCCCTATAATACGGCACAACATTGTTCTTAAGCGGATTATAAACTAAATTAAAGAGGATAGTGGTGACCCGTAGGCCACCATTATCGGTTCCTTTTTGCTAAGAATGCACTTTTATCATGAAGCTAAGCTGTATTATTTCATTTCGTTCTTTTAAATTGTTAGTTAATTGACTATAATGTTCGAACCCTTGACATGTATTTTATGATTAAACAAGCATTGCCCACACAGTTTTTTTTTATTTTAGCATCGTTTTATGTAATTGATTACTAAAAAAGCAGACGTTATTTATGCAATAAGCTATGTCTGTGTAGTGTGTAGTAAATCAGTGTCCTTTATATACATTTGTGCTCATATTAGAATATGCAATGCTGCTTTTGACTGAATTATCTTGCATTCTAAACTCTATTGTTATTTGTGGGAATGCCTTGAGAGGTTAACACATATATAGCAATCGGCCTCCCTGACAATCTTGCTTTGCCATTGAGCTCCCACTGGAAAGTTTTTTTATAGTACCAATTACCTTAATCAGTGGTTGAATGCACATGCGCATTGTAGTATGACACTTAAAATTATCCGTAACTGTCTGTGAGGTAGCTGTCATTGGAAATATCCCTGATACATTAACGCCTGGTTAT
>JAZEWT010000006.1:7515442-7538010 GCA_036362905.1 Mordacia mordax
AAAATGCTGTTATTCACGTTAGCCCAGGTTGGGTTGGTTGCTCACTAATGATGGCGTATTGGAGCAGAATTTTACAGATGGATGCTCTTCCTGATGCCAACTCCCTCTAGCCGGGAGGGTCTTTTGATCGCTGTTTGTTTGGAACCTCCCCACAAACATCTTTACCAAATGATACCCTACTAAGAGTGCTGGACTCCAGGTGACCTAGTTCTGGAGTTCACTGCAACACACATAACCCTCCACCAAGATAAGGTTATGATCCGTGGCTAACAGTAGCATCTGAATTAGTCTTGGGCATTTCCTCCACTTACCAAACTCACGCAGACCGGCATGGTGAAATAAGATCATATAACACCCATGATGGCCACCAGCACAGGGACGCTTTTGTTACCTCTTAATATTACAAACGTTTCCTGACGCCACAGTGCTTTGCTCAAGTCTTTGATTACAGGAAATGCAATAGTTCATGTATTGTAACCGGTGCATGCAATCTCTAATAATAACATAAATGCCACTATGTGAGTGTATACACTTGTGCAATGAAGGTGATTTTTATTAAATCGTGTTTAACAATTCAAGTTAATTCAAAGTCTACTTAAAAACGGATTAATGAATGTCATATGTGCATGTTCTCCCCGTGCCTGCATGGGTTTTTTCCGGGTATTCTGGTTTCGTTCAACTCTTCAAAGACACGCTGCTGCCTAGGTCAATTTGCATGCTGATCAAATTGCCCCAAAAGTGTGCCCTGCGATGTGCTGGCAATTCTGGGTATTCGCCCACCTTGCGCCTTCTGTCGGCCGGGATAGGCTGTTGGTCTCTCACGACCCTATACCGGTTTAAGTGGGTATTAATAATGAATAAATATGAATTAATACATACGTTGTTTTATATATGTTAACAACTTCTCTAGTCCCCGTTACTTTTTTTTATCTCATCGATATGAAATTGTGGTTTAAGAGCAAAATGAAACTTCAGTTGTCAGGCACCAGCACATAACATGATTTGTACTGTTTACCTAAATAACCTACCAAAGCTACTATTTAACAAGTAATGCAAACCACCTCTGGTTTCAAGTATAATTCACCTGACTGGTAGATCCTGTGAATAAAATAAAGCCTTCAGGCAGTAATCCTCACGCACCAGTGTGCTTACGCAAGCAATCTCAACTGTTGTTTTCTCCACAGGCATGGTGGAGCACAGCCTGGACAGCTTGGTGTTTGAGACTCTAATCCCCAAGGCGACACTGCAGCGCTATGTATCACTGCTCATGGAGCATCGACGCATCATCCTGTCCGGCCCCAGCGGCACGGGCAAGACCTTTCTGGCAAACCGGCTCGCCGAGTTCATTGTGCAGCGCTCGGGGCGCGAAGTCGCTGACGGCGTAATCGCCACCTTCAACGTAGATCACAAGTCCAGCAAGGTCATTTGCTCGACATTATTTTGGCGTTTGAACAAAAAATGTCCGGTCGTATACGTGCGTAGTGTTTTTAGGCATGTACAGGGCGCAGCATAAGTCGCTTTACCAAGAATAATGATTTGATGCGCGAAGAGCTCGAGACGTTGATTAATAACAAAGTACTTTGCCCCGCTATATGTTGTTCTGTGGTCCAAAGACGCAACATGTGGATTGAACATAGTGGAAGACATTGAAACATTTCTATAATTACTAATAAATATTCCTCACAAAGTGATTTCATTATTCTTGGTAAATCAACTCATGCGACACCCTATCTTGAGCATTATTTCTATAAATTATTATTGTTAATAATATAAATACTTATTTCTTCTGTGATGCGAAGTACGAGCGAAATTATGCCACTATCACTGACAAGAAACGTGTGTATGTGATGGACAGGAGTTGCGGCAATACCTCTTAAACCTGGCAGACCAATGCAACAGCGAGAGCAATGCAGCCGACATGCCCCTGGTGATTATCCTCGACAACCTGCACCACATCGGCTCACTAGGAGACATCTTCAATGGATTTCTCAACTGCAAGTACCAGAAATGGTCAGTACCGCACGCGATCAATGTTGCATTACACATGCAGTGTCGTAGAGTCACTGTAGGCTCCTCGTGTCCATGCTCCCTGTCTTCACCAGTCTGCACAAATCAGCGTGGTGAAGTAAAGTCAAATAGCTCCCATTGCGTGGGGAAGTCGTCAACCATTAATATGTTTGAAAAAGGAGGTTTATGTGTATACAAACGTGGATTGTGATTTTACCACTTAAGTGATTGTTACCAGTTCAAATATTACCAACTATAATTTCTATTTGTAGTAAAAAGTCAAGAATGATTATGCTTAAACTGGTGCTGTAACTTTAACTGTGTGAGATTTAATTATAGTATTAGGAATGGTGCTCTTAAGGCTGTATGGTTACGTTTAACCTTCACGTAAATATCATAGCATTTGACATGATTGTTGTTGTTCGATCACATTGCAGCCCTTACATCATTGGTACGATGAACCAAGCCACGACATCAACACCTAATCTCCAGCTCCATCACAACTTCAGGTAATGAGGGACTTTATAAGGCTAGACTCATGTACTTGACAGATGTTTGAGAAAACACTTATGGTAGTGTAACAATGCTCGTAAAACATCACCATCGTTGTTCAAGTAAATGGAGGGGAAAGATCATTTCGGCAAATAATTTTATTTCATAACACGTTTGAAACATTTTATCTCTAAATACAATAGATTTAGATCAAGGGTAGCCCTGACCTTGTGTGTGTTTCACAATCTCAAAAGTTTAGAAAAAGTTGAAAGCATTTACGTTTACCTGTGACCAAACCACCCTAAACGCACCCAATCTCATTGGATCTCCAAGCTCTGGCCTGGCCAATCCAAACACCGGCTTGGCTAGAGCTTAGCTTGGCTAGAGCTTGGATGAGTGACTCAAAGTCTTTTCCAAATGCTGTATGCATGAGGCCACAGGCTGCTGGGTGACCAAGAGATGACAGTCTAGGTTGAATGTACTGTTCCAACATGTGCACAACTTTGATGTTATCTCCTCATTCATGTGCTTGGATTTTTTGGGGGTATCTTTATATTTTTATTATATGTGAAACGCTCATTAATGGTAATGGCCAAACACCTCAATGCAGGACCCTCCTGAAAACTGGGGTTAAACAATATCACTATCAGTTTGCATTACTTGATAGCATCACCCATTGTTGTAGCGTACATCACGCCCAGCAACACTAACTGCTGCCCTCCTATTATAGGTGGGTGCTGTGTGCCAACCACGTGGAACCAGTCAATGGGTTCTTAGGACGTTTCCTACGCAGAAAGCTCATTGAGACAGAGATACAGAGCAGTTCTCGTAACAATGACCTCATCCGCATCATGGATTGGATGCCCAAGGTGTGGCAGCATCTCAATCGTTTCCTGGAGGCCCACAGTTCTTCTGACGTCACAATCGGTGAGCCCACAAACATAACATTTATTATTATAATTTCGTGTTAAAAGTAAAATTTATAACCATAGTGGATTGACTTTCCAATGTGTAAAAATAAAATGGAACTAGCTAGCAATGATGATGATCATTATTGTAGCAAGAAGGGGTTTTAATGATGTTTAGAGTAGTGACGTGGCCAAGCAGACGCAGTTTTACGGCTTAAACCCAATCACCATCCTGGTAAATATCGCATGGGTGTATTAACCATTGATACACCCATGTGCTTCACGGTGGATGTCAAACTTGCTGTGATCTTATTTGAAAATGAGTAGAACGTGCTGATGACGTGGTCAAATCAGCTACGTTACCCTATAGGGTAGAGTTTCATACCAACTTCCTGATTGGGTAAAGTCACAATTGTCATGATGTAGGTTTTCACGGCTCGATGCATGATGATTGCTTCGAAAAGCTGCTCTCTCGGGACAGCCGCGTCGATGGCTCTCTCTCCTCTCCTCGCGACGTTTCGCCTCACACGTTGGAGGCATCTTCAGGCGTGAGGCGAAACGTCGCGAGGAGAGGAGAGAGAGCCATCGACGCGGCTGTCCCGAGAGAGCAGCTTTTCGAAGCAATCATCAAAGTCACAATTGTTAATCTACTGCAGACAATAGACATCTGTGAATCGTAGGACATCAGTAATAGCCTTGTGCTATTAGTGTGGTGAATATACTACATCTAATAATTTGTTTTCTATGTTGTGTCCATGGAAATGCAGGTCCTCGACTGTTTCTGTCCTGTCCGATGGATGTGGGTGGTTCACGAGTCTGGTTCACTGATCTCTGGAACTACTCTATTATCCCTTATGTTCTGGAGGCTGTTCGTGAAGGGTTACAGGCAAGTCTCGTAACAGTGCACCACGTGAATCATTGCAACGTTATAAATCTATGAAATAAACATGAATACATGCAGTAAGCAGTAGATGTGCATTTGGTATTTAAACAACACATGGAGCACACAACTCCAAATTATATCGGTGTACAGCAGTCATGTTTGTCATGTTAGTTTAGCAGAGCATGTGCTGTTTATTAAGAAGAGATGTAATTGGAGAAACATCGGTAGTTTAAAATATTATTGTCCGTGACTCCCGTAATGAGTAAATTAGGTCGCTCATGACCTATTGGTAGACAGCGCTGCGTCGGTCAACAGCGGCCGTCTGTCCCTGCTTCACAGTTGTACGGGCGGCGCTCAGCTTGGGAGGACCCTGCCAAGTGGGTGATGGAGACATACCCATGGGCATCGACCCCACTGCAGCACGACTGGCCGACGCTGCTCCAGCTGAGACCCGAGGACGTGGGTTTTGACGGTTATACATCAGCACGTGAGGGCAGCACCTCCAAGCCTGCTCCACCTAGTGATGTGGAGGGTGACCCACTGGTAAGTTAGGGGAACCGAGGAATTACAAAGCAAATGTTGAGAGTACGTCTAATAATCTGACATGATTTGGAATGTGTGATCAGATCGGTATCACTTAAATTGACACGGGCATACATTTGTGTGCATCTTACTTTTCAAAGTATGTTATTATCCAAAGCATATGCTTAACGATATGAAGATTAACTTTATAGATTACAGATATAGTCATGATCATTGACTGCATGTCTGCCTTCCCCCCCATCTCTCTGTGGCTTCCTCACTACGCCTGTGTAATTATGTAAGTCGCCATTGATAAGGGCGTCTGCTAAATAATAATTAATATTATTATTAGTTTTAATTATAAGGTCAGGTGTCTGCGCTTTCCCACCTTCACCTCACACGGTTTAGGATGGTGAAGTATGGAATAATATATCACACTACCAATATCTTATGGGGGGGCTCATCTAGGATTTGATCGACAAAAGGGCTGTACATGTATAAATGCTGCTCTGTGTGGATATCGTTTACCACGATCCATTGTCTCCCATTTGTCCCCTGCCCCCGTTTCCCCAATCTAGATGAACATGCTTATGAGACTACAAGAGGCTGCAAACTATTCAAGTCCCCAAAGCTGTGACAGTGACTCCAACAGCACCAGCCACCACGAGGACATACTGGACTCCTCTTTTGAATCCACGCTGTGACCCAAGTATCCTCTACACGAGTCATGAGCTTCCGACAAATGACATACGTCAGGATCCACGAGAGGCCGCTCCTGAAGATGCTGCAGTCAAGTGTGTAATGGACGTACGTGATGGAAGTATTGGGATTCTCAAACCGTGACGAAATTATCACAATCTGTTGAAGATGGAGAAAATGTCCTGAATTTTAAACATTTGCTGGAGGTATTCTGTGGCTCCATTTGGGAGCTATATTTACAGGAAAGGTTCTTCGTGCTATGAAAAATGCTCAGATATGCTATTTAGCATGAAAAAAAACTGAATCATCAATCACTCTCACGTACACATACACACATGCCAATACACAAACCCACCACCACTGTGGTACAATGGAAATGCCTCGGAACTCCCCTGGGTCCCTATGTTCAGTGCCGTCAGCAATTCATTTATATTCTGGATGCGTAAGGCACTCGATCAAGCATGAAGCAACTTGTGTCCTGCAGAGAGATTGCATTTACAATGCACCAAGACAATTTTGTGTAGTCGAATCACTGGATGAGAGTTGAATTAGAACTGCGTTTAAAGTCAAAAGAAAATGACTTGTCCATTGACAAGACAATTTTTAAAGCCTTTCATCAGTTATGTTGACGGTATTCCTTGTGGAAACTGTATTGCAATAATAAAAGGAAAAATACAAATGACAAGAATCTGATTCAAATGAATTTTAGTATTTCAGAAAACCTTAACTTGAATCTGCCGATCGATAACAAATCTTAAGACTTTACCTATGCAGGGACTGATTTGTGCTGCTCATGGATCACTTACACTGCTTACGGAGAGTCTCAAGAAAAGGCTTGTGAAGCCAACAAATGATTTTGTTGCTGTGTTTCTGTCGACAAAGCTGGATATATTTTGCACATGTCTGCAAAGACGTGCACGTGGAAGTGCAAGACGCACGGTGCTACGCCATCCTTGTCCATACGATCACTTGGCAAAATATTGTTCTGCCAAATGCCACATGTTTTTCCAGGCCCAAGCACAAAACAATGTTGTCCTCGAAAATGAGTGCCAGCATTAGGTTCTGATGCCTGTGCAACAGGTCAGTGCTTTGTCTTCAAAAAAAATCTACAATGAAGTAATGTGGGGGAACACTTTTACAGGTTGTAGAAGAAATACCTGAAAGTTTCTCAATGTCAGAATTATGTTCTCTGCATTACCAAGAGAAGTTTATGCTGTTGCCACAGTGTTTTCTAAGATGTTGTGATTTTTTTCCATTGCTTTACTTCATCAAGGATGTTAATGTCACAATAATTTATGTTGGTGCTGACTCACAATGCCTTACTCTTGCATATGAATTGGTCAGATCTTACCATGGTACCTAACTTTTCACATATACTTGATTATCACAGAAAGCTTGTCTGTGTATGATCAACCACTGCTTACAATAATGGAAATTCCAGCCTTCTATTTTGTTATGTTTTGTAAATAAACTAAAGCCTTTTGTTGTTTTTAATTAACGGAATTACCATACGCAAAGCAGACAAATGAAAATGTTGTGACTACTGAGGCGGTTTCAGAATTACCGAAACAGTTGATGCCGACCCCAAATTGAAAATTTCAGCTATTATATAAAATGGTATACTTTGTTTAAATGCTGATGGCAACAAGGTGTATTACTTTTTAAAATGGGTTTTATCTTCTGAACAAATGTAAAAATGTGAAGCATCATGGTTTTATTAGTGAGAGCACTATGCTTTTATGCAATTAATTAGCTTAAATATTACTATATCAGCATTGAGTGCCCTTAGGTATTTTCAGGAAATGTGTCTGCTAAATGAAAGAGTTAATTTTGTAATCCCTTTAAAGTTGGGATATTTAAAGACAAGCACAATAGAAAAGTACAAAGTATCATTCAATCGCTTTCTTGACACATTTTAGTTCGAATAAATTGCAAGAGCTCAACTCTTAAATGTACACAAATTAAAACCCTTTTCATAAACTCGCACAACACTGCAGTATCATTAACGTGGTTACGATATTTTGATGGTAAAGGTTTGTTACGTATTACAGTTTACCATATTGTATAGCACACAGCCATGCTTTAAAATGACATGTTCAACGGGACATCATTAAACTCTCAACACAGAAAATATGAATCATTGATGTCCGACAGTAATGGGGAAGTGCATGTTGTAGCACGCATGTAGAGTTCATTGTAGGCTAATGCTTGGGTGTGCTTATGCAAAAACGAAATGTTCTTTAAGTATATTTTACATGTTTTAACTTGACAAGCACACACCGCAGTACATGTTATCGAACTCAAGCTGTGTAGTTGAAGACATAAGCTATTCATTTGCTGAATGGCGATAGACATTATGTTAAAGATCGCAACCAACTTCTTTTTATCTCTGGAACATTATCCGCATAAGAGGTATTAATGCCAATTCAACACAAAGGATGTGTTCATAAGGTACATTGAAGTGTATTTCATAGGGCCACTGATGTTTTTCATTGCAGTTTGATTGTATTTATTGATGTCATCGATGTTAAATACAGTGTTAAGCCACTCATTCGTGTTTTTTTCATTAAAGTTGTGAAAACATACTATGCAAAGACCACGCCATTGTTAATGCATATAGTATAACATTTATTTAAGCCAAATTGAAGCCAAATTGTTGATCCTACCATTTGAACAAACAAGACCATGATATTTTTTTGCGTAAAGTATATTTTTGAAACCACATCTTCTGATAGTTTATGTAAAGTTTGGATAAATTAAAGCTTTTATTGTTTGGACTCTGCTGATTGTCAGTGTTTACGGAACCTTGAGTTTTGTGCTTAAGGCTGAGACCCATGTTGTGTTGTTATGCTGTGTGAACTTGTGTATGTGGTGATGGTTGCAAATGTTGTGTGAAGTTGTGAGCAAAAAAACATGCTTTATTCTCCTGTAAATTTTGTCATGTACTGTAATGTAACATAAAACCAGCTGTATATAGGAGTGAATAGCGATAACATTTTGAAAGGTTTTATAGGCATTTTTGTAAACTCTAGGGAGATAATCGGTATTTTGTGTACAAAAACAAATATCCTTTTCTTTCCCTGTTGCCGGTTAATTGTCGAGGTGTTCTGTACTTTGAAAATTCAACTTTTTGGGGGTGGGAAAAACGATGGACATAATATACCTGTCGTAAATTATTCCGTGTTAAAAATAAATGCTATTTATTAATAATCTTGTGCGTTGTGACTTTTCTTAAGTTGCATGTACTGGTTTTTGTGGCTTTACCACGTTGTGTAATGGACTTTAACTGTACACAGAACAGTGACAAAAGCTTATCTATGGTCAAATTGAGGACAAAGTTATTTAGTAAACGTCTTGGTATTTTCGGAGCATGGCACACCATTACATTGTGCCGTAAATACAGTTAATCTGCGCAAACTGATAGGTGATTCGGGGCCTCAGACTCTCGCATGAGAGGAGGGTCCATTCCCGGCTCGGATTCCGCCTCTCCCTGGGGAGTTCTTTCCGTGTCCGCGTGGGGCTTTGTCCGGGTACTCCGGTTTCCTCCCACTGTACAAAGACACGCTGCATCAGTACCCTGCCTAAATTGTCCCCAGTGCCGTGAATGTTGTAACTTGCTTATACCGTCCCGCTGGACAAGTGTTAAAAAGAGCTACATCATCGCTTCCTTGCAGCTTAAATAAAAACTGATTTTGTAAAGTATGCTCAAATTTATTATTCGAAAACAAGACAATCGTTTGAGGGTTTGTCTTTGTAATAACCTTTACGAATCGGTTACTTTAAAGTTTACGGTCATTAAGCGTGGGTGCGTTACTTGTGCATGTACAGCCTGTAAATCCACTGCTGGATGAAATCTCCGCACCATTTGTAATCCCTCACCACACTGGTCAAGACTGCGTTGGTCGAGCGATTGTCGAACAAGAGATTTTGCTCACAATCCACATGTGGGTGATTAAAAGGTCACTTTTATTTAAGCGGGAAGCAATTGTTGAGCTATGCAGCTCTTTTTAACAGCTGTCCAGCAGGAAGAGTAAAAAAGTGACAACATCTCAGGGTACAGGTGACAATTTAATCGGGAAAATAAACCTAGGCAATTCATGCATTACAACAGCGAAACGTGTACACAATAATAAAGGCTATGGGTACTTTTTGCCAGTATACATATATAAGAGTGGAACAGGTTGTACCATATCTGGCGATTATGCAGGTGTTAAGATCCCAAACACCACAATAGACACATTTTGCAATGCGTCCAGTTTGCACAAACCACACATACTCGTGGCAAAATATGCAAACATGTAGCTTTGATAACCTATGCATTGTCCTTCAAACTGACCGACCTTCACCAGGCAGTGGCTTCCTTTTGAGCATATTTGCCAGTGTCAGCCGTTGCCAAAAGGCAGTCAGCTCGGGACAATGCAGTATCAATGCTTATAGCTTAGGTGGAGCTGTTAACGCTATGGGTACTTTTTGCCAGTATACATATATAAGAGTGGAACAGGTTATCAAAGCTACCTGTTTGCATATTTTGCCACTAGTAATGTGTGGCTTGTGCAAACTGGACACATTGTGAAATGTGTCTATTTTGGTGTTTGGGATCTTAACACCTGCATAATTGCCTGGCAATTATGCAGGTGTTAAGATCTTAACACCTGCATATCGCCAGATATGGTAAAACCTGTTCCACTCTTTATACAATAATTCAGCTTCCTTTCTTGTAAGCGCGACCGACACAGCGAAGATGACATCAACCGTCACCTGTCACGTTGACAGTTCGTGCTTGCTGGAACAAAGAAGACCGAGTGTCCCCACTACTGGCACTCGTGAGTACTGTCAGCGTCAATACAGCGTCGTGCCGCATTACGAAAGGTACAGCGCATTTCCCGAAAATGATGACATCAGGAACGAGTAAAATCCGTACATTGGATAAGCATAGCCGCCCATTGGCGGCCACGCAGCGCTCACAAAGCAGGGGCGGACGGGGGCGGCGCGCATCAACACTACGGGTTTAGAGCAGAGCAGTTGAGGAAGTTGGAGAACCGATGTTGTGACGGGGTTTGCGTCTCTTCGCTTCACCGCTCTCAATCCCGAATGCCCTAAAGTAATTCTGGACATTGCTACAAACGGCTGACCGTTTCAGAATGGTCTAGGAGTTTCTTTTCTTTCCGGAGGTCGCTGCTGACATCCGGACCGCGTCTCAATATATTTTTTTTTAATGTCAGCTGAGATGTTGAGCGACGAGAAGCCCTTCGAGAGGGCGCTGAGCGTCCTGCACAGCCACGGCAGCGAGATGACCCTCGTGTCGCTGGTCTCGTCGCTGGGCATGGAGACCGCGCAGCTGCTGCAGGCGCTGCGCTCCAAGCCCGACCTGTTCGCCGTCGTCGAGGGCGGCGGGTCGGACACCACCGTGCTGGCCGTCACGTCGCTGCGCCTCTGTCACAGCTACCGGAGTCCGGGCGGCTGTCACGAAGGAGAAGAAGGCTGCAAGAAGCTGCACATCTGCCGCTCATATGTGCTGGACTCGTGCAGATTCGGGTAATGGATCTCGCGTGCACTTGTCCGGTCTTGTCATCGGTCTTAACCGTGGGGTAACCCAGGCAATTCAGTCAGTGTGTTGTTTTTGAAATTTAAGATCGAAGGATAATAATAATAATTGCATTTACGTAACGCTTTTCACCCGAGGGTCACAAAGCGCTGCACAGAGCTACGGAGAGAACGACACGTCAACAACGAGATAAGAACGGCAAATCAGCAGTAACTCAGATATATAGCTCTTTTTTTTTTAACAATTGTCCAATTGGAGGCCCTCCCCCCCACCTGGTGGGGGCCCAGTGGCCCAGCGGTTTGGCCGAGCGACATTCTTGCTTGTGTCGTGATGCGAGAAATCTCCCGGAGTCGCCGCCAGCGTCGTCTCCCCCGCACGGGCGTGATGGGACTCCCCATAGTAACAGTAAGGTCGGGTTTATTTAACAGCACACAATGAATCGAGGGCCACGTGGGGCCACTCGCAAGACCCCGCACGTCTGACATGACGACCTTCGACGTCGCAACAGTAGAACCGCTTCTTCTCCGCGCTTCGCCATATTACCTCCTCCCGGGACTTCTCCACGTCTAGTCCGATCTCGCCGCACAGCCGACCATCTGAATGAGTCTGCATGCGCAGCTGCAACCACCGCTGCCAAGTCCTTGTCACCGATCACGTGTTGTTTACCAGTTCTTACGGGTCGACCTAAAATCACCTGGCCGTGTCGTCTCAGCACCACGTGACCCGAGCATACCTGGCACCCTCGAGGTTGGGCAATAGAGTTATTGTGTGAGCCACGATAATAAGTAATACAACACCCAAGCAAACCCCAGTGCAGGTCCAAGTTTTGTCTCATCTCCGATTTAATCTTCAAAGGCAACACCTCCAGACCGCCCATTTTTCCACAGACAGGTTTTATCCCTGGGATGTCTCATCTATGGATAACACTTGGATATCTCATCCAGGTGTTATCCCTGGGATGTCTCATCTATGGATAACACTTGGATGTCTCATCCAGGTGTTATCCCTGGATGTTTCAACTAGGGATAACACTTGGATATCTCATCCAGGTGTTATCCCTGGGATGTCTCATCTATGGATAACACTTGGATGTCTCATCCAGGTGTTATCCCTGGATGTTTCATCTAGGGATAAAACTTGGATGTCTCATCTTGGGATAAAACTTGGATGTCTCATCTTGGGATAAAACTTGGATGTCTCATCTTGGGATAAAACTTGGATGTCTCATCCAGGTGTTATCCCTGGGATGTCTCATCTAGGGATAACACTTGGATGTCTCATCCAGGTGTTATCCCTGGGATGTCTCATCTAGGAATAAAACTTGGATGTCTCATCTAGGGATAACACTTGGATGTCTCATCTAGGGATAAAACTTGGATGTCTCATCCAGGTGTTATCCCTGGGTGTCTCATCCAGGGATAAAACTTGGATGTCTCATCCAGGGATAAAACTTGGATGTCTCATCCAGGTGTCTTATCCAGGTTTTATTCCTCATCCAGGATTTTATCACTGGATGAGACATCCAGGGATGGCTGCTAGAGGTTTCACATCCAAGCCCCCCCCCCCCAAAAAAAAAGGGCCTCACTTTGTAAGGATTGGCTTCTAAGGGATTCTCCCACGAAGGTATCAAAGGCAGAGATGAAAGTAAACCGTCTGCTACTGGTAGGAAATTGGCCAAAGCATTCATTACAAGTACAATTGTTAAGGGGGTTTTGCGATTTGACCGTATGGGTAAAAAATTTCATTATCTGAAACCGCTTAATCCTATATAGGGTCACGGTGAAGCCGGAGCCTATCCCGGAAACATAGGGCGCAAGGCAGGAATACACCCGACGACGGGACGCCGGTCCATCGCTTAAGTTTCTTTTTACCAATGCCCAAAGGGACCTTACCCAAAGCCATGTCACCCACATGTAAGCAACAGGGTCCTCACATTCTCATCTACACTGGGCTTGCCTCCTGTGGTCTCATCTCCAGCGTTGTTTTTTAATCCCCATAGTGTCCTCACTTTTTATCTCACCCTCAGCGATCTGAAGAAGTAACCCTGCTTCATCACGTGTATTCAAGTGATCTCACACCCAAGATTTTCACACACCAGAGGTTTCAATATCAAGAGTTTCTCTTGAAGTATGCTAACCTTAAGGGTTTCATCAGGTAGATCTTTTACGTTGAAAGATCTTGTCTTTGTTAGGTGTCATTCCCATTAGGTGAGCCCATGGGTGTTGTAAATCTTGATCTTTCTTGATATTTCATCATCATCATTTGCCTTATGATGTTGGCCATTTCAGTCAGTAGTATTTTTTTCTAGATGTGGGAGTAAACCGGAGAACGCAAAGGAAACCCACGAACGTACAAACTCCACACAGAAAGGTGCCCTAGGCGGCAATATAACTGTTTAGAGCAGGCCTTTCTTTCTGTGATGAGCAGATGTTAACATTGTGCCACCCTGATGAAATACTGGGAACATAAGCCATTATCCCAGAATGAGATCCATGAATTCGAGATTTTTGTCGGATTGCTGTGTCAGTGCCCCTCAGATTATAAGAGAAGCTGGGAACTTGGGTTTATCTGTGACATTACAGGGGTTACCAGTTTATTGGCGCCGGGGTTTGTGGCATTTTGCGAGAATATAAAACTGTGTGGTACGGTTGACACTTTGCTTTTCGAAGCAATCATCACTTTGCTTTCATACGTTCCGTTCTAGCGGCGTGGTGGCCCAGTGGTTAGTGCTGTCGCCTCACAGCAAGAAGGTCCCGGATTCGAATCTCTCGGCTCGGGTGCCTTTCTGTGTGGAGTTTGCATGCTCTCCCCGTGTCCGCGTGGGTTTTCGCCGGGCACTCCGGTTTCCTCCCACAGTCCAAAAAGCATGCTGCTACATAGGTTGATTGGCTCGCAGGCTAAATTGCCCCGCAGTGCCCGGCGAGGGACTGGCGTCCCATCGTCGGTATATCCTTGCCTTGCGCCCTGTGTCTGCCGGGATAGGCTCCGGCTTCACCGTGACCCTGTATAGGACTAAGCGGTTTCAGACAATGAGATGAGATGAATGCTTATTGTGGTCCTAAATGCATTGAAGAAAATTAATATGTCCACATGTGCTGTGTGCATTTCTGGAGCAGCGGGAATTCTGTCGATTTTGTAAGAATGACAATGGGTGATTGCGCTGTGCGAAGACTCTGCACAGCAAATTCGGTCACCAAGCCAGACAACTTTGCCCTTACCACACAATGGTTATGGTACTGGCGAGAAGATGTGGGCACATGGATCCAGTATGGAAAACAGGTCAGTGAAGTCCGTAATCTGTGCTACTGCGCAACATCCAATCAATTTGGTACAGTAATCTGCAATTCAGAAAAAAAAATAGTCGATCATGAAATGAGACAGTGAGTAAATGCTTTTTCATAATATGCATCGACCTTAATGTAACACTATGCGGCGATGGATTTATTGTAGCTTTTTTGCTCAGTAATTTCGCTTATAACTCAAAAAATACTACAGTGGTACAAGCATAAGCAGTATACCAAAATTAATCAAAAAGAAAATCCCAAGATCCAAATATGCTGTTTGGGTATCACTGGGACTAATGGCAAATATGTTTAAAGGAGTTAACTGCAGCTTTATTATCACTCACCACAAAGTCACAAACCAATCCCTAATGAGTGCCTTGGGAGAGCAGAGCACAGGGCACTCTTTGGGAATTTCATTCCATTTTTTTAATCCAATTGATGCAAGATGGTCCCGAAGGCGCTTATTGAAGTAATTTTCAAGTGTCAAGTAATTGACATTCAGATTTTGAGTGGGTGTTAAAGGATTCAATTGTAGCCTCAATTTAAAAGCACCTATCTTAGGTCATGTATAAAAATGTTTAACTCTATTTCTACATATCTGTGGTCATTATCGCCACGCACCTTTTAATTGTAAACTAAATATAAATGTATAAATTGCATATGGATGTTAAACTTTTGTATTTTTTTTCTATGTGTAGGCCACCGCTGGGAATGCCAAATCTGAACTTGTGTCTAGAGATCTCGAGAAGGCCTATGAAAAGGACAATGAAGGAAGTTTGCATTTTTCGGCTGGGCACTTCATATACAGTGTTAACTTTAAAGGTTTGTTTAAATGCATTTAAATGACAAGTTGTCACGACAAGAGTACACAGTCATAATACACTTGACATTTCAATCCATAGTTAATTCAGACCCTTTATCTCGTCAAAATTGGAATGGATGACAATATTGGTTAATTAGTTAAACAGAGGCGGCACAGTGGCCCAGTGTTTAGCGCTGTCGCCTCACAGCAAGAAGGTCCCGGGTTCGAATCTCTCGGCTCGGGTGCCTTTCTGTGTGGAGTTTGCATGCTCTCCCCGTGTCCGCGTGGGTTTTCGCTGGGTACTCCGGTTTCCTCCCACAGTCCAAAAGCATGCTGCTGCATAGGTTAATTGGCTCGCAGGCTAAATTGCCCCGCAGTGCCCGGCGATGGACTGGCGTCCCATCGTCGGTATATCCTTGCCTTGCGCCCTGTGTCTGCCGGGATAGGCTCCGGCTCAACGTGACCCTGTATAGGACTAAGAGGTTTCAGACAATGAGATGAGTTAAACAGAAACTTGTAAAACAGTGTTCTTCTTTTAGGTACCATATCCTACAGGACGTTGGTGACAATGGTCTTTCATAATTCTCTGATCTTTGAACGTCGAAGAATGTCCATTGTTGATATGCTTATCCATCTCGAGAGCCTTGACATAAGTCAATGTCTGTCCTCCACGATGTCTCTTTCCTTGAATGTTTACGCTTATCACCAGATTTGAAATTTCCTCTTTCCTCATAATATGCCGGAAAATCTTTGGGCAGTATTAGCAAAACTATATTTCTAGCGTACGGAAATCGTACAATAAGTTTGTTCTAAACTCGCTACTGGCATCCACTATAATTTCTTAAATAATGACGTTACATGCTAAGCTTTTGATGTTTAGAGATCGTTCTAGTAGCCGCTTAATGTATGATACAAAATAATCAGAGTTAATAAGCTGGCGGTCAATACGTAAGACCATTGCAACAGTCCAGCCTAGAAAATAATTGTTTACACCAATAAATATGTCCAACAGGTCATATTGGAAGTGTGACAATTTTTTTTATTTTGCATAGCACTAAATAGGAAGGTGTTGTTATTATACTTTCATGGTTATGTGGAAAAATGTCGTCCAGTTAATATATAAGCTTAGAGTGCACCCGAGGGTCACAAAGCGCTGCACAAAGCTGTGGAGAGAACAGCTTGTTAACAATAACATCAATATTCCAAGTAGTATGTTTATAAATTATTTCAGCTGTTATGGTCTCGATAACGATTTAGTGAACCGTACAAGGCCCAGAATATTATCTTTGCCACATGTTATTAAGCCGTGTGGGTACAAGAGAACAGCAGACACTTGAAAAGCCAATTTAACCGTATATCTATTTAATTACTATGGGGGGGTTGTTTTGATCAATCAAGGGAAGTGTCCCATAATTTTCAGACACTGTGGGGCATTGGTGGGATACTCTTATGGATATATTAATACACTGTACAGTTAATGGTTTTTAGTTTTACTGTACTTTTTTGGAATGTTAACTCCACGATATTCAAGGGTCTGTTGTATATACACAATGGAGGGGGTTTCATCTCACGCTAGACCTTGGTGTTGTTTGTCTTCACAGATATGATGCAAATAAACATGACCGTGGGTACCAGGAGACATGTGAGGAGGAGACCTCTCTTTATGTCAAGGCGTGACGTGGATGCGGCAAGAGAGCGGTACACACCTTGAATTGTCTCTAGATTTTTTTACAAGAATGAACATGTCTAGAAATAAGGGCTCCAATAAGAAAAACTAAGAATGGATCGTAAATAAATAAAATGGGGATAAATGGATGCATAGAAGGATATAGAGCAGTGTACACTTATGTAATGAGTTAGGTTTTCACGACTCAATGCATGATGATTGCATTTGTACGTCCTAACAAAATGTGTCTGTGCGGCTGGCATACATTTTTGCTGTGTAGAACTATTTTGTGATAGGATCTTATATTGTCTATTAATATTTCCTATTGAGTATATGTAGTGAATGTAATCTTAGGTTATAGCATATAGTGTTACAAAAAAAAACTGTAACTTACAAATAAACATTGCAATCAAATTTTAACACTGATATAAAAAAAAATGTGCATATCCTATATTACAATGATACATAATTGTATATACTAGGATGACCACATTTTACATGCCAGTAGTTTTCATGAACCAGCTAGACTATAGTTATTAAAAATCTCACGTAATAATATGAACAATATGTTCTGTATTTACCACTTTGTATGCAGATTTTGGACACAAATTATTTTCAATCATGTATTGATGAGTTGAATTGAAACTAATTTTTTCTGCACACAATATCCTCAATTAGGTATGAACAACTACGCAGAACTGGCTTGAACAATGTTCCGGCACATTGGGACAGTGCTTGTCTCTCAGAAATCAGCACATCGGTAATGTGTGGCCTTTGGGTTGAAAAACACAAAACACTACTTAAGATGCACCCCCAATTTATCTGTAATATAGAGGGAGAAAATAGCAATGTCATGATACTAGAATATGGTAATTGTTATGCCAAATAGTGTACATATAAAAATATATACTTTTATTCGAAGGCTTTCGTGACCAATATTATCAATGAAATCCATTTTTGGGTGAGGTCATGTAAAAAATTATTAAATAGTGTAATTTAATCCTCCACCACCCGATACGGCCAGTCAGCAAAGGGTTGTCACGTGAACAGAAAATGCGCCAAATCCTTTGCTATCTCAGCAAACTGGTGTGATGAAAAGCGACCCCACAATATTTTATATATACGACGTTTCGCTGATAATTACATTCAGCATCATCAGGCACCCGTGCCAAACCTGGGCGGGTTGAGGATGACAACGTAATTCAAACGATTAAACTACCATACATTGCCAGAGTAACTGATAAAATAGGTAGAATTCTAGAAGAACAAAAAATCAAAGTAAGATTTGGCACAGAACAAATAATCGCAGGAACATTAACTCATGTTAAAGATAAACTACCCAAACTCCACAGAAGAAGTCTACCACATCAACTGCGTGTGCGGAAAATGCTATGTTGGTCAGACGGGTAGAAACATTAGCACACGTCTTAAAGAACACTAAAGGATTATCAAAAACTATCAAACTCAGATATTTCGGCGGTTGCAGAACACGCTTGCCAGAAGAACCACACAATTGACTTTGACAGTGTCGACATCTTATATAAAACCAACCACTACTGGCCGAGACTGGTCTGTGAGTCCATTGAAGTTGAGAAAAATAAGAACAATTTTAATCGTTCCGATAGCTAAAAATTAAGTGCGGCTTGGAAACGCATTATCAAGCAATGAACGTACAAACCGCACATACATCAACGCTTAACACAATTTATCATCGATAAAAAATATATTTTTTCAATGCTCTGTAGTGATATAACGATATATTTGAATCATTCTTCTGAATGATTCGCTCATTGAAGGAAAGATCATAAGCAGTTACACTGGGGGCCCTGTTTACTTTTCAGAGAATAACGATGTGTTCGTCAAAATATAAACTCCTTCCACCAGTAATTCCTACTCAGACAGATAGTACTTATGTGCACGGGCAAATCCATGTTAGCTTTTCTTGTTACGTTTGCCCATACCGATAATCAATATTAAGATTTTCTGTAGCTCCCGCACAGGAGAAATGTATGATTAATCTTCTCTGGCAGACTTCATAGTTTGAATGCACTGGGGTGACCAACATTTCCCGTGGAGTAGTTCTTCATTTGTAGGCTCCTGGGCTCCTGCAGCAGAAGAAACTGGCTGAGCAAAACTATTCTAGATGCCCTCGCATGAGTACAGATTTGCTGTCATAGAAGTGTGGTCGTAGCGATTCTCAGACATCATGGTTTTCCTCGGCACTACTGTTGATGAGTAAGACCTGTGAGCTTCTGATGTGGGCAGAAGTGAATCAGGTCTAATTATTGATAGCTAAACATCTGGTTCGGGGCTAGAATATCACAATGGATTACCAAAGCAGGGAGGACTTGGATCCAGAAATTGTTTTTCCATGTGGATGTATTTTATGAACCTAGTTATATATAAACAGGTTGAGTGAAGATGTTGAGGACCATATCAATGTTCTCTTCAGTAAACTAAGCATAACTTTAGTGACTAATGTATAGTTTTAGTTGCATACCTGTTTTAACCGTAATACAAATGGATGTCATTGCTATGTCATGTAAACACCTCAATCGATAAATGGATAAAAACAATATTCCAATTTTAATAAAGTTAAATGAAAATACTAACGATGCATTTTGTTCACTTGCTGGGTGATGGTAGAGCTGTTTGTTTCAAATATTGTGAATTGTGAATCTGCATTTTAGACGTATGTCTTTGGTGCTGTCCTTTATATGTTTAGTGGAAACTCAGTTACACACTATGGAAACAAGGAGATTGTGTTATATTCTTAAATACAAAAACATGTTTAATCTTTATGCTCTTTGAATATTTTGATTTTTTGTAGCTTGTTAATGTTTCGAAGTTCTCATCAGAGTACAAGGAGATGGAAGCCTTGTTTAAAAATACACTCAACCAGTCTATCATCAGCATAAGAAGAGTTCAGAACTTGGAACTGTGGGATGCTTACCAGAGGTATGTTGTTGAAGGCTTTCAGTATTAGAAAGCAAAACAAGCAAAAGACTAGAATGGAGCCAAAAGTATTAACATTTAAAATGTATGAATGTGTGTTTGTTGATGTGCAGAAACCTTAGTATGCTTATGACAGTAACTGAAAACTCATTTAGTTTGATGTTGATGCATCAGGAAACGAGAGTGGATGCGGAAGAAGAATGGGGGCGTTGAGGTGGAGGAGCGCAAGCTCTTCCATGGCACACACTCTGATTTGGTGACAGCTATCTGCCAGCAAAACTTCGACTGGCGATTATGTGGCACCCACGGAACAGCGTACGGCAAAGGTACTGCTTTAGTCTGCAAATGTGACTTTTTGCACGTTTGTAAAAACATCGCGTATATATAATACAAATGCTTACTTTTTAATACCCCATGCTGCCATTCTCCATTGATTTTTTTTTATTGTTACAGGGAGTTATTTTGCACGCGATGCTGCATATTCTCATCAATATGCTGTTGCAAGCCTCAAACCACAAGTGCAAGTACAGCCAACGGTACAGCCACCGGTACAGCCACCGGTACAGCCACGGAAAGAGCCAAAAATGAGTTTTCTCGCTTCCCTTTTGAAAGGATTTGGAATTTCTGATGCAAACAACACTACAGCGAGCCCCTCAGTGAACCCCTTAGTGAGCCCCTCAGTGAGCTCAGTGGGAACAGCCATTATGCGTGTGAATATGGTTATGTTTATAGCACGAGTGCTGGTGGGCCGTTACACTAAAGGCAATCCAAGTTACCTGAGACCTCCTGAGATTCAACCGTCCGTGTCAGCATCAGTTGGATCATCGGCGCCCGTTCTCTACGACAGCTGTGTGAATACCGAGCTTAATCCCAGCATCTTCGTGGTGTTTGAGAAAGATCAGGTGTACCCAGAATACGTCATTCAATACACATCCTGAAGACAATACTGCCATGAATGATAAGTGAGGCACTTTTTGATGTGAGTTAAATGCAATTGTTTCTTTTAATTGAGCATTAAACATTCCAGTACATCCAAACACTGAATAGCATAGTTTTTGCTACTTGAATATATATTCAACGTAATGCTATTTTAAAAGTAGTATACATTTAACATCAGCGTACTACTAAAATGTGTGTATTGGAAGCCTTATGATCAATGATTGGTAACTCATCTAATGATACAGCTCTAGCTCAACTGTTACGTTTCTAAATGGGGCATGTAGTTTCGACTCGAGCATGCAATAGCTCCAATATTGTACCGAGTTGAATGTAATCATTACGGTTACTAGCAAATGACCTATCCTATGAGTCATACATTTTCAAGTATGTAACACTTCTTCAGATGTGATGAGTGCAGGAGTGCCTGAAGGGTTTGGTAAGTGCAATAGTGGGAATGTAGGCTTCAGAAGATTAGTCAATGCTGAAATAAGACAAAAGTCGTATTGTTGTGCAGATTAAATTAGCGCTTAGGAAGGATTTAAACACAGTATCCTCAGTATGAGTACACGTACATAATTTGGGTCCGTGTTTAACCCCCACCAACAAGGGTCAATGTACGTGGATTCTCTGAACGGCTGACCACCAATCATGGTCGGTGGTGGGGATATGTATACAAACACTCTCTTCCATTTCCATTAAGAAACACTTTCGTTAAACTAAATGTTAAGGAACTTATTGATTTTTCTATCGTGTTCTGTACATTTTTAAAGAAAAAAATTATCCGGCTTTTAATTAATATTACAATAGCCAATTCTCTAATGCATTACTATCATGGTTTACATGATGATGAGGCAACGTTTTGGAGTGCATATCAACACTCACAGTATCTATTCTACTCTAAGATTATTACTTGTTCGAGTTAAAACCTGAAAACTGTGCAGTCAGAATTATGTCTGAAGAACAGACCTAATACTAAACATGACAGCTTTGAACTGCTTTTAGACGTGAAGATGTAACTGTAATATGGCAGAAAACAAAATATCTTAAGTATGAGTGGTTACATTTGGTGATGTAAAAAGAGGCAAAAGTCTGAAAAGTTTAGACAGTTTTTAGATTTTGTGGAGTGTCCTAATAATAGTTTTTTTAAAACTTGAAATATTAAAACCAATGCACCTGAAAGTGTTCCAACTAAAATTCAGATATAACTGAAGATACTTGTATATACAATACAGAATAGTAAAGATGTGCATTTACTGAGTGCTTAAATGCCATGGCATGCCAAAGAACCTTACTTAAAAAAAACACAACACATTAGCAAGGCAAAGAGGCAAGAGCAAAACATAAAAAACTAACAAGGTCCAAGGCCATGACAGGTAAAGGGATAAATGATGACCTGTGTGTGTACACTGTGAGTCAATCAAAACCCAAGCACTAGCAGAAGTAGCGCTACATTTTTGTAAATATGACCGTACTTTAGAAAAGATCCAGCCCAGTCCACCATCCGGTAGCCCAATTGGCACCTGCCATCCTAGCCAGCCACCAAAACTTCCACCACCTTCTCAGAAGCCAGAAACACCTCCCACAACAATTCAAGTTGTCCAAAAAAAACTGTTTATGTCTTATATAAGATTACAACAGGTTTTACCGTATCTGACGATTATGCAGGTGTTAAGATCTTAACACCTGCATAATCGCCAGATTAATCGCCAAATTATGCAGGTGTTAAGATCTTAACACCTGCATAATCGCCAGATATGGTAAAAACTGCATAATCGCCAGATACGGTAAAACCTGTTGTAATCTTATATATGTATACTGGCAAAAAAGTACCCATAGCGTTAACAGCCCCACCTAAGCTATAAAGCA